>VXBC01000009.1:25739-42820 GCA_013399945.1 Ploceus nigricollis | reverse complement strand
GGGACAGGCACTGTCCTGGGGCTGTGTCACACCCTGGCTGGGACAGCCCAGGGGCCATTGGCCTCTTGCCCACCTGGGCACCCTGGGCTCATGTCCACTTGCACCAGCACCCCATGGCCTTTCCCAGCTTTCCAGCCTCTCTGCCCCAGCCTGGAGCATTCCATGGGATTGGTGTGACCCAGAGGCAGGACCCGGCACATGGCCTTGTTGGCCCACATCCCACTGGCCTCAGCCCATGGATCCAGCCTGTCCAGGTCCTTCTGCAGAGCTTTCCAGCCCCCCAGCACATCAACGCACCCACCCAACTTGGTATCACCTACAAACTGACTGAGGGTGCCCTCGATCCCCTCATCCAGGTTGTTGATAATGGGATGAGAGTAGGAAGGATGTTGAGAATGGTGGGGGTAGAAGCACAGCATGTGTGTTCCCAGCCATCCCTGAGGATGCTCCTTCTCCCAGTGACCTGAAATGTGACAAGCAAGTGGGTCCCTTTGCCACCTGAGTGTCAGACCTGGCAGGGGTGTCAGAGGAAGGCTTGAAGATTTCTTGCTTGGAGCTTTAACAGGTAGCACTACTTTTGGGGAGAAGTTTGGGAAAGGAAATGGCCAGCAGGCAAAACTCACTGATGATGATGGAGATCACCAGACAGTCCCACTGCACCTGCCCCACTCCCAGCTACCACACATGGCAGGCTGGATGTGTCTGGACATTCTGGATGCTGAGGCAGCTCTCATCACTGCAGAGATGTTCACCACTGAGATTTCAGGACTCATGCAGGGTCCTGAGCTTCTGAGAGCAGTTTAGGGGTCGTTTCCCCTGCCCAAGGCACCCTGAGGGTGAAGGCATTCCTGTAGGATCCCTCCAGGGCTCACTGTGGTCAGGCCCATTGCAGACCAGGTACCAGCCTGGCTGCAACGGGCTGCAGAGCTCAGGATGGGACATGAGGGCTCTGCCCCTCACCATGGAGACAGGTGTCACCTCCTAATCCTTTAGGGATGGGGACTGCTTGGGAAAATGCCATGAACAGCACATGAAGAAGTGACTAAGCTTCCATCAGCCATGAGTGTGCATTGGATGCAGCCCCCAATTAATTTTCCTCTGGCCACCCCCTCCTCCAGGAACACAGCTCAGGGCCTTCCTGAAGCCAGGGCTGCAGTGGAGAAGGCAGAGACACACTGCAGCAGCAAGTTCCATAGCTGCATCTTCGCAAGAAGATACTTTAAAATTTGTTTTAACTTGCTCCTTAACATCTTGTCTTATTCTTCCCCTGCAAGTAATGAGTATTTGTTCTCCAGAGCCTGTCTCCACACCCATATGTCATTGTGTCCTCTCTGTTCTCAGACTTTGTGGGCATAGCTCAAAACCTGTTCCACTTCCCTGAACACCATTTGACTGGGGAAAGTACTGTGAGATGTACTTGGGGCTGCAGCTTATTTCAAATAATGACAAATAATTTTCAAGCATGGGACTCTGCCACAAAGCCAGGGTCTGGTGGGGCACTAGGAAGTTCCTCCACACACAGGAAATACTCCGGAGCTATGTCTGTGTGGAGCTGGCCTCCCTGATGGAGCAGCTGGCCAGCTCCCAGCCCTGCTCTGTACCAGGGCTCTCTTCTGTGTTCCTGGACATCCACCCAGTATCCCAAAGCCAGAGAGCCTTGGATTTTAAACGAGGACCTTGCATGTGCCCGTGACTGGTGAAGCTGGTGGTCTGATGGGTGCTGATGGGGTGGGTGGTGCACAGGCTGCTCTGCTTGGCCCAGATGCCTCAATGGCCACAGTTCCCCCTTGATGGCCAAGATGGCCCCTTGACAGCTATAGTAACCTCTCAGTGGCCATAGCACACTCTCAATGGCCCTGGTGCCACACAGGGCATGGCATTTGGTGGCACTGGAGTGACACTGAGCCCACAGAGCTATCTTTTTCTCCAAATGCATGTGAACCAAGGCCCTGGGTTCTGCTCTGTGCTCAGGGGTTCTTATCTACTTTCTCCACCATTTGGAGAAGAGTCTGTCCAGGCTCTTGCTTGCCACCATCTTCCTGTGTGTGGCTGCCCTTCACCTGCTGCCCACACATGGCACAGCTGGACATGCCACATGCTCCATGTGTCCCTGAGCATGACCAATGCTCTCAGGGCCTGCCCTTGTCAAGAGGATAGAAATTAGTGTCCTGCTCCCAACCCTGACACCTCTGCAACCCCTCCAGTGCTTCTCTGCCTCCCCCAAGAGGCACAAAGAGGGGTAGGAAATTAGGGCTGAGGAAAATCCACCTTTCATGAGCTCCCTAGGAATGGAAATTAAGATAGGAAGTAGCCTGGTGAGCAAATATAACATGAGGACTGTGTTAAACAGCAGGATAAGGTGGAGGCCAGATGAATGAGAGGGGAAGAAGGACCCCGTTGCTCAAGGCATGGGGCTGGAACACACTGCTTCCAAAATAGGCACCTTGGGAGCAAGGTCCTGCTTGCCTGCTGGGATCTGCTGATGGGGAAGACTGGAAAGGGACTGGAAGGCCTCAGGGATCTCCTGATTTTGTATAAAGAGAGGGGTCTCAGCTCTGGCTGTGCTCTCTGGTGTTGGCCTGACTGTGGGCAGCCAGCTTGCAGCACTGTAGCTATATTTTTCCTTAATTTTGGTTTCTCAGCCATTTTAGCAAGGAAGTAATTTGGGAGGATGGACAAGAGGGTTAAACCCAGCTGACAGCATCGCTGCTATGCCATCCACAGCTGTACACAGCAGCTTTCTTCTATTTTAGTCCAGTTACAGCCACCACTGTAAGCTCTCTGTGCAGATACAGTTTATATTTCCTCTGATGGCAGTCAATCAAAGTAACAAAATCCTTATTTTCCTTCTCTCTGCCCTAGCTGTAGGAACACAGCAGCTAGGTGAACACTGAAACCCTGAAGGCTGGTCCCTTCCTCAGCTCTTCTTTTTTGGGGAGAAATTGTTCCCTCTGAGGGTGGGGAAGCCCTGGCACAGGGTGCCACAGAGAAGCTGTGGCTGTCCCTGGTTCCCTGGAAGTGTCCAAGGCCAGGTTGGATGGGGCTTGGAGCAACCTAGGGTAGTGGAAGATGCCCCTGCCCATGGCAGGGGTGGAACTGGATGGGCTTTAAGGTTCCTTCCAACTCAAACCATTCTATGATTCAGTAATTCTGTGATTCTCTTTCTTCCTGGTGTCCAGGTCCACAAGGAACTCCTGGTCCTCCACAGAGGACAACAAGGCTCCCATTCTTCACAGGGACTTGCTGCCTCACCAGCCAGGATTTAATATCCCCTCTAGACCTCTTGGAAATTGTTCCCGGGTTTTTCTCGCCAGGAAGCTGCTGCCGGGGAAGGCTGAGGTGGTTGCCTGGGCTGTGGTTGTGCAGGTGGCCACACAGGGGTGCCAGAGACTGTGCACAGCATCCATCCATCCATCCCTCAGCCCGGCACCGAACCGCCTCAGCCCGCGCTCTCCTGCTGCTGCAGCCCGACAAGCTGTCCTGTCAGGAATGTGGTCTTGCATCCTGGGCCCTGCACCCCCTTCAGCTCTGGCAAGCTGTGACAGCCGGGATTGCAGCACTGCTGGAAATGTCAGAGTGACGGGCGGCTGCGAGACTCAGTGACTGCTTCCAGTGCAGAGCAGGACACAGAGTTTTACAAAACCACTGAATGGCTGGGGTTGGAAGGTACCTCAAAGGACCTTAAAGCTCATCCCACTCCATTCCCTGCCACGGGCAGGGACACCTTCCACTATCCCAGGTGCGCCAAGCCCTGTCCAACTTGGCCTTGGACACTTCCAGGGACCCAGGGACAGCCACAGCTGCTCTGGAAAACCTGTGCCAGGGTCACACCAACCCCACAGACAAGAATTTCCTGCTAATAGCTAATCTAAATATCACAGCCTTCAGTTTAAAACTTTTCCCAATTGCCTATCACTATCTTCCCATGTAAAAAAATCTCTCTCCATATTTTTTAATCAACTCCCTTTAAGTACTAGGATACCCTACAAAGCCCAGGAAAATCAACCCTTCAACAATCTATTAATAAAAATAATAATGCTGGATGCTGCTTAGCCAAGTCCTGTTCCTTTGGAGTAACAGCTTCTTGTTGTGTTGTCAGATGGTAGTAAGTATTTGCGGACAAAAGGAGTAAGTAACACAGGGCTTAGAGCAATTTATAATGAGCAGCTCTGGGTTTTGAGGGAATTCTCATCCTCCTCAAACCCTGATTTTCACGGAGAACTGAGAAAGACTAGACAGGTGTAGAGGTGGCACTCGTGGATGTGGTTTAGTGGTGGTCTTGCCAGTGGGGGAATGGTTGAACTTAACACTTTTAAAGGTCTTTTTCAACCTAAATACCTGTCATTCAGTAGATATGTGTGCTGCTTGTTGCATGCGTGCTGCATCCTGGTAGATGCTCCTTCTTTATTTGAAGATCTTGTTGCATGCTCCTCGGGCTCTGCTCCCTTACCATCCTCTCTGCTTAATTTCCTTAGATGAAGAAGACATTTCCTGAGCCACAATTATTAAAATATACCAAGTTTAATGAGCATTTCAGATGCCCAGATGCTGCTGAAGTGGACATGTAGCTGGCCAGAAGTGTGCTTGAGTACAGGCATTGCATAAGGCACCTCACAAAGGCAAGGAAGAGCCTGCTGAAGGTGCTCAGGAGAGGGGGAGAACAACAGTAACAGCTGGATGAACAAGGAAAGCTCGCTGGGAGGCAAAGACAGAGGTGTTTTTATAAGCTAAGTATGCCTCCACAAATCACAGAACTCCTGCCAGTACCTTGACCTCTTGTGTTAATGACAAGGCAGGATCTGCAGGCAATTAAACAAGGAGCCAGACTGAAGCGCTGCCAAATCTCCCAAATTCATCATAAAGCCACATAACAACGTTACTCAGGGCCCTGCTCCAGGGGCTTAGAGCATTGCATTTCCTCTTCATTATAGAAACAACCTCCTCGCTCCCAAAACAGTTACGTTTCTAGCCTCCCCAAATGGTGGGGGAGAAAAGGAGCAGAGAAACTTGGAAAATAGGAACCAAGTTTAACCTCACTGTTAAAAAAAAAACCCTTAAAGGAAAAGACACTTGGAAGAGTCAGGGAGGATGGGGGGCTGACTCATGGTATTTGAATGCTCAGGGTTGGCAGCACTGCCTGTGGCATTTCTGTTCCAGTCCAGATCATGGAATCCTGGAAGTTTTGCAAGACACTGTTAGATTTCTAGACCAAATCTGTGCTTCAGTTCAGAGTCCAAGCAACCCTGCTCCGACTATACTGTGTGACATTGATTTTTAAACCTCTGTTCAGGAATGGAATGGAAGAATAACTGCAGACCAACATCCCTGCCACTGCCCTTGTCCTACAGTCAGCACTGGAAACCCAGAGCAGTACTGGAGCAGGCGCTGATCCTGAGCACCTGCTGCTCGAAAGGCCATGCAGTCATTTCAGGTACAATCTAACTTGGGGACAAATCCACAGAAAGCTTCTGCAACCCCTCCCAGCACTTAATGCGGCATGTTAATAACAATTCAATTCTTCAGGTGATGGAGGAAAGCCTGCAGGTTTCACAGAGCAGGTGTACTCCTCTGCCTGGGTCTCCCAATGCAGGGGGCAAGAGCAAGATGCACACAGCCCATCAGGGGTGTGCCCCTCCATCCCTCAGGCACTCAGCTCGCGTGCAAAACCTTGGAACAAGGTTACGATTGTGCCATGAGCAGACCTCGAGCACCAGGTCTGGAGATCTCTACACTGTCAGGCTGGGGCAGAGTAGCACAGCCATGAGCTGGGACCATCAGGAAGAGGTGAACATCACTGGGTGGGAGCAGGATGAGCTGAGAAGAAAGGAGGAATTACTGGTTTCAGGCTGCTATCTGCATAGGGTACGGCTCAGAGCCAGACAATTGGATCTGGAGGTGCAGGTCCCCCAGTGCTGCTGTCTGAGTTGTTTTGCTGACCCAAGGCAGCTACAAATAGAGGCAAGTAGATAAAACATCGTCCCCTCTTCTGACAAACCACATTAGTAACTAAGTGTGGCCTCAGAGAACCAGATTAGCGTGGCACAGCTGGATCCTCCACAGCCTGCCCAATGCTCATCCTGCGGCCAAGGGACTCCACGACACTGCTCTGCCTTATGCATGTTTCAGGAACCTCCCCTGACAGCCTTCCCCTTGCTGAGACACAGAAAAAGTATTTCTTTTCTACCTGGTGCTTTATTTGTATCTAAGGCATAAGGGTACCTTTGGGATTCCTAGCCCTTCACCATCTTGAAATGTATCTAATAGTTTTAGAGGGGGAGTTAGGCAGAAGATGGAGTTTCTTTAAGAAAATAAATTTAACCCCTGCCCATTTCCTGCCTCACCATGGATGAATGATCATAGGAACACACATCACCAGGATGTTCCCAGCATCCTTCCCAACACCACATTTATCAGGGTTAAGTGAGACCCCAGCACAGCTCTTAGTCACTGAGCCTAGAAAGGATGGACAGGTAATTTATGGCAACTTGTCCCTTTTTGCCCCAGAATTTGCCCTTCACTCTTAGGGGAGCACATTCCTGCCTGGCTGCAGGAATGGGGAAGCTGCCCAAGCCTTAAGGGGCTCCTGAGCCTCACCAAAAGCCAAGAAGAAAACCTCCTCATGCTGTTTTTGCCAGGCTCATAAACTGGCCTCTGCTGAGCAGTGTCCTCAGCTGAAGCCTCCAGCCTTATTCCTTGCTCTCTCAAATTATGCACCTCTTCTTTATTCCTCACTCTTTCTGCTCCTCCTGGGTCTCCTCCTCCAGTCCAGGGCTGCAATTAAAAGTCCAGATCTCGTCCATTTCCCATGGAGAGAGTCATAGAGTCACTGCTGCCAGAGGGGGGATTTCAAACCTTCTTCTGTGATGTGTCTCACCTCCAGTCCTTGGCCTTGCCTAAACTTTCCCAGCCCTTTCTTGTGGCTAGGAAGAGAGCTCTTCTTAGGATGCATCATCAAGAGACTTGGGTAAATCTGGAATGCAGGTGCCGTTTCCAGCAATGTATGTTTCCCTGGAGCGTTTGGCTGTCTCCTAATGGGAAAATTGTCTGCTAGGATGAATCCAAGAGCCCAAAGCTCTGAGCTCTTTGAAAAACATTACGCCTGTGTCTACAGTTCGAGGCAGGTAAGCAACACGGTTTGCGTTTGGGGTTTTTCGGTAGAAAAATAACCAGAGGTGCAAAGATCCTGAAGTACGCAACACACCTGCAGCAAAATTTTAGTTATCTCTCCGGCTTCTTGCTGCTGCCATGCTTTCCCATTTCCTTCTGTCGCAGCACAGGAATGCTGCACGCAGCTGGAATACAGCTCAGTGAAAGATGCTGTGGATAATATCCTCGCGCTGCACACCAGCACTCGCCAATGTGACCTTGGTTAAAATTGGAAGCCATCCCAGATCTTTCCCCTTCACTAATATATTTAGAAGCCTGTGCTGAGCCTGGCAGAGCAGCACTAACCTGTGCACTCGCAGGGTGTCAGAATAAATGTGCCATGATAGATAGCTTAGGAATTGCAAGGCTACAGCAGAGCAGCAGGCATGGGATTGAGCTGGGCGTGGGGATCCAGAAGCCATCATCTGGACCTTGGGTAAAGGCTCACAGAGGGACAAATGATAAACTGCCCGTCCAAGAGGCTGCCCAAGGATGTGTGCGCTGGCTTTGAGGGAGTCTAATGCACCACACTGCTGGGACTGGCTCAAAGACAACTTTCAGAGCTGTACATGAAGCTTGAGGTTTTGAAGCCTTATGGAGATGAATGCCAGGATTAGCCTCTCTTGTGCACTTCCCAAATCTTTCTGCCACTAGAGTGAAATACCTTGGCAGGAGATTATTTCTCTTTCAGGAGCATGAGAGCTGGGAGCAGCAAACAGAGTGCTTGCTGGGGAAAGTCTTCCTGCCCTGGCTATTCTGGAAGTGCCTGATAATAGTTATAACACTTCAGATTATCGAGGCTCAAGGGAAACCTTCAGGTGCCAGACACAAGGACTGTCACCACCTCCTAGGAAGGACAAATAAATCTGTGTATCACCTTTCTAACCCTTGTCCAGGGAAATGTCATCAGGAGAGACAATAGCTCCTCTCACCTAGTTCTGCAGCCCTTTCTAGTGCAATCACCATGTAAACAGGAACACAGAGGAACGACAGACAGATAAACCCTGAGCAACCTGGTCTAGTGGAAGGTGTCCCTGCTCATGGCAGGTGAGTTGGACTAGATGACCTGTAAAGGTCCCTTCCAACCCAAACCATGCCAGGATTCCATGACTCTATGAAATAAGGAAGCTGAGAGCACCAGCAGAGCTAATTGGAGAAGCTTAATGACATCCTACCACAGCTGAGTAACTCTCCTCACATGTGATCTAAGCCCACAGGAAGTGCCCGGTATTTCAACCCGTTAACTAGTGATCAATAACAAAAGGGATATAGGTGTAGAGCATAGACACAGAAACCACAGCTCTGCTGGTAATTGTGAACTCAGTGGTCAATCCTTTTGCCTCTCAGAGCTCACAGAATTATCAAATGTTTTGGGCAGGAGGAGACCTTTAAAGATCAATGAGTCCAGCCCTCCTGCAGTGAGCAGCAACCTCTTCCACTAGACCAGGTTGCTTCAAGACCTATCCAACCTGGCTTCGATGTGCAAGCTTAAAATCACTTGGGGTCTCCTTGCAGAGCTTCACTGATGCCTGCAAAGAACTCTACCCGTAGACATGATTAGTTACGGAAAAGCTTGGAGGACTCCTCCATGAATAAGGTCTAGCTAGGTGATTTGGCTTGACTGAGATAAACTCATTTCTAGGCTGTAGGAAGTAGGTTCACAAACAGCTTTTTGTGCATGGTTATTTACTGGACCAGGCTGGTTGGAGTTGTATCTGCTGTGTTCACTAATGCTGTGTGTAACAGCACAGAGCATCTCCTTGGTGTTGGTCACCAAGTGATGGAAATCAGGGACAAGGCAGATTTTACAGCCTTGAGGAAGCACCTCAAAAGTCAAGGTGTTTGGTGGCCATGCTGTTTTTGTCCCTTGTCCCTCTTCCCAGCAGTATAATCTCCAAGCCCAGACTCCTTCACATGTTATTAGCCTGTTCCTGGCTGTTTCAGACCAGCCACCAAGCCCTCTCAGCCACCTGGAAATTGGTACCCATGCTTACCAGGTTGCTGCTACCCAGTGGCTGGTTTTATTTGGTCTTCTTGCATCTTATCATCAACATCTAACAAAGAACTTCTGCCCCACACAGGGCAGATCCGTGGCTGAGCTCTGCTTTCACTGAGGCAATGCCACATCCAGCTGCAGTGAAGCAGGACTGAGACAGTGACACCGGTGATAATTTGCTTTGCAGTGACTCATTAATGAAGAGAAAAGTGCTCAGAGGTGACAAAGCTCCTATTAAGCAGCATTAGGTCTGTTTAGTTAGGTTTTGAGATAATTGCTTTAGTGACACATTCACATTTCTAAAGTGCAAAAACAATAGTTACTTTTTGCAAATGTTGAGACATTTCTCCTGGAAAAGACAAAGGAGAAAGGAATGAATTCCTGCTTCAGGAAATGCAGGCACATGCATCACTGAAGAGAAAAAAATGAAGATTTCAGCTTGGAGCACATTTAAAAATAGAAAGATGGGGAAAACCATCCAGAGATCTTCTCTGTATGAGGTTGTGTTCCTGCTGGAAGAAAGGGCTGTCTGCTGTAGTCAGCCCTGCTTGGGAGTGGTTTGGTACCTCTGCTGCAGAGATAACTCTCCTGAGCATGTTATCAGGTGTTGTAAACTCCAAGGTCACAGCTGCCAGGCCAGGCACCCTGTTAATGCCTGGAACTGACCTTGAAGGACCTTTTCAAGGCAGTCCAAACCGATGGGAGGGTTTGCTGCTGCAGTCCCACCCTTGGCCACATGCCAGTCAGAGACGAGATGAGTGAGTCAGAAGCTAAATTGGTACCCCTCAAAAAAAAAAAATCACTTAAACATCACAGAATCACAGAATGGGTTGTGTTGGAAGGGCCTTAAATATCATCTGTGTAGTTCTGACACCCTGCCATGGGCAGGGACAACTTCCACTGTCCCAGGTTGCTCCAAGCCTTGTCCACCCTGACCTTGGGCACTTCCAGGGATCCAGGGGTAGCCACAGCTGCTCTGAGCCCCTGTGCCAGGCCCTCACCACCATTACAGCCAAGAATTCCTTCCCAATATCCCATCTAACCCTGCCCTCTCATAGTGGGAAGCCATTCCCCTGCATGCTGACCCTCCAGGCCCGTGTCCAAAGTCCCTCTGCAGCTCTCTCTGAGTCCCGTTAGGCACTGGAAGGTCATTATAAGGGCTCACTTTATGCCAAGCTAATCCATCAGACACTAAAGGTACTTACCTCTATCCAACTCCTACCCTACAACACCTCATGCACCTCCTGGCTTCAGGTGACCCAGATATTTCTTAGGCCTGAAGAAGGTTTTGGGCCCCAGAGAGCTTGTCTAGTTTTTCTGACTCTACCAGTTGGCCTAATAAAAGATATCATCTCTCGACAGACACACACCATTGACTTCAAGGAGATCTTGCATGTAGCTGGATCTGCCCAAGATAACCTGTCACTCCTCCAGCTTTGTGCTTATCTGTGGGAACAGGGTGTGTGCAGCAGGAGCCTCGCCTGGGTCTCTGGGTTTCCCTCCCTCTTCTGCACCTGAATGAGCTTATTGTTTGTGCTTCTTTGTCTGTTGGAGGGGAGGAAGGAGGCCTGAAATGAATTGGGTCAAACAAGTTTTTCAGCTGCGTGCAGGTTAGGAGAGGCCACAAGAAAAGAACCACAGCCCTTTGAAGTCAGGCTGCTCCTTTTCTTTTTCATGGGCTGTTTTTTAATTCTGACAGTGAGTGATACTTTCTCAGATGGAGATCAATTCACTGAACACGAGAACAAAGGCTCTATAAACACACCACTATCTAAGGGCTCCCATTGCAGTGACATATCATTGATGGAAGGCAGGAGGCAGCTCCAGCTAAATCATGTCTGCAGTAAGGGCAAACCTTTCCTCCAGGGCCTTTCACTCTAAAAAATGCAGGGACTGGGCAGGAATGAGGGTATTCCCCTCTCCATTCCTATCTGCCTTTAACAGATATTGGTAGCTAGGAAGAAAATTAATTTTGTGTTCCAGCTGGTGAAATGCCTTCTACTGCCTGGACATCAGCTTTGCCATTCAGAAACAGCAGGAATCCCTGAGCTCCTTCCTACAGGACAGAGCTGCACCCACATATCACCTCATCACCACCAGCTGCACCTCTGGACCTGAGACTGCTGCTCAAGAGGACAAAGACAATGCCAACCCTGCCAGAGACAGGGCAGCCAATGAGTGACAGGGAAAGGCAGCCACCACCACTGAAGTCTCTCTGCCTGAACCCATGTGGCTGTGGAGGTGCTGTCCCAGGAAATTCCCTGCTTTCTCGCTTTCCTGCCTTGTGGGGATAATCTGCTGAGAACTTACTACTGGAAATGAGTATTCTCCTTTTAGTTTTATTACTTGTACTTAGATGTCAAGGTAGTAAGTACCTTCAAAATGCTTGGCCAGGTTGATGACATTCAATCCATGGAAAGACTTAAGGGGTGGAGGTCTGCAACTGAGATACATGTTCTTCAGGCTCCATTGCTCCCTGGGCAGTGACATGAAGGAGGATACTGTTGATCCAGAAATTCCACAGTCATCGCTCCTCATTAGTCATGGTTTAACTTCTGGTTTCCTTTGTGTACAAAGAAGGTCCTTGGGCAGAGTCTGTGGAGCAGTGGCAGTTTTCTTTTTAACAGTCCTAAGAGCAGGGACTTGGTCTTCTCCTTCTAGATTAATGCCTAGGCAATGAGCTGCAAACTCACATGATCTCTCTGTCTCACTGTCCTTGCCAGTTAATTATTTTATACAAAATACAGAAAGAAGCTGAGCAAGCCCCACTCCAGAATAACTTGCCAGGTGGCTCATCTCCTCAAAGCTGGGAAGGGGTCTTCAAGGTCTCCTCAGGCACTTCCAGACTGGTGTGCTGACCCATGGGTTCATGTGTAAAAAGGTGCAGCTTCCCCATGGAACTGTTCTGCAAGAAAGAGTTAGCTTGTGCATTAATCTGCAGGATGTGGTGCAGCACACAGTCCTTGGAGAACAAGTGCACCTCCGTGCTGCCTGTGGTCTCATCATCCCCATGGTCTCCTCATCTCCTCCCAGACAGCTAAGATGGTCACACCACTCTGACCATGATGATTTGATCAGCTAAGCACACACCCAGACCTTCACCCAGGATTAGATTTACCCACTGTGTTTGCTGCGAATTCTCAAACCCAGATGAAGATGGCATTAGGCTGATCTCTAAAACTTTTACCCCAGTGGTGCAGTCCAACTTTGACCACAAAGATCACCTCACTTGGGACTGAGGGTCTCCTACAAACATGGAGCACAAAGCTGAGCTGTCCTCTAAAGCACTTGCATGTATGCAAATGAGGCTCTGCACTCATGTCTTGACACAGGCTGGAGAGCTGGCATCACAAAACTCAGATTTCTTCTAAACTGCCGCTGGGCCTCCCTATGGACATATTGGAAATGCCAGGACACTTCCTCAGGGTTTTTAAAGAGCCTTTCTGGGATGAATAACAGAACCTGCAGAAAGGTTAGCATGAAAATAGCTGTGGAGCAAGAGCATCTGTGGGAGACGCGTAGCCAGGGGTTCAGTGTCACCGCTTCTGTGCAGCTGTGCTACAGCTAATGCAAAACTCTGTATTCTGAAAAGGTCAAAAAGGTAATTAAAGATACAAAAGATGAGCCCTTCCCAGTATTGAAGCAGATGCTCAGCCAAAACATTTGCCTGTAAGATTGTATTTCCTTAAGGTTTATTAACCATTAAGTGTTTTTAGGGACGGGATCATAAAGATAATGAACTGAACGACAAGTAGAGTCAGGATTCCTTCGCAAATTATTCCTGTTGGGTTAGACAAGTGTTTGAAAAGCGAAATGCTTTGCTGTGATTTTTCAAGAACAGGAGACCCTGAGCTCATTCCTGGCAGCTCTTCTTTGCTTTAACTTGCTGGTGAAGACAGGCAACCTGCTGGGTTAAGGGGAAGGTGAGCAAAGCAGGCGCGTTGGACCGGCAGCAGGATGGTTCAAAGCAAGGACTGTCTCCCTTTCAGCAATGCCAGCTAAAAGAATTGCTTCTCTCCCCACCCTGACTGCTCACTACATCACTCGTGCTTTTCAATTGTCCTAGACAGATCACTGAACTGATCCAGGTGAAAAATAAAGAGTGAAGGGGCTTTGGGTGGGAGGGGGAGGGACGTCTGGTGCCAAGAACAGTTTCAATCAAATTAAGTAAATTTTCAAATGCAGTCAGGTTAGAAAACATTATTTTTAATCTCATTTTGCCATGAAAATTATTTTTTCTAGGCTAATTATATTTTAGTACATTTTGGTTAGTAGGTGGTATGCCATCAGAGTGGAGATCATGGAATATACATCACCAGAGATGAGTAATAGCAAATAAGAAGAATGGGCAAAAAATCACAGCAAAGCTTGTCTGGAGTATAGGGAATTAATGAGCTCAACAGCTGAGGCTCCCTCCCAGCTCTGTCTTGCGATGACTCTGGGACAGAAACACATATTTTGGTCACCATATAAATAAATACCCATTTTTCAGCATTTTAAAACATAAATGTTTTGCTTTATGGAACAATGGAAGTTGCACATGTATTTACCCATTTGTCCCAAATCACAGAATTTAGTGGACAAATGGGTTATTAATGAGTTTATTCAAACTTATTCTCATGGACCCGTGAGACCCATGCCCCAGCAAGCAGTTTGTAGGGGACCGCCGTGTTTTGAAGGATGAGAGAGTCAAACAGCATGGACATGGGCTGCTCCCAACCAGAGCTTTCAGGGATGAAGCCTAAATGTGTCAGATAAATAGAAAAGGAAACACCAGTTTGCTTTAAAACCAACTTAAATGAAGAAAGTCTTGTTGTCTATGACCCAATTGACAGATATATGTAGTGACCACAAACAAGATTTTTAGAACGAGTGGATTTTCACACTTTTTTTTATCCCTGGAGGATCAATACATACTATGTTTCTTATTTAAAGCCCACTTTCTTGTTTGTTTCAGTGGCCTATTCTCTTCAGAGCCTTGGATGAAGGAGCCATTGAGCTGAGCTAGGCAAGCAAATAAATACTCTCCCTGCATCTGAGGAGAAGTTGGCTTCTGTCAAAAGGTGCAGCAGTTCCTCAATAAACCAGGGCTTCACCTTGAGTGTGAGTGCTCCACTGCTCCGGTAACATTTGCAAATTCGGTAATTAAGGAAATTTAGTAGACCGTAATAAGCCTAGGACTTTCAAGAAGCTGTTACCCTTTATTTTTAAAGGTGTATGTAATTTACATACAGTAGTCTGCTCTAGGTAAAAACCATTAAAAGACATCATCTTTGGTCTCCATCCTACTGCATCTCAAGTAGGAAATGGGGATTTTGTTTCTGTGTGCATGTAAGGTTGAAATCCAGGGTGGGGAAATGAAGCTTGTTCTGCTCCCTGACACAGATTTTGGGGACATCTCTCCTGGAGACTCTCTGGAAGGGGTGGAGCCCCTCTGGGAAAGGGCGACTGAACATCCCCACCACTCTCCTGTGGTCCATTCATCCAGAAAACCTGGCTGAACAGAACACCTGAGACAGTTACTGTTGAGCTGAGCAGCAGAAATGACCCATCCCAGCACAATCAGAGTTGCATGAACACCAAGGGGTATATGAACACCAGGGGTTCACTTCAGGTACCTAAAGGTTGGTCTCCAATGCCACGTGAGATACTTTAGGTACTGAGACAGAGACTGATGGACATGACACAGGGCTCAGATGAGATTTGTCATGGAGTGGTGGCTGAAGGCAAGGCCAGAGATGGCCTCAAACATCTCAGTTAACAGAAAAGACCCTTTTTTAGGCAACACAAAGATCTGAGCTACAGCCATGCTCCTCTCCAGTGAGGATGGGAATCATACGGGTCATGAGACTCCAGTTGTTGTGCTTGTTCCAATTCCTTTGCAGGGCAAACAATCCTGAAACCTGAAGGTTTCCAGGGCAAGGCAGTTGGATGGAGCCCATGGAGAAGCCCCCAGGACCTCTTGACCGGGTCAGGCCTATCCACAGGCCTGTCCTGCCTCATCCACCATCCAGACCCAGAGGCAGGACTGCATCCAGGGCAGCAGGGGCTGGGCAGGGAGAAGGGCTCTTTGTTCTCTGATTGTTCCCAGATACTGCATGAGGCATTAAAATACTTGGCACAGTGAGGAACACGCGCTCATGTACGCAAAGCTCGGAGCACAGAGACAGGAGTCATCCTAATCTCTGCCTTCCTCTCCTTCCCATCATGGAGAGGCCATTCCATCCACTCAGGCTAATTCATAAAAACAAATTAAACCCGTGGGCTCCTCTCAGTTCTCAATCCCCTTCTCATTGTACCTGTTAACGGCAGCTTATGCTACACCCAGGGAAGGCCAGCAACAAGCCCATCTGAGGAACCAGCACCCAACCCTTTGTGTGGATGAGCTTAAGAGGGACTCCCGGCAGAGCTGTGCTAAGCTCTTTTTCTCGTGGAGGCAAAACCATCCTTCCCAAAGTACACTGCAGCCCATTTATCCTGGCCCAGAGCCTGGGAACAAGAGACTATTGCTAAACTCAGACAGCCTCTTGAACTAGGGATGCTGCTCCGTGCCATTTCCCCCAAAGGCAGGTTGTGTCAACGCCTTCATTCTTAACAACCTTCCCTCCACTGGATGGCAAAAGTGTGTTTTTGGCATCTGGATGGCAGCATTATATTTATACATATATATATAATCTCCTGGCAAGATAATTTTCTTGCCAGGACAAGGGAGTCAGATGCTATCTGCACTCGAGTCCACAGGGCACGCTGTAGGGCTGTGTCCAGACACCCAGTGCAAGCTTTAGATGTCAGAGGCAGGGTTCTGGGAGGAGCAGCCCAGAGCTCCAGTCAGTTTGCCCCAAGTCTCTGCAATGCCATGCTGCTGGATAGAAAATGCTCCCATGGACACCCTGGATCAGTCAGTACATATCCATCACATACCAACTGAAAGCATCCTAGACATGCTCCTGAGGCACTCCTGCTTTCCCTCCGAAATTGCCTTTGGGATGACGGCACAGCAACCAAACTTTGAGAAGAAACTCTCCCTGCATGGGAAGTTTGCTCAGCTCAGGAGGTGACCCAGTGTTGGGGCCATAGGCTCTTAGAATCATGAAATGCTTTGACTGGGAGGGGTTAGAACTCACCTCCTTTGACCCCCTGCCATGGGCAGGGACACCTTCCACTAGCCCAGGTTGCTCCAAGCCCTGTCTAACCTGGCCTTGGACACTCCCACAGCCACAGCTGCTCTGGGCACCCTGGGCCAGGGCCTCCCCACCCTCAAGCCAGGAATTCCTTCCCAATATCCCATCTGTCCCTGCCCTCTGGCCCTGGGAAGCCATTGCCTGTGTCCTGTCCCTCCATGCCGTGTCCCCAGTCCCTCTGCAGCTCTCCTGGAGCCCCTTGAGGCCCTGGCAGGGGCTCTGAGCTCTCCCTGGAGCCTTCTNCCTGACCTCTGTGGAAGACAGCCATTGGGAAGATAGGGCTGAGCTACCCTGGGAAAACACTGTTGTTTAAGTTACGGTAAGAAACAGATACAACTTCCCATGATCNGCTCCAGCAGCTCCATGTCCTTGTGCTGTTGGAGCCAGGGCTGGGGCAGCTCTGCAGGTGGGGTCTCAGCTGAGACCCCACCTGCAGATGAGTAGGAGCGGATGAGTAGAATCACCTTCCTTGACCTGTTGGAATCTGTCCTTCCTTTCTCTGCTACTAAGGGAAGCATTTCTAGAGCAGCAGGGAGAAGGTGCCTGGCCTAACTCACAGCTTTTTCATCATTATCTTTTCTAAACCAGTTTGTGTTACCCCTCTCATAAAGAGCGCTCCAACAGCACCTACTTGTCTCTGAGCCCATCACAATATCCACATCTGAATCTTCGATTTTCCCCAACTTTCCTGACCTCTGTGGAAGACATCCATTGGGAAGATAGGGCTGAGCTACCCTGGGAAAACACTGTTGTTTAAG
>VXBC01000009.1:136-12578 GCA_013399945.1 Ploceus nigricollis | reverse complement strand
CTCCCAGGGATCCAGGGACAGCCACAGCTGCTCTGGGCACCCTGGGCCAGGGCCTCCCCACCCTCACAGCCAGCAATTCCTTCCCAATATCCCATCTGTCCCTGCCCTCTGGCCCTGGGAAGCCATTGCCTGTGTCCTGTCCCTCCATGCCTTGTCCCCAGTCCCTCTGCAGCTCTCCTGGAGCCCCTTGAGGCCCTGGCAGGGGCTCTGAGCTCTCCCTGGAGCCTTCTCTTGTGCAGGTGAACAGCCCCAGCTCTGCCAGGCTGGCTCCAGAGCAGAGGGGCTCCAGCCCTGGCAGCATCTCTGTGGCCTCCTCTGGACTGGCTCCAGCAGTTCCACGTCCTTCATGTGCTGAGAATTCCCAAGCTTGACTCCAGATGGGGTCTCACCAGAGAGGAGAAGATGCAATTAAAATTTGAAAAAAAAATTGGAAAGATCTGAGAGTGCCTAGACTGGGGTGTTGCAGTTATCAAAATCAGGTGCCTGAAATTTGGGATCTAATTCTGTGAGAAACCCTTTTCCTTCCTGGCTTGCCCAGGGCATCTCTATAGTCTCAGCCTCTGTCCCATTGCAGTGGCACATTCTCCTCAGCAGTGAGGACTTTCTGTTCTCTTCTCTTCTCTTGCCACGCTCCAGAAGCTTATACAATTTTTTTGGCGCTTTTCCCTGGAGTCATTATTCTGGGTAACATTGCTTGTTTGTTTATGCTTTTTGGTTTTAATCATACTTCTTTTTTTTTATAATTTATTTATTGTGTCTGAAAAGCTTCAGGGCTTCCTTTCTACTCCCCCACTCCCAGATGGTCGCCTATTAAAAATCTAAGGAAATATTAGAATAAAAAAGGAAATAGTTTGGTTCTGTTATGAATGAAGTTTGGCTTTTCCAGAGCAGATATGGGAGAGAAAAAGAAGGGCAGAGAAGGAAGTATCAGGTGTGTTTGGAGGGAAAAGTGTGCCCTGCCCTGTATTTTCAGCTCTGCTGAGTCTGTGCCACTCATTTTACAGCACTTCTATGAACAGGGATCCGGGTCTTGCTTTGCCTTTTATCTCACCATGACCTGCTCAAAGAAACAACAGTCACTCTTCTTATTAATCCATTTCATTTATTTAATGAGACATTAGTTCTCCAATACTGTCACTGGGAGGTGCCTTTGTTATTTATGTAACCTGGTTAGTTGAAAAGTCTTTGCATGGGGTTTTTTTGGAGGAGCAAGAAGCAGGCAGGTGAAGAGTGGTGGTCCTTGTCAAACTGCTGCCTCCTTCTCCAGCAGTTCTCCAGCACCAAAGGGCATTGCTCCAAGAGCAGGGCTCAGAAGAACTAAAAGGATGGGGTGGCACTGCCTGTCCAGCTAGCAAGGACAACCAGGAGCCAGCTCTGCTGCTGTTGCAGTCTGTGGTACAATTCCTAGGGAGCAGCACTGGGATATTGGCAGATCTTCATGCCTTGGAGGTCTTGCCCACCCTGGTGACACTTTTTCAGATGTGGCTCGGCGTGGCAGCAGCTTGCTGGATGTCCACATGCAGGTGCTTCATGGGATGAACATCTGGCACAGAACAGGAGGTGGCACAGTGGCTGGCATGAGCTAGCCCACATCCCCAGAGGTGCTGGTGGACTGCATCAGCCTGCTTCTGGACATTGTGCTGGCTTCATCCAGGAGAGTGCAGGGCCACACCTTGCCAGGCCAGAGCTGGGGCATTGCAAATGCAGCTGCTGCACTGCTCCCCAGCAGCAGGGCTTGCACACTGCCTCAGGGTGCTTTTGGAGCAGAGGAGATCTGTGAGCTGATAGCATCTCATTCTGCTGGTCCATACAAACCAGAACGGGCATGTTTTTATTGCTCCTGTTGGAAGGTAGGTCTCCAGGGCAGCTAGGGAGGCTGTCACAGCTAGGACAAACCACAGGGACAAGATGAGATGGTCTCAAGTTGCACCAGGGCAGTTTAGATTCCATATTAGTGAAAATTTCTTCACGGAAAGTGTTGGCAAAAGTTGACATGGTCTGCCCAGGGCAGTGGTGAAATCCCCACCCCTGGAGGGATTTAGAAGCCATGTGGATGTGGCACCTGGAGACAGTGGGTTAGTGTTGGGCTTGCCAGTGCTGGGGAAACAGTAGGACTCAATTTTAGAGAGCTTTTCCAGTCTTAACAATGGAATTCTGTAGTTCTTTGATCTGGGACCGGCTTCGCAGAGGCCTGAGCTACTGGCCTGTAGTTCCTCATGGTCTAGGTGTTTTGGTGGCACACACACCTCCATTTGAAAGAGGACATGATGGCCCCATGTTATGCCACAGGTGGGGTCTGTGTGCCTCTTCTGGTTAAACACTTAGACAGACGCTCTCTGCATTAGAGCTCAGTTCGCTTTGCTGGGGTTTTCCTTGGGATTTGAGGACATTCTCTGCCTTTACAACTATTCCCCACCAACACCAGCCAGGATGCTTCCTGTTCTTCTGTGTGATCTGTAAAGCTGCTGTTGTCTTTTGCTGCTGCTGTCAGGCTGCATATTGATGGCACAGCCTCAGTCGTGGTTGGCACCTGAATGAATTACAGCAATACAAATAAATAAGAGAAGAAATAGTATTTGCGAGAGCAATGGGTTGAAGATCTAACATTTATGCAACCCCATTCATCAGAAATGACACACAAATGCTCTGTAAACTCTCACATGCACATAAAACGCTGCACTCAGGCTTCAGGGTAGTGTCAGCTGTTTAATAAAAAAGCTGCACCATGGTTCAGGACCCTAAATGCAAAATTACTTCTGCTTGTAGCTGTAGGGAAAATTTGGGTCCACAGATAGTGTGAACCCTATCAGAATCTATTGGACACCCCTATGGACATAATGTGGACATTTTATTTATGTCTTTCAGTGGGTAAAATCAGCAGCTGTATGTCTTGTCTTGAAAGTTGTTGCCTTTGCCAGCCAAGAGAAATGGTCTCCTTTGGTTTGTGGAGTGCATGATGCTCTAGAAATGTTTAGAATGGTTTGGGCTGGAAGGGGCCATAAAGCTCATCCAATCCCATCCCCTGCCATGGGCAGGCACACCTTCCACTTCCTTGGAGTCCCAGGTTGCTCCAAGCCCCATCCAGCCTGGCCTTGGACACTTCCAGGGATCCAGGGGCAGCCACANCTCTTCTGGACTGGCTCCAGCAGCTCCACGTCCTTCCTATGATGGGGACCCCAGTGCTGGGACCAGCTCTGCAGGTGAGGTATTACCTGAGTAGAATAGAAAGGGCAGAATTTTCTCCCTTGACCTGCCAGTCAAGCCCTAAGTAGCCTTATGAGTTACTGATTTTGAGAAGAAACTGAAGAAAAATGAAAAGTGAAGCCTATCAACCTGCTCTTGCTACTTTTTGCAGACCTTCTCTCTAGTGGGCATAATACCTACCAGTCTGCAAGGTGGCCTTTGCACTGTGGGACCTCCTGGACTCTGTTCTTGGTGGCAGGAGCCCTTCCAGTGCTGTGGGAGCCCTCTCATTGCATCGTGTTTAAGAACGCACATCAGAGGAGGAGGTTGAGAGGGAGGAGAAAAGTTTACTTCTTACTCCCCCCTTTTTTTTTCCCATTTTAATAAAGAAATCCTATTTTTACATATCTGTCTCCTCCGGCCTTCTCCTTTCTCCAGGCTTTGTCTAGCATGAGACCTGAGGATTTGCATGCTTGATCAAGTCTGATGGCAGTAACCAAATCAGCATTAGCAAATGTAGGGACCTCAAGCTAACTGGCAGGAGATGAACTCCATGACTGCCACAGAGATGAGCCCTTCTGTCGAGCCTGTTGTGCCTTGGCACAGGGGCACGAGTCAGAAGCCACTGGCAAGTTTGAAATATGGATCCCTTTGGGGCCTTTGTTTTTAGGTTGCCTTGCTCTGTGGTGAGCGTGTGATCAAAGGGAAGCCGAGAAAAGGGTGGGCAGGAGCATGGTGACCTTCACCAGCTCAGCAGGCTGGAGTCCAGAAGATGTGAGAGAACATATTCAGGGTATTCACTGTCACTTCTGAGCATCTTGGTTATGAATTAAACAGGGGAGAAGAGAAGCATGATTGTTGGTAGTCACTGAGGCTGCTCAGCGGGGATTTGTGGCCAGTGCTGTTACTGGTCGGCCTGGCCTTTGTGAACTGTCCTCTTCTTTGGATGTTTCCACTTTGGAGTTTCTTTTTGGGGCTGGAATTCCATACTGGGGACCTTGATCTTCTCTCCAACCCAAAGGCAGCAGGCATTGTGTTCATTTGGGCTGTCCTGTGCAGGGCCAGGAGTGGGGCTTTGATGGTCCTTGTGGGTCTTTCCAGATCAGGGTATTTATTCTGTTCTTCTATGATTGGTGCAGAGCTGGTGCTGGCTGGTGCTCTGGATTAATTAAATTAATGTCTGATATGCAGCTGTTTGTTTTCCCCACAAGAAGATAAACACTTCTTGGTCAGCCTGATCAGATGCACAGAGTTGCCATGTAAATTATACACAGATCACAAGCAGCAGGGTTTCTTTTAACTGTTTCAAAATATTAGGCTGTAAAATGAGTCCTTGCATAACATGTAATTAATACTGCAGTGCATTAATTTCCTGTGTTCAGGTTTTAAGGTTAAAGTGACCCAGGATAGACAGGCCTCACTAAACAAACATGGACATGTAAATTAATGGTATCAGGTTAGAAATTACCCATTTTAGGGTTCCTCTTCAAATTATGAAAAAGACTGTTAACTTAATATTTTGTGATGCTGATGCAACTTGAGTATCCCATTTAAGTAGATTTGTCTCTGCATGTGTGTACAGACTCCTGTAGCACAGTCTGTGTTATGTTTTGATCCCTTTTTTAATGTCTTCTCTAGAATGGTTTGGTTTGGCAGGATTCTCAAAGCTCATCCAGGACACCTTCCACTATCCCAGGTTACTCCAAGCCTTGTCCAGCCTGGCCTTGGAAACTTCCAGGGATAGGGCAGCCACAGCTTCTCTGGGAAACCTGTGCCAGGACCTCTCCACCCTCACAGGGAAGGATTTCTTTGTAACATCTAATCTAAATTTAAAACTCTGACTTTAAAACAAATCAGTACATGCCCATGTGAAAAGTCCCTTTCCATTTTTTTATAAGCTCCCTTTAAATATTGAAAGGAACATATCTGCGGGTCTTCAGGAGGAACAGAGAAACAGATCGTTTTACCTCCTCTAAAATAGTCTAAAAATGGGGTGCTATGTGTAGCACAGCTGAAAGTAGTGATATTTTTTTTTTTGGGTCACCTTGATTGGGAGCCTGGTATGCTTGAAAACGATAAAATAAAAAGTTCTGCAAATTTTACACAAGTGCAATTCCCTCGTGTTATTTTCACATGTTGCAACAATTTGTACTTTAAAGGCACCATTTTAGTAAAGCTTAATATTGCCTCTCCTGTGTTTTAGACTTGCATAGTTGTGCAAGAGATAATTGCCTGTTTGGGAGACAAAAAAGCTAATTTTGCCTCAGGCCCTGTACTTTTTTGTAACAAAGTTGGTCCTTGTTGGGAAGCAGCCTGCAAGTGGTGAGAGTTGTGGATGAGTCTGGAGGGGCACAAATGGGTGGATGATGTGCAGGTGTGGTTTAAAAAAAAAAAAACAAACCCCAACCCACAAACCATTTTTTCTGCCACACTGAATACTGCTGAACACCTTTTCCTTTCACCCTCTGCCTTGTCTGATGCTGCACCATGGGCTCGTGGGGATGGGGACATCTTTGGGGGTTTTGGCAGCCACCCTGGTGGGTTTGGTGTAGGGTGTGCACCCTCGATGTATTTGCAGTTGTGTGTTTGCATCTCTTTTGCTCTTATGCTATTTTTATTGGTATTAGGGGGTGTTTTTAAGTGGTTTCCAATATGCAGACGTTCAGACGGTGTGCCCTGAGGCTGGCGGCTCCTTTCAGTGCTTCCTCAGGGCTCCCCACACTGCACTGGCCCCAGGGCTGGTGGTGCCTGGGCCGACTAAGGAGTGTCTGGTGACTCATGTCCTGGGGACACACCCAGGTGATTGAGATGACCCAGAGGGGTAAATCTTCCTTCCTATTGCCATGCTTCATGCTCAGAGTTGTCCTCTCCTGCTCCCCCATCTCCAGTGTCTCTGTCACTCTGACCTTGTGCTGTGGGTCTTCCTCTGAGTCCATTGCCAGGATGATCCTTTCCCCACCTTCCCATGGGCTCTCCTCCTCCCTCCCCAGAGGCAGAGCTCACTGTCCCGCCCCATCCAGGTCAGGTCCTTCATCAGCTGAGCAAGAGGAGGCTCTGCTGCAGGCATGGCAGGTTGCCTGGCCAGCCACACCGATAGGTTATCAATAGTAATTAATTAAGAATGTAACAAGGTCGTGTATCTGCATGGAGCAGCTTTTCTCTGTGGATGAGGGATGAGTGCTGATGAGGAGATTGTGATAGGTGGCTGCTGCATGGTTGGGCTTGGGAAGGGGCTGTGCTGGTGCTGCCACTGGATGCTGTTTTCCAGAGGGACCATGGTCAGGTTTTGCTCTTCCTTAGAGCTGGAGGTGCTCGAGATTAGTCTTCATGGAGGGCAAAAGGAAAAGAGAATCCTTCTAAGCCCAGACTGAGCACTGCAGAGCCCCATGAGTGAGGTTTGCAGCCCTTCTTGTTCAAAATTGAATCCCTGTAGAAGCGGCAGATCTTCAGTCTTTTCTTAGGGTGTTTCTCACCCAGGTGTACTCAGCAAGGTGACTTGGTGCGATGTCAGCTGAGACACGTGCACCATTTCTGACCCTCTTCTGCCTCTAGTTTTTGTTTGCAAAAAAGCTGTAGCTCACTGGGGCTCACTCAGGCCTGACAAGGCACTGAAATCCCCAAGCCATGTGCTTGCTCCGTGCCCATCCTCCTCTTTGCTGATGGGAGTGGTGGGATTGCACATTAACCCAACAAAAATGAATTTAATGGGAAAAAGCAAGACTATTTCCATCAACCACCTCAGTGTCCAGCTTTGCAAGGCCCACTGTCCTCCACCGGATGTTAAACTAAGATGGGGGTGAAGAGCTGGTTTGTTTTTTATTGTTTTGACTTTAAAGCTTGGAAATTGTTAGTTGAAAGAGGAATAAAAGGGGAAGCACTGAGTTTTCCTTAAAGAGGAAAAAACTCTGGCATGCAGAAGAAGAAAAAAATGACCTGCTGCAATAGCTAATTTTGGGGTCTTTTTGTTGTTTACAGCTTCTAGCACTGAGGGCCCCAGCCAACTGTGGGATGGACAGAAGATTTTATAGCTCGTGTAGTCAAAGACATCCTGGTGTCTGTAAGAGTGAGAGCTGGGTTGCAGGGCTGCTGTGATTATTTGTGCCAGCTGAAAATGGAGGGAACCTCATGGGTGGGGACTCCTTCCACTATCCCAGGGTGCTCCAAGCCCCATCCAGCCTGGCATGGGACACTTCCAGGGAGCCAGGAGCAGCCATAGCTTCTCTGGGCAACCTGTGCCAGGGCCTCCCCACCCTCCCAGGGAGGAATTTCGTCCTAATATTGACCTTTTGATGTGCTCATGTGATGCAGAAGGAGAACTTGTGTCTGTGGACAGTTGTTTAGTTGGGGTTCCTCTGGGGTTTTTGTTTTTAATGAGATGCGCCATCAGTATGGGTATGTACAATAGATATTTTTGTCCCTTTCAGGGTGAGATTCTTAATTTTTCTGAAAATGGATTTGTACCTTGCTTGTTTTCATTATGCTTGAAGTGAGGAGTGAGAGGTGGCCCAGATACAGAGAGAGTTTTGGCTGAGTAATAAAGTGTCAGTTCTGGACCTTTTACAAGGGAAGACACAATAGGTAAGATACTGAAACACCAGGAAAAGAGAAGAGATTGGAAAAAACCATGCGATATGGTGGGGTGAAGCTTCAGAAGTTGTTTGGGGATTTGGGAGATGGTTCATGAGCTGTAGGTGAAGGATCTGACCTAGGACAAGCCTCAGTTGTGTGGTTAATGAGGAGACAAGCCCTTGGGGACAGGATTTTTCCAGAGATGGATGCTGGGGAAATCCCACAGCTGTTGTGAAGGAGGGACCACTGATGTGGGAGCAGGAGAGGTAAGAGTGGAGGGGTTGGAAAACACCCAAGTTTTGAACTTAACCTTGGAAAAACGAGGCCAAAGGTTTTTAAGTCTTCATTTTTCCAGAGAGTGCAGCCAGGACACTGCTGGAGCCACAGCCCTTTGGGAGACAGGGTCTGGGGAGGCCACCAGTGTGGGCACCTCAAATGGTGTGTGCTGGGTGTCACCTTGCACACAGGCAGATGTGGGGGACACTGCCTAACCCCCCCCGCCCACAGCATTTCCCTGGCAGCTCTGGTGGGAGCAGCGGAGCGAGGTGTTCCTGCACCTGTGCTCTGCTGCCCAGCCAGACCCAGCAATGGGTGGCCTCGTGGCTGTGATTCCTAATTAAAAAGCAGGGAGAAACCTGAGGAGCATGAAAGTATAAGCCCGATGCTAAAGCAAACCAGATGCTGCTCAGATCACGATGCCCCACGGTCCACTGGAGCGAGGATGCGGAGGCAGTCACCTGTAGCCTGCATGGGGGTGGCTGGGGGGCGAGGGGAGGGAGAGCACAAGGCAGAATAATCCCTTTTTGGTTTTTCTTTTTCCTCTGGAGCGTTTTAGTCTCACCCCTGCACAAAAGCAGGATAGTGTGGTGTGTCATTTCCTCCCCGGCAGCCATTCAGCCTGGCACCATGTGGGCTCTGCCACCCCCTCCCCTGCCCTGGGCACAGATTGCTCCTTGTTCCAGTTGTCTGTACCACCCAGGGCTTCCTTTCCAAGTTTTCTCACACCCTTTTATAGCTGTGGAGAAGAAAGCTTTAAAGCCACACAAAGGAGGAACCAAGCAGGCAGGAGGGATATCTTTAAAAACCAGACGTGTTTCTCTGCAGAGCCACGGTGGTGGAGAAAAGCTGGGTGAGCTCTGGCGATGCCCAGCATGAAGTACAGGTTCAGCCCTTGTCTCATAGCCAGGGGGGCAGCAGGCCGTGTGTGCTCTGTATCCCTGACTCTTTAAATGTGAAGTCAGCTCTTCACACCCCAGTTTTTTTTGTTTTCAGGTCCCAGTGAAGGCACAGTGACAGGCTGGGAGAACCAGGTCCTGAGCGGGGTGAATCTGAGCTGGGGAGCACTGGATGCCCTTGCTGAAGACCTGGTTGGATGCAGTGGCCCCGATGCTCTTGGTGAAAGCATCAGCTACAGTTGTGTCTTGTACATTTTGGGGATGAGGGAGAAAACCAGCTTCCTTGTTCCTCATGCACAGAAAGAGCATTAGACTGTCCTGCTTTTTGTTTGTCATGTTTCTCTTGATCAGCAGGTCACTTCACCAAGGACCTGCCCCAGAGGCAGGACCTTTTGCCCTCCCCAGTTTGCTTAGGTGGCAATCAAACAAATGACCTGGAGGCAAGCAGCAATTCATTACGGCCCTCATTTTGCATGCAATAAAATGTGCCGTATACCTTGTCTTCTGATCAATAAGTTGTATATTATACACAAGTCAATGTGTTTACATCACAAGAAGGCTTCTCACTGCCTCCTTTCTGCTGGGCTGTCTTGGCCTGCGATGATGGATCGACGCTGGGATGATGGGGAGGGATATTGTTAAACAGTAATTGGTTACTGAATTATTTAGCTGCACAATCCCTGTAGCAGCAACACCGCCATTCAGTGCTTAACTTGCAACTGTCTCAGCTGAGGAACAAATACAGGGCCCTGCAAGCGCAGTGGAGCTGAGGCAGGGGATTACTTAATTCTGCAAGACTGTGCTTTAAAGAAGAGGTTTTCAGTTATTTTGACAATGATAGCCTTATGCAGTGGGAAGTGTATGCTAATTGCTTACAGGCTGCAGCCTTTTAATTTGTAAGCTGGATTCTGCTGCTCTGATAAGGAAAAAGTGACATTGGTCCATTGCAGGTTCCCCAAATTAAAGGTGAGTATCTCTCTGGGCCCTCTGACTCCAGTGGTATTAGCTGGAGGTGCAGCTGATGTTGTGTCTCTTGGGTTCCTGTCCTGGGTCCCTGCAAGAAATGGGCTGATTCACAAAGCAGCCTGACTTGGCAGGCAGAAAACCCAACCCAAATCAAATGCTGTTCTCCTCAAAACCTTATTGCAGGGGTGTGCATCTGGTTGAACACCACCAGCCCATTCCATGCCTGGTTCCAGGCCAGTGATGATGCTCTCCTTGCACTAACCTGCATCAGAGCCTTACCACACAAGGTTTCCTCCTGAATTTTCACGTTGGCAATTGCTGAAAGTCCTCTACCTCTGAGATGCACTGAGAAGATCTTCCAGCAGATTCTGCTCCAGCACAAAACCTGCTCTTGATTTGTGTTTCCCTGCATATTGCAGGCAGCAGAGCCAGGAAGGAGGCACTGCACACTGACACCTATTTGTACCAAGTCCCCTGTGAGTACAGCCCTTTACTTGAAGCTGTTCCAATTCCTTCCCTGCCAGGCAGTTCCTTTTGTCCCTTTGGTGTCTGTGTGTGTAGGAGTATGTAAGAATGGTCTGGTGACTCTTCAGGAGTTGGTTGGAATTGGCCTGAGATCTGGTGGCTTAAACTTATTTCTTCTTTGTAGGTGCTGCATGTGTTCTCAATGTGGATGGCAAGACCCTGATTTGATGCTCTTCTCTTTTAACTAAAAGCCTAAAGCTTTTATTTTCCTTCTGCGGGTGGATGATGAGCTGGAAGGGGTGGAGGGAGAAGGAGGTGCAGGCTGTTTGCAGGGGGTTGTTCTCAAGCTGGTTGTCCCAGCAGTGCCTGGTGTTTGCCATGGGATGGGCTGTTCCCTCACTGCTTTGTTTGAGTTAATTTGAGCTAATTTGGCACTGAGGAATAGGAGGTTCCCCTAATTTAGAAGTGAGGAATGTCATCCATGACACACCCCAGAGCAGAAGAGGATCTCCCTGAGCATCACCAGGGACCTGCAGCTAAAACTTTTCCATCCATCACGTAGGCAAGGCCACTGTTGACTTTCCCAAGCACAATTTGGTTGTTGCTGTTAATTTTACTAACTTGCTACAATGCCAGACATATCCAGCACGGGGGCAGGGCTCTGCTTTGCTGCGTAGGGCATAAATATTCTACCCAAAAGTCCCAAATGCCCTTGTCCAGTCCCACAGCAGGAGGCTTGATGCTCAGTCCAGCCCAGCTTTGTTTTTCCTCCCCTTCTTGCAATTCTTGTAACGCCGTGTAACCAAGAGCAGGATCCAGCCCTGTGATTCAGACCTTCCCAAAGACACATCTCAGGAAGATTAATCTCCCTAATGGAAGCTGGGCTAGTGACAGCTACGACTTTCAAACCCTGGTCCCAAATAAACCAGGGAGATCTGGGAGGCTTGTAACTTTCTGAGCAAGTGATGTATAAAGCTAAATAGTTACAATTAACGTCAAAGCATGAAATAGTCCAAGCAAAAACAGTTCAAGGAAAAAAAAAAAAAAAAAGAAAAGATTCCTTCCTAGATTTGTGTTAAAGATGGGTTGACTTTTGTGCCACATTAGCTGTGCCTTCAATATAAAGAAGATTTTTTAAAAAATGAAGTTCTCCCTTTCCTTGGAGTAGTGTGGTTCTGTCACTGGAGGGAGCTGCCTGAAGCTAGTATGTTAGGAAACAGGGTTATTTTTGTGTAAATCAGTGTGAGGTCACTTAATTAAACACAGCCAGGGCTTTGTGGGTCTCTGAAGACTGCAGTGGAGTGGTGGCTGAAGCAGAGGGGGTGGCAGGGCTGGTGCAGAGGATGGGGACAGAGCCTTTGGCACAATACCTATAGACCTGTACATGATCTGCCTTGTAGCTGATGGAATCAGGCATGGATGGATGGAGAGCATGGGAAGACCACAGGGAGCTTTAAACTTTGCCCACCTCCCCGTGTGGGTTTTTTTTGGGGTGCTGCCTGAATCCTGTGCATGCACCCCAAGCCTGAAGGGTCTGGCTGGTGCTTCCCAGGCACCCTCCAGCAGCCCTGGCTGTGCAGCCCCACTGTCTCCTTCCTGCACGGAAATGCCGGGTGAGTTTCTTCCGAAACAAACTCCATGTTGGCAAGGCAGCCCGGTCTCTGTTTCATGCATCCTTGCCTTCAGTGTGGGGCTGGAGCTTGCATCCCAGGAAAATAATACATGTCCAGGAGGCCAAGACAAACACTGTCTGCCTGCTTTTTTATGACTTCTTGTTGCTCCTCCCAGCCATCACCACTATTCCCTTAATAAGGGACTTTTTAATCTCCAGAGGGAACTTCCTTGCTTCTCAGGGTTAAAACCAAGGTGGTTGGCAAAGGGAAGGCCTTTGGAAGGAGAAACAGGGGACTCCTGCTCTCTGCAGCCCTTTGCATGGCAATGTTTTGATTTAGAACCTCATTCTCGTTCAGAACTGGGGATGATCAGGTTTTTAACTGCCAGAGGGCAGGGTTAGGTGGAATTTTAGGAAGAAATTCTTCTTTGGGAGGTGAGGCCCTGGCACAGGTTTCCCAGAGCAGCTGTCG
>VXBC01000008.1:85201-96454 GCA_013399945.1 Ploceus nigricollis | reverse complement strand
CTGGTCCCTATCTCCCCACACCTAAAAATCTTTGATCAGTGGTTTGACTTTGGAGGAACTTATCTTTGTTTTGCTTGAATATTAATTTTCTTCTATTTTCTTGTGGATTTTCTTAAAATTTAGCATACCTTAGCATTTAGGTGACTGAAGCTGTATAACATCTCTCTTTGGGAAAGACATTTTGTATGGTAAAGTTTACTAAATGCATTAGATTCTGTGGATTTAAGCATTGCTATTCTATGTGTGCAAAAAATTCCCAGGTGTTTGCAATTTCATGGGACCCGCGCAGTTTTGTGTACCCTACCTCCTGCATGCAGGGGTAATTGCCTACTTGCCTTTGTGACTTTCTTCACTGCTGTCTGGGTGGCCAGACCAGAAAGGTACTAGCTGCCAGTTCAGAGTGGCATGTCTGTCATGTTTTCACTCTGATGTCTGGAGGGGGCCTCCATTCCAGAAATTCTCCTAGGGATAACTCCCTTACTGATCCAATAAAATGTTATTATTGGTTTCTGGTTTGTCTCTGTATAACAGCAATGCAGCTAAGTCTTTAAAAAAAAAAAAAAAAAAAAAAAAAACTAGCTATGTTGAGGTAACTAGAAAATAGAGAATTGCTAAAGTAACAATAACTATGTGCTATGATATAAAAGGGGTTTGGGGGTTTGGAAGACACATAACATTTTCCCCCTGAGGCATTTCAGATGACTGATTGAAAGAATTGCAGAATTGGAGCTACAATGACTTTACCTCTGTTGTTCATCAAACATAATATTGTAAGGCACAGAGCCTAAATTGGATTATTTTAATAATTTTCCTGTTATTCTTTGCTATCTGTACTGTGATAGCACTTGACTGTCACCAAACACAAAGTTGGGAACTGCTAGAAGGCAGAGGCACTTTGAAAAAGAAACAGCAGGTGACTCCTCCTCCATGAGAGTGCAAGGAGTACAACGGTTTGGCAATTTACTTCCTGTGAAGTGGCCTGTTCCCACAGTAAGCATTTGTTGTTTTAGTAGAAGACAGAGAATAACAGTTAAGGAACTGAGGCACACATTTTCTTGCTGATTGAAGTAACATTTTAGGGAAAGTCTCTGTTAGAAACTAACCCACTAGCTTCCTGAAATTAAGTCAATATTACAGTCTCAAGAGCATGGGATATTTTAAGACAACTTCCTTCCTAAAACAGAAAAAACATCAGATTTCACACCATGAAAAGTGACAGATAACATGAATTAGCAAACATATAAATTTTTTCAAAAGTAATTTCTATGTTCGGATGTTCAAAAGATAAGTGGCATGACAACTGTGCTCATGGCTTTCCTTTAGGAGATTCTTTGTATTGCCACCATCCAATCAGCACTTTTTAAGGTGATGAATAAGCTAAGTCTGATATAAATCTGAAAGGAGTGTAAATGAGCAAAAAGAATGATTTCCATATTTTACAGTAAAACCACAAATTCTCACATCCTTGTGAGGAAGTTTCTATTAATTTTTCACAACTTAGGAAAAACACACTGTTCAGAAAATGAGCTGACATTTAATCTGGCACTTTCAATTATTTTCTATGTAATTAAACTTAAATCAACATTATGCTTGAATCATATTACTACTTAAGTATTTATTTTTAATCATGGACGCACAGTATATTTTCAACAAATTAACACAGCAAAGATGAAAATTACATCAACATATAAATAGTTAACATGATGATAATCAAAAATAATTTCTTTCCAGGATATGGTGGATGAAGTAGAAATATCACATTTCTCCATACTGGGATTACTTTTTACACTGAAAACAGATATTCTCAAGATAAATTGAAGAAATAATGCTCTGAAATAGAAATGTCTGGAGAAAGTGATAAATGAATAAAGTATCAATAAAAATATTTTCTTCTTGTTCACTACTGAAAATACAACCTGCAGTGGAACAATGTAGTATGATTTCAACTGGAACACTAAATTAATAAACAATAAAGAAGACCTTTACCCAGCAGTAAATTCTTTGAAATGCTACCTCTAACACAATCATAGGATTAAGAACCCAGAGCTTGGAGTCAAGTGATGCACTTTGTAATAAACCTGTAAAAATATTTTCCTTCTCCAGGAATGGGAAAAAATAAATATATACACATATATATAACTTTAAAAGCCTGTAAAATATACATGAGAAATATATGTAGTGAGTGCAAATTCCTTATGTAGGGAATGAAAATTCAGAGACGACAGATAGAATGTTTGATAATGAAGAGAAAACTTATGCTGGGACAAAACAGAGCTTTCAGTCTGCTACAGGTTTATGCAGTTTTACCTTAAGCATTAGTGTTTTGGCTGGGTCATGAGGAGGAGGAAAAATATTTTCCCTGCCCTTTCTGTCTCACTGTTCATCCTCCCTTGAAGAAAGTAGTCCAAATGAGAAGCAATTCTTCTGTGGCTTCCTTGCTGCATATAATGCTTTGATGGGTAAGAAATAACAGATAGTTACAAATCTGGGTTTTGGCACCAAATTTGGTATTCAGTATTTATCAGTCCTCAGTCAGAGATAAATGTATATATTACAAAGCTTGCAAAATTGAGGCACACTATTGCTTTTTAGGGCCCAGACCAGATATCAAAAATGGATATTTCCCTGTGGCAGTCACTACCTCAGAGCAGGAAGTACAACTGCTGGAAAATGAAGAGCTAGCTGAAATGGAATAAGGTACCCCTATTTCAGACAGAAATGCACTGCCTGAAATAGGAGTGCCTTATTCCATTTCAGGTTCAACCCAAGTTGATGAGAAGTTAATTTCCTAGGGCCACAGGCCAGACCTCCATGCCAAGGAGTCTGAGAAAAATGAGCCCCAAACCTGGACCAACAATGATATTACTGATTTCGAAGCCGGTCCCAAGGACCAGTGAGCAGTGAGTCAGCATATTGATGGCTTTTTTTGACAAGAGAATTCTTGCCAGGAATCTGATCTACTGGCAATCTAGGATTACAGCCAGATTAAAGCAGCCATTTGGGAAAGTTCACATTACTGTTCTAGAGACTGACCACCTATTGGAGGATTTTGGAAGCTTTCAAAACTTTCAAATGGAAAGTCTGAAAAAGTGAAAAACTAACCAAACTGGCTTGGTGAACTAGTCTGATAGTTCATTTAGAAAAAAACCCAGGAATGCTGAAGTAGTTTTTCTCTCTAGGAGCAGTCTGACAGAGAACTAAGTCTTAATAGAAGCAGTCAGTCTGATATTTTTGTCAGTGTCTCTGATTTCCTTAACAATAGACCTTAAGTATTAGGGATAGCCTAGAGAGCAGAAAGCTGAGCACAAATCTGTTCTTCACTAAAGCAGTTATTTTCTTATTTCTTTCTTATACATTTATTATTATTTATTATTCTTTCTTTCTTTCTTATACATTTGGAATTGATAGATGTCATTAACTCACAATAAGACAGCAAAAGGTTTTGAATATAATTTTCAGGGCCAAAAACATATGGCATCCAAAGGGACACGCTTTTATGTTGCACTTGAGAAGGAAGACTCATTTGTGGCATACAGCATAAATAATAGACTCTGCTATTGCCTCCTTAGGGTTGTATGGTGCTTAACCTAGGTCTGCAAAAGAAAAATACGATTAAAGTTACAGCCATCTGAAAAAAAGGGCTTTGTTGCAGAGACAATAGGTAAGAAAATACACTGGATCATGAACTAATAATCACAGGGAATGGGAACAGTTCTTGACTGCAAGATCTTTAATATGCTGCAGTAAATTAAGCCAGATTTGATGCTCCACTCAGGCTGCAGCTTGAGGGAGTGCTTAAAAGTGGAGCCAATGGCAGATGTGATGAGTGGGTGTGTGAACAGATCTTAAAACTTGGCTGGAGTGAGCTTAAGCATTTTCATTTTAGAGCTACTTTGAAGGAAGGCAAATCAGACTAATGCTTGTCATTTATCTTCTATGAAATGCTTTCTCTTACTGTTGTTGGCCCAGATGACCAGTTTGGAGAAGTAAATTTAGTTGGCTAAGGGAAAATGAAAAAATCTTCTGTTGTTTGTCCTTTTTTTAGCAATTTTATGATAACTCGTCATAAGCTCAGGAGTAAGAGAGTTTCCATGGCAAATGAGTTTGGTTGTATATTGGGCTCTCATTTATATTTAAATGAGTCAGACACAAACTACATTTAATGGTATGACCTATGTTTTTGCTTATAATTTAAATTTCTATTTTAATAGAAATTTATACAAATTTAGAAATAAAAATTTAGAATTTAGAAATTTATACAAATATTCCAGTCTTATAAGTACATGCAAAATACTAACTTGTTATGAACTTGAAATTTCACTCTTACAGTCTGTCCCATATTATGGAATGTCATTAAAACCTAAGAAATTAATGATGTGGTCTTTACTGGCTTTTTTCCCCTGGAAATAATCTGAACATACTCATAATCACAGATAAGAGATAAGAAAACAGGTCTTACTTTCTTAATGTTGCAAACAGTCATTAATAAATTTATCTTTCAGTGCTGTGTTTCACTGCTTTCATTCCAAGCTGTACTTGTGAGTTCATAATGTCAGTACTAAAGAGCTTTGTCTTTATAATACACACAACCCTTCTTTTGTGCCTTCAGTCAACAAAAAGGGAAGTAATCTGTTTTTCTTCTGGTATTTCAAAATGCACTATGACATATGCCTACAAAGATATTGCAAGATTTAAAGTATGCTCTTGTATCGTGAGAGTACAAGTATAAAATATAGATACACTTTTAAGAAAAAAAGTCCCCATGAATAGCATTTCAGATTCTTAGAAAATATAAGCAATGTAACCTCTGTAACATGTGTGCTTAAGAACTCTTTAACTACTTTGTGCATTTCTGCCCTTCCGTTCTGCCTCAGACTGACAGTTTTCCACTAATCAAAAAATATATTCCTCTTCTCTTAGTTCTGTGGGTGCCAGTGATGGCTGCTCAGCATTGAACCCGTGACAGGAATGAAAATAAACTCTATCTGGAAGTAGATCATCTCCACTAGCTTTTATCTTCATTGCCCTTTCTGGGTTGAATATGTTGGTCTTTTCACACATAATCTCTAATATTTTCATTCTGAGGAGAAAAAAAAAAATCTAATGCTATAATGGCTATTGCTGATAATAATAAATGTTACTGCATAAATGAAGAGCTAAAGAGGAGGAGGGCCTTCAGTGTTCTGAGTCAGAGTGTCCTTCAAGGCTGTGTTAGGACCTGCCACTGAAGGTAAGGGTTATTAAGGTTCTGGTTAATAGATCCCTTAGTGCAGATTAGAGTGGAACAAAACCAGTGGGTTTTTTTTATTTCTATATATATATAGGATTTATTTTAGAAAAATTTGGTTGAGAAAAATTGGAAAAGAGGTATGTAGTTGTTTTAGTTATTATCTATATAAAAGTATAAATATGTCATCTAAGAAAATACATAAGGAAAAGAAAGAAAGCAAGAAAGAAAGGATAAGAGTAGCTAGCAGAGAGGAAAGATATCATGTGGATCAAGTGAGGAGACTTGATTGTTGCAATTTCGATGTCCATTGGCCAAAGCGATGGTTGCAGTCTCGACCTGTCAGGGTGGGGGAAGCACACATAGGCTGCAGTTGGTTAATACATGTCCAGGTTCAGGTGGGAATGCCCAGATACCTTCTCTGGGAAGTAGAGGGGAGTTTTACACCGTCTAATGTAACACTGTGGATCATGTGCAGTTCTCTGAGAGGTGAGAGGCGCAGAAATGAGTGCCTGGGGGGCATTTCAGGAGTCTTTGATAGCTTATGACACCTATGACATTGACAGCTGCCTCTCATGTGAGCATACTGAGTCAATTATGCCCCATGGGAAGGGATGAATGCCTTCAGGCCTACATGAGACTATCCTCATGAATATTAAAGTCCCAATACCTTTCTTGGGGAGGGAGTCAGCTGTGTATGAGTGGACATTGGCAAAATAAAAAGCATTGTCCCACCTAGCAGGATCTGCTCATTGGCCTTTTCACTTATTTGGCTCAAAACACATCTTATTGCTAAAAAAAGGTTTGACTTGGTCATACTCCAGTGATAAGTGCTCACCCCTTCAGCACCTAGGCTGTTCTTATCCAGGTCAGAAGATGTTTCTATACACAAGCTTCTCAAGGTGGACATGAAAAGAATTCAAAGATCTTTTTCCTTGAAGAATAATTTTGATATGTTTTTCTTTGACCATTTATGGAAGAGGAGGGGGACTGGAGGGGGAGCAACTCTGCTTTTCCTGTAAGGAAAGTGTAAACTATTTCCAATCACTGTAGTGTTCTGGGTATTTTTATACAAATTTCAGATTTTAAAAGATTCTGAATGTATGATCTAAGAATAAAGCTTGAAGTTTTCAGAGCAAACTATCTTAGCAAAATTCTTCAGAGAGTAACATTTATTTCTTACTTCACTTGGCATTTCTTCTACCTTTTTTCCTTCAACAGGATATAAATGAGGAGTATATTCAAAGTAAACTGAGTTACTCTCTTTCAAAAGAACTAACATGGAGTTGAAAATTGCCCCTATTGTTTTTAAGTTGCTTCCAGACATTCAACTGTTTTCTCACATGAAGAGCAACACCCTCTCCTCATCATACTATCCTTTCCTTACTACCCTCTGTATCCCTTCATTGCATGACTGCAGTTAAAAAGTTGTTAAAGAAGACACTAACAGTAGAAGTCCCAGGACTGATTTGAGGACCCCTAATGGTTATTGGCTGCTGGACTTTGAACCACTGATCACAACATTTGCAATGTGGTACTGCAGCAATCTCTCACTCATTGTCCATTTATCCAGACCATATTGCACCAATTTGGAGATAGACACTACAGAAGAATAAACCTGTCAAAGGCTAAGTCAAGGAATACAACATGCATATCCCCTCCCTTATCCAAAAAGTCAGTTTCCCTCTTGCAGAAAGCAAGGAGGTTGGTCAGCCATGATTTCTTCTTGTTAAACTTATGCTACATCTATCACTAGTTTGTTTGTGTGTTTTTTTGTTTGTTTGTTTCTAACAGGATTTGCTTCATAACCTTTCCAAGGACTGAGATAAGGCTGACTGGCCCATAGTTCATCAAATTCCCCTTCTTGCCTTGCCTTTCCTGAAAATGGGTGTGAGGTCTGCCCTTCTTCAATCGTCAGGAACATGCCCATTTCCTATGACCTTTCAAAGATTTTAGACAAAAGCCAGCACCCTTTAGAACCCTCAGGTACATATGGACTATTGTATGTACAAGTGGATTAAGTGGTCCCTAATTTTTCCTTTGTTGTGGGTAATGTTTCAATGCTTGAGGACAGTCTTACCATTGAAAAGTGAGGCACAGAAGGTTTTAAGAACCTGTGGCAATCACAGACATGACCCATGAGGGTTACTCCATCTGTGGGTACAGATTGTGACCATGGGTTTCTTGGGATTCTTTAGTACACAAAGTCACAGAAGCCTGGGTTTCTGCGAATTTCATTACAAATTTATACAAATTGTTTTTTTACTATAAGTAAAAAAATTCCCACACTTATACAATACTAACACTAGTAAATATAGATTACAAGTCACTGCAAAGTCACCACTAGGAAAGCAAGTATGTATTACAAGAGTAAAGCAAATATATATATGTACATTTCAAGTTCATAATTCCAAGTAGTGAAGTAAGTATATAGTTATGAACCTTTATCTGTGAGAGCACCTATATATATATATATATATATATATATATATATATAAAATGTGAAATGTTGCTGGTACAACAGTCACCAAACCATTCCCAGGAATGGGACAAATCAATGATGGAGAAGACCCACTTCAAAGATGATTGGTGTTACAGAATACAAAGTCAGCCAGGTGTCCCTAGCAAGGGTCTGGTCTGTCCAGGAGATTGTGTGCTCAGAAACTCTTTCAGAGAAGATCATTTTAAGTAGGAGGGAATTACTTTTGGTAGACATATAGGTAGGCATAGGGACTACTCTTTCTGGAATAGCTGTTGCTGACTTTGTTATCCTGCACTCATCAAGGTGCCTTTATCCTGCCAACTATCTCCCTTCAAAGGTAGTTTTGACTGAGCTTATCAGGAACGACTCAGGGCTCCTGACTGAGGAGATGCCCTTCTTTGTTAGTATGCTTAGCTGGTTGCCTTTGTGGCTGCTCTATCAATATCTCAGCTTTTCCCCTATTGTTTCTCAGTGGGTCCCTTGCCCCACTAAGCAATGGGCTCACATTCTCCTTAAACCACTGATGCACTTGCATGCACTGTACTGTTAGTATGTGTTTTCAGTGGTTCAGAAACAAGGTGTGGTTGTTTCCACTTCTTCCAATCAATGTTAAAAGTAGATTTGAATGACAATTCCCAAGAGCTGTCATCTCACTGTTTGGGATGTCTCCACTTCCTCTTGTCACAAAGGCCCACAGGGTCTGAACCAGATTTTGGGCTTGTTACGTATATTATTTCTGTCCCTGTAATTAAATTGAGGTCTATATAAATGTCTATGATACTGAAGCACTTGTCTGAAAAAGCTATATAATTACATTTTAAAAAGTGACAGCAGCTAAACTACTGCATTCCCTGTGCAGAAATGTAGCCTAAGTATGGATGTGGATAGAAGAATGGCTACAAACTTAGACATAAATAATTAATCTGAGTATTGTAATTGTATTGGTTACATGTACATCTTAAGAGCCCTGCAGATAGAATTTATTGTCTTGGATTGCTTGTAACTAATGAATGTATTAGTCTTTTCCCTTCTGTTTCATAATTGAGCGATTCAGGCATTAATTCTTGCTTCTAGTTAAACGAGCAATTTTAATTACAAAGTAATTGATTGAACAGCGTAAATACACTTCAGTTCTAATTAATGTGGATATATTATGTGGTGCATTGTACCAATACATCTTTTGTTACTGTGTCTGCATGTTCTCATGCTCCATTCTCTGCAATGAATGGGAGTCTCTAGATGCCTTTTCGTTTCTTCAGGAAACACAGTGTTAGGAAGTTGTACAGTAGCAAAATTATCAGAAGGAAATGTTTGAACTTGTTCTAACAAGATAAGACACTGTATAAAAAAACCCAACCAACCAATCAGCCAACCAAGCAAACAAACAAGCAAAACCAAACACAAACACCTGACATTTTCCATGTGTTTCTTTAAGTATCTTCTAAATTTGAGAGAAAAAGAAAACTAGAAGTAAGGCTGGTTTTGACTAATCCATTATGTTATACTCTTCAATGCATAAAAGCTAGTCATAACATTTTTACTGGATGCTCTGCCCCACCTTCCTCTTAGGCTGAGGACATCTTTTTTAAGTTCTTTTTTTATTCAGGCTTTAATATTTAAATAAGGATTGATATGTTTTCTGCTTGTCTTGCTGCTTCTGTGAAGAAGGCTATATTTAAGATTAAATCTGACAACCAACCTCTGACCATATTGTCGTTTGTCTACAAACTTCACAACATCCCTCTCCTTTAATTTTGCTGAAGGTTTTTATACTTACATATGCCAATCATTATATGCTGGCCTCTGTGTATGAGCAGGAGAGGGTGAGCAGCAATAACTGTTGCTTGAATTTCACCATTTGAATGACCATGTTTTTTCCATCTCTTTCCAAACTGATTCTTTCCCCTTCTTCTCCCAGTCACTTGAAAGATATAAGCACCACACCTATCCTATTGTTACCTACTATCATTTTAATGTTTCTTTTATGAGTGGGAACAAAACCTCATTTCCAGGTGCTCAAACAAAAAGAAAAGGAATTGTACTACTAATATAAATAGCCATTATACAGAACTATCAGTTTGCTTTCTCTATCTCTACAGAATATTTTTGTTTACCTGGCACGTTAGCTTGCCTTTGTATTTTTATCATTATATACTGGGATATATTAGTGTTTTGAAATTAATTTGCACATTCAGCTTTTGAGGAAGGATTTTCTCATCTATTCACATTAAGCCTGATATCCTGGATGCTACAACCCTGACACTTCCTTTTGGATACTATGGTTATTAAATAACTGACAAACATGTTGTCAAATATATATTTGGATTCTGTGTTGGACACACCCTCCTAAGAAAACAGTTATCTAAGAAATCCTGCAAGCAAACATGAAGAAGTCTCACTGTTTTTCATACAAAGGGAGAAATGTAAGTAAATTTGAGTAGATAGCAAATATCCCTGCCCATAATTTTTCTTAAATCATTCATAGGAGATATAGGTGTTTGGGTAGTACTCTTCAGTTATGCTGAAACTACTAGTTCAGAAATCTTTCTACAGCATGCAGATAGCTGCAAATATTTTCCAGCATAACTCCTTTTCTAGAAGAGAAATGGAGAAGTTAGAAGAGAACTGTCTGCTAGAAAAAGGTCTACCTGTTTGTCTGTTTGATAAAGAGTCATGATATAAGTGAATAATTTTAATTTTGAATAAGATTGGTTACTTTCAGATTTTCCATGGTAAGCAAATAAAACAGAGTGCTGTGAACTCAAATTCCCAGTTTTACACTGGGTCCTAATTACTAATGCTTCATAGATGCACAGGAACTTATCTCTTTTTGTCTGTAAGAATCAGGTCAAGATTTACTCCAGGAAATTAGACGATAGAGGAGTCTCCTCATGCCAGTTTTAGAGCATGTAGACATCTTCTCATGCTTCTTTTGATTCTGCATTTACTAACTGGTCAGGCTTTGCTTCTGAACTTAAAACATAACAGTCTTGGCACACACTGTCAGTGATAAAGGGTTAAAAGTAAATGATGCTCTACCAGTGTAAGAAACTGGGTGTGCCTCTCTTGACTAGAACCTCAGGTCAGCTGAACCATTTATTTCCTGTTTACTTAATTTTCTAGTTGTTGTCTTTCTGTAGTATTTTAGCCCAAATGAAAACAAAAGTTTTGAAAATTGGATACCATCAATGTGAAATAGCCCATTGTAACCTGGTCAGTAGTTTATGAGTAGGATGCTCTGAACAGTGTAGCTATCTTTCCCAAAATATTGAAGACTATTCTTTATTTAAGCGACAAATAGCATTTTCTGGCCACATAATTTGTAAATTTTATTTCCTCTGGACCCTCTGAAAGCTTTTCCTTCTCCATTAAATGCATGGGAGTAAAAGGCTATGAAATCTTGGATAATGAATTATGCTGAATCTGTAGAAAAAAAGTACACACATCAGCAGTTAATATGAGGAATAGAAACTCAGATTAACATACATTTTGGAATATTTTAAAACAAAAATTACAACCACAAAAAAAAAAAAAAAAAAAAAAA
>VXBC01000008.1:0-85196 GCA_013399945.1 Ploceus nigricollis | reverse complement strand
AAAAAAAAAAAGCAACAGCAACAAAAACAAGCAGAAAAAAACCTCAACAAAAAAACCAAAAACCCAAACGAAAAGCTTAATTACCTTTTCTTCTTATTTTGCTTTATGAGTGTTCAAGTATTTTCCTATAGTCTTGGTCTGCAAATACTGCAGACCAGAGTATGTGAAATATGTCTGTCATATTTTTATTTGCCTTAATGTCTTCTGCAGCATTATTTTGGCACCATTCTAGAAAGTTCACTGTAGAGCAGCCCCAGCAAAGTGGATGTGCCCTGATTTTATGTCAAGTGCTCTTACTGAAAGGATAACAAGAAATGATCTACTGGTGACATCTATTCTCTGTCTTGGCAACTTAATGCTGTTGCTTAACTGCAGTCAAGATTGCAATTTAAATGTGTGCCAGAGCGCATTCAAATGTCTGAGAAGGTTCTTCAGTGAAAGAGAATTTTTTGTAACTCAAAGAGAACGGCTGAAAAAACTGACTTCTGTTTCTCTTTCCTGTCCTGCTTAAACACACGTTATTCCCAGCTCTGTCAGTACACATGCCTGGGATTTGCTTTTCCAGTGAAGAGAACATATGCCTATTTGATGTAAGTGGTAGAGTCTGCTTCCACAATTACATAATGTGACAGTGACAATGACTTGAAAATAAAGCTATTAATATTCAGAGAGCTAAAAATTGCTGCCATCGTATTTCCTTAAACTTGCTGTCATTCCTCGGTATAATACAAACCCTTACATTAATATTCAAGGAAATAATTTTTGCTGTGTTTTTCAAGATGACCTCTTCCCCCCAAGCCCTGCAAAAAATGTAGCTGGAATTTTCTCTTATGTAATCTTTCTATTTGGTACCTGTTGTGAGATTGATATTATATAATCACATCTCACTTAAAATTATAATTAAATCCCTTATTTTCCACATAATAAAATGAGCAGAGCCTCTAAAATATCTCAGAGGGATCAGTCAGCAGTAAAACTGGATATATACAATAAATGGTCTTGATTTTCTCTGTTAATTGGCGGGGTTTAGGCTATAAACTGTTTTCTGTCTGTACAAATAAGAAATAAACTCCCTCATCATGTGCATAGCAGAAACAAATGCTTTAAATCATTGTAGTGAAAAACAACTGAAATTGCTTTCTCTGCTGCAGGTTGTGTGTTTTAATCAGCATGACAAGTATGAAGGGGAAGAAAGAATGTGTCCTTTCCAATACTTAGATAATTCACAACACAATGACAGTATGACACTAAAGAGCTTTACTGGCATATACTGGTGAACACAGCAGTAACATGAAATGACCAAACACCAACCCTTCTTTAACAACAAAAGGAGAAACTTAAAAAATACTTTCTTCTAATCTCTTTACCTTGTCAGTTGTGTATCAGTTTTGCAAATTAAATTGCATAATTAGTTTATGAGTATTACATTTTAAATTTTAAGCCACAAGGAAAATGCAGACCCTACCTCACCACTTTTTTCACTGGTCTGTCTTCTGGAAAGAAGTATGTTTATGGCCTGTGAGAAACAGTAGTTTTTCTAATGTTACTACCGAGACAGCAACTCTCAGGCATGTAATGGAAAAAACAGTAGGAGGAAAAAGCAAGGCAAGAAATGGGATGCTTGGGCTTTGTCAAGGGAGTGACTTATGGGAATGCTGTGGTTTCAGGCTGACAAAACAATAACATAGATTAAGGAAACCTACATTAAAAACTGCTAAAGATGAGTGAGAGAACAAAAGAAAGGAAAAAAACGAAGAACATACAGTTGATAGTAGTTTAAATGAAAAAGAAATTCAAAAGAATGATGGGTAAGAGGATATATAACCATTTTTGAAAGTGGAAAATAGAAGCAAAAAATATAAAAGGTACAGGATTTCTTTTCTGATCTCAGTAGTAATTTTATGATTGCATGATGCATTCTGAAATTGTGTTTGTGATAAGTAGCACAGCTTAATTTACAAACCATTGTACAATTATAATTTCTCATTCAATTGTAGCCTGATGACAACTCCAAAAATCAGGGCAGTGTTTCAGTTCCCTGGCTGTTGGGAAAAGCGGGGACTCAGCGAAGTGGGTCTAAAACCCCTGAGGTTTTCAGTTACTCTAGTTGTGAAAACAGCCTTGGAGGATAGAATAAAGAAATTAGATTCTCTTTTACAAAAAAGCTGCAGAGAAGGAACAGCTTTGATTCTTGGCATCCATTCTTGTTCAGAACTGCTTAAAGATGAGGACTTATGCTGTCACTACAGGCAAACAGCATGGGTGTACTGAACATAATTTGCTTTATTTGTTTTGGCGAGTTATCTTTGTAACAGGCATGGAACTCCAGAAGAGATAATGCTGCAAAAGAAGTGCCTTGTCATGGATCGTTAATCTGGGGACTTTAGATATCACTAACATGTGAAGAGCATGAAGTATGCATAGGGGGAATATTTACCAGAACTGGTTATGCTGACTTGAGAGGGAGGATAGAAAATTCATTAATAGAAATCAGAACATAGAAGCATGAGATAGAAAATGTAGCACTGGTAAAAGTTAACTTCATGGACTATGAATAGATAATAAAGACAATATATGGCAGATCTGTGAAGCCAATGGACAGTGAAAATTCTTTAATTCCAGAAATGCAGCTCCAGGCTCTAAAGAGTCTGGTCATGAATTAATGACACATTACATTGCAACTAATTTAATAGAAAATCAAGCCTGCGTTGCCCTTACAAAGTTCTGTGGGATGAGTAGCACTGGAATGGATGTCAGAAGAAAACAAACAGATTTCATCTCTTTTCAAGAATAACACAAAAGATATGGATTAGAGCACACTTACTGTGGAAGTTGAAGTCAGTATTTTTCCCTATATTTATGAAGCTAAGGGAGATTCTGTATTAAAAACTGATACAACTATTCATAGGGGAAATTTGTCTCAGTAAGTTCTACTGCTTCTGATGTTTTTTTTTTTTTCTGTTGTTCAAGATCTTACACAAAAAGCATTTTTTTCTTAAAATATTAACGTTTGTCCTTGAACTTCAAGGGCTGCTTCAGGTCAAAAATTTCCTTCTGCAGTCTGATTGACTTCCATTCCTCAAGAATTAGGTATTTCAACACACCTGAAAGATAAACGGAAAACCTACACAGCTGTTTTCAGACAAGTCACGGTTTCGCTTGTACAGTGAGCATGTATCTTGTCACAGTTTCTTTATTACTTGTTTTGGTCATATGATGGAGAGCTGAAACAAGTCTTGAGTTCCAAAAGAGGAAAGAGGAAGGCAGATATCAGAAGTCCAACTTTTGGGTCCATTTGAAAAAAATTGTATTCGAGATACATTTGGCATTTTTCTAGGGGTTTCAAGAGGTCACTCAAGCATACATTTCAATCTATCAAAAAAATTCTCAGACACAGAATTACATTAATTTCTTCCAGTATGTCTATCAATTTTTTTCTCTTTGAGATCATCTGATGGTATCAGGAGATGGGATGTCAGGCCACAAAATTCATTCAAATTGCATGTATTGCATTAGAATGCTAATTACAGGGAAAAGTGTCGCTTCCTCCATGCTTCAATGACATTGTCCTGGAAAAAGGTGGAGTTACTCTTTCACAGGATTTGAAGGAAACCCTGCAAGATAATGGTGTCAATAAGACATATAATAAAATAAAAAGTATTTTTAAACTACTATGTATATGCTGTGTACCCAGGATAATGTGAGAAATTTCAGTATAGAACTTTGCATTGCATCTAACACACCATTTTCCAGGCATTTTTAGAAAATTGTTCAAATTAAATGATCCCTGAATTTATCCCATAAACGCAAAGAAGCTTGTAAGATCAAAAGTCTTTTAAGTTACTCAAAATACCTGACTAACTTGTGAAAGCTTGGGGGGGATGTCTGTCCCCTCAGGACAATGAACAGGATAGAAGTGCATATGCAAAAGTGCACAGAATTCAAATGGATGAAATGTGTCAGAGCACTACTGCTAAACCACAACTGTTTCCAGAGCAGAGGCAAAATTTTGTACCACATGCAGACTAAACACCTTTCTGTAATGTGTATAGCGTATTTGATAGATAGAAATGGACATAATTGTACATTAGTAAGTTTCTCCTTATCCTCAAAAATATCAGAAAACTTGAGAGAGAATTAAAATCAGATACATAGAGATACTTGTTTGTGGAGTGAGGGAGACATTGTTTTTCTGTAGTAGCTGTTTGTAATCTGAAACACATTAATCTGACAGTTTTTCTGTATTTTAAAGCATCTTTTACAGAAAAAGAAACAATATAAAAATTCTTTCACTAGCTTTCACTAACACTTCTTAGAAGGTTTGAAGAAAGCATTCTGTGAATGCTAAAGATGTTGACATCTTGTTCAAGTTAATATAAAGACTTCTAAAGTTTCTGACAGTCTCATTTCTATTGTCATGTACTCCTGATTGGGATGCACTCTCTGAGACTCTTTGTGGTTTTGCTACTGTTTGGCATTTCTGGAAGCCAAGAGTTGTGTCATATTGCTAAGATTAGAGTCTAGTTTGCATTGTGTGGATGTCCAGGTCTCAGGGTGGACACTCTGTTGTAACTAAGATGCTCCGTCCATGGTGTTAAATTATTTTGTGTTAATAATGGCTGAGAGTTTGCTTCAAACTGGTCCCAGATCCCTTGTCATGGACCAGGGAGGAATGGATTAAGTTGAATAAAGAAAAATCTTCCAGAGGAAAAATCACAGACCTTGCTGGCTGCATTTTAAAACTATCCCTGTTATTGTAACATTTTTGTGATAGCTTGGAGACTTTTTGAGTTGGGGAGAAAGAAATATTTTGGGGATATTGCACTATGAGATGTTGATGAAAGCTAGAAATCTGGTAATTGGATGCTTATCTGTAGTTACACATGCCCATCTTTGTTTTTTCTCATGCTTAGCGTTTCAGATGAAATTTTGCTACTTACTTACAATATGTTTTGACTGACTAGAAATAGATATACTTTGTCGTTTATTTGCATCTGATCTTCACAAATGTCCTTCAGATATGAAATGGCTTCCCTAAGGCATGAGCAAACTCCATGACCTTTTCAATGCACAGAGCCTGTTCATGAGGGAAACAAACCTGACATTGTTGAGAAATTACGTACTTTACTAAAATCAAAACAAACCACTGATGGTCTTCCCCCACACCCACTCCCCACACCTTGCATCTTAGCACTCTATATATGGAATTGTTATTTTAGTGCAGCTTATTATTGCTTTTCTTCATATTGAAAACTTATTTCTACACTACAAGAGGTAAAAATTTTGGTATTAGTCTTCATTATCTTTTTTAGTAGCGGAACTGATGGCACCATACATCCAAAGGTTTTTCATTGAATATGTTTCTTTATTTAGGCTGGTTTTCCAGATCTTTTTATAGGGGTGTTTTATCCATCTGTTCACTTCTCCCACACTTTTTTGTTTTGAAACTGTTTTTCATTCTCTCATGATTTAAAATTATAAAATGATCCAGCCATGAGCTATGATTTTTAGATCTTCACACTGAGGTAAAAAATCTTCTGAGGAATTCTAGCCTTTCCAAAAGCTTTTGATGTTTAATGTCTTGTTGCATACAGACAGGTAAGTAGTGATTTCATTCGGTGTTTCAGTATAACCTTCATGATTGGCTTCTTGTTTGAGTTCAGGCAGAAAAATAAATTAAGGGATTTATATTTTTTCCCAAGTGTGAGAGTGGTTATAGAACTGGTCACATTTCATTCACTTCACTTTTGTCACCTGATAGAATGAACAATATCTCCAACCATCTTCTGTGGTTGGAAATACATAAAAGTAACTGACCAACAAACTCTATGGGTAGCAATATCAAACTTCATTGCTATAGAGTGATATTGCACTGAGACCTTTCTAATCATAGACCCTGTAGATGTAATAAATATTTTGCATTCACTGTGGGGAGATGTTAGATTTTTTTCCTTGTACATGAAACATCTCTTACTGTTTACAGTAAGATCTCAGGTGCTCTCTTAGAGTAGTCTAAACTGATGAAGAGCAACCTATTTCAGCTGTCAGCAAGGAAAATAAATGGGGGAGGAAAACCGTTCTTGATAACAATCATACATCCTTTGTATAGCATTTCCTTTTTGTCTTTTAGTCAGAGTATGTCCTGACTCTGTCATGTTACTACAGAAAAAAAAGGAAAAAAACCATTTAATTTATTTTTTCATTTTGAGACCTTTCAGTTAAAGTAATCACTTTGGGGTCCTTTTTCTTAAGCCTAGGTTTATTAGAACTAGAATTTTTTTGAAGTGCAATTTCTGGAATAGCTAAATTCAAAACAAAATAATACAAAGTGAAACAAATTAGTCAAGAAGGCTCTTTTTTATCTTTAAAACTATCATTTCCAGATCAAGGTGATAGTAACTCATGGTAAGTAAATTAGTAAATTATGGTAAATATGCAGCTTTCTTAGAGTCATTTGGATATTTGAAGATGTTTATACAGTTTAGTTAGTTTTCGTATGGCAGGCTGAATATAAAGATTGCTAGGCTAAATACATAATAGATTTGCTATTTTTAGAACATGCACTTGTGCTAAAGCATACCTCCAATATTTTCATGCGTACCAGTCTCTTTTATCTGAGTCCTTAAAATATGCTTTCAGCCAGGATATCTGCATTCTGTGGAGGTAGAGAATTTTGTAACATCCATTTTATGAGTATCTACATGTATGCATACATACATACATACATATCTCCTTTATAATAAAAAAAAATTTCCTTATATTTTCTCAGTTCAGGCCTGACGTGATTAAAAGTGCCTTAAAGACTGATTGTGAGCAGGCAAATGAAGAGATCTTGGGAAATAAGTGTATGGTGTTATGCTTGTGCAAGAATGATATTATTAGGGGTGTGAATGAATGGACTATGTTGTGTTCCCCTACATACAAGTCCCAGTGAGAAATTAATGAACATCAAAAGATCCATGCTATAGTGGAAGGAAATAAAGAGGATACAGTGAAATAATGGGCCACTGCTCCTTTGGCAGGCACAGGAAAAGAACATGGTCCCCTGCTTAGCCACTTAAAGGGCTAAGGAAGGGAAATAGCAAAGAGAGAACATTGTGCCATGACAGACTCAGATGTTAGATATATGCATGCCTGAGCAAAAGAAACTTTTAAAATGTATGTGTATGTTACTAATTATTTATATCCTTCATCAAACATTTAGCACATTTAGCTATGTTGAACATGCAATTCAGCACACTTGGCCACTGACTCCCTTCTTATATTTATTTAATACTCTTTTCAGTAAGAGTAGCTGAAAAATGTAAGTGAAAACATTTCTCTGCTGAAGTCCATGGAGGTGAGAATTTGTTGCTGGCTTTTTGAATTGCTGCCTTGTTTCAAGTGTAATTTTGCTATAGCATACTGAGTGGGCACTGCCAGTCTCTGTCTTTCAGATATTAGCAGAAAAAGAAAAAAATGATAATTTTTTTTCCTTCTGATGCTTAGTCTAAACATTTTGAAAAATTAAGTTCAGATGAGGATGTGAGGCTTTTTCTTCATTTCATTAACAGGGTGTTTTTTTGTGTATCTAGTTGGTCTAATATGTCCATAATAATTACCGGCCATGATATTTTCCTCCTGAGGAATACTCAGGAACAGGAATACCGTTGGAAACACAACTGAATACAACGTACAAGAAGGAAGAATAGGCCTTAGAAGAGGCACAGATGTATACATGGACTATATTTCTTCTAATGCTAATTGTTAAAGTCCTTATTCTTCCTCTCCAGAAACATCCCATAAATGAAGTACGATGAAAAGTGAAAGAGTATCAACAGACCAAGTCAGCTGGGAAATCCCTGCTCTGTTTGAGATTGTAGGGTTTTTTTGTTGTGGTTTTTTTTTTTGGGGTTTTTTTTTTTTTTTTTTTTTTTTTTTTGNTTTTTGCTTTGTTTTGTTTTGTCTAAAGAAATATTTCCTTGAGGGAAAAATTATGTTTTCTGAAGTAGGTTAGTTTTTCTTAAATTGGCATGTGACTATGCTTTTCCTTCATACTCATATGTAGTATCTCCTTCTGAGAAAACTCCCCACAATTAAGTGAGATGTGTCAGCCATGTAAAGTGAAGAGTCTTTTAGTTTCCATTCTTACATTGTTACAGCCAGAGAAGAAGTCAAGCGCAAAATGATGGTAGGGAGAATTTTGCCAGTTAATCACCTGTAGTTCTTTGTTCTGTCAGTCTTAAAAGCAGAACTTAACTGTTATATAGTCTATAGGGTTGGTTTTGTTTGGGTTTTTTTAAGTAACAGAATGTTCATTTGGTGTTAGAATTGCTACACAGCATTTGGTAATAGGTATATTTCATATTTTAAAACATATTTTGCATTTATCTTTGCTGGAAAGCTGGTAAAAGAAATTAGGAGCTCGACAAGTTCCTATGAAAATCAATATTTGCTTTGCATGTACTCCATTATTTGGCATTAATAGATAAAATGTAGCAGGTATGCAAACCATCTGGAATATTATTTTGACTTATTTTTATTGGTGTTTTTGTAAACATGGCCATCCTGACTGGATATTTTTTCTTTTTCCTTAAAAACACCATATTGGTAATGTTCTTGTAGAAAAAAAATAAGGTATTTCAGGATACTTCTTGGCAGATCACCATCTCTAACCTTGAAATATTAGTTACCGAACAGACCAAAACACAGAAGTGCTATTCCTTTACAGAAGATGAAACAACAGACAAATTAACCAACAGTGACATTAAAATGGTTAGGTGGAAAGCTGTAGACTTGGCCTGTTGTCTGACTACTCTGAACTGACTCGTTTACAATCACATATTTTGAAGAAGAATTTTAAGGTGGAGCTAGAAGAAATTTTTGTCAACGGTGCTACTGAAAATGATTGAACTTCTTCTTGTTTTCTAAGGCCTTATTTAGTTGTATTTTCCTACTTGTATTCAAAAACAAATTATGAAAACATTTTCTATGCACAAGAATGTCTTCCTGGTAGCCTTTCCTCTCTAATCTGAAGGTAAGAGTATAACTGAAATTTATTTCAGATTAAGAACAAACTCCATTAAGATAATCTCCTGTATGTGTGAAAAATGAGAACTTACCTATGATATTGCTAAGCAACAGGGAGCCTATAGGAGTCTTCCCACCCTTTATCAGCAGTTTAGAAAATGAACCCTTCCTAACTGCAAAATAGGTGAGCAAAGACTTGTGAGAGGGTCCAAGCCTGTGCTAAATTTACTGTTCATTGTCTTCACTACTAAAAATAGAACTGATGAGTACAGAAAAATGTTACATGGAGGAAATGCAATTGTAAATATAAAACCTCCATATGTCCCTAGATCTGCTCCTTTCTAAAATACACTGAGTGCAACATGGAAATTAATGGGTAAATGTACTGGACTTGAAGTGCTTGATCACGGAAGAAATCAGTAAACGGAGAAGAAAAACGTTCTAAAGGAAGAAAGATGAATGATGACAACAATGAGAATATTAGAAGCGATAAGATCAGTGTCATAACCGTAGTGTTTTGCTATCGTTCCATTCATCGCACACTCTCTTCAGTGTTGTTCATTGTCTCCTTGAGAAAGAAAATGTGTTTTTGGAAAGAAGAGTGATGAAGCAGACACAAAAGAGAATGCAGTTGCATTATGTCCCATAGCTGGCAGCACTTGTGCCCCCATCTGTTAGGGGGAAAGGAGCAGAATAGCATGGGAATGCATTAATTCACCGAAAAATATCAAAAGTCATCTCCTTTCTTATCTCTTCACCAATTTCATGTTCAGTATCTCCGTTGTACCTACGATACCTTGAAAGGATTAGAAGTAGCCTGATTGCCCTTAACGCATTAATAGCCTTGTCCCAGTTTTCAAGAAGGGCAAGAAGGAGGATCCTGGAAACTACAGATCCGTCAGTCGCACTACAGTGCCCAGTAACATAATGGAAAAGATTATTCTGGGAGGTACTGAAAAACACGTGGTGGACAATGCTGTCATTGGTCACAGCCAGTACAGCTTCATGGGAGGGAAGTCCTGTTTGTTAAATCTGATTTCCTTCTATAAGACAGTAACTCAGTTGATCTCAAAAACCTAGTTGATGTAACCTCTGGACTTCAGCAGTTTTCAATATTGTCTCACACAGCATCCTCCTGGACAAAATGTCCAGCCCACAGCTGGATAAACACAGCATGCGGTGGGTGAGCAACCTGCTCATGGGTCAAACACAAAGGGTTACAGTGAACAGGATGACATGAGACTGGTAACCTGTTACTAGTCAGGCTCCACAAGGCCCCACCCTCAGCCTGGTTCTCTTCAGCATATTCGTTAATGACCTGGCAGCAGGACTTGAAGGAAAACTAAGTAAGTTTTCTGATGACACTTAATTGGAAGGAATGGTCAACTCCTTCCTCAGAGAGACCTGCAGAGAGACCTCAACAAATTAAAGAGATGGGCAATCACCAACCATGGGAAATTTGACAAAGGGAAGTGCTGGATTTTGTGCCTGGGATGGGGCAACCCTGGCTGTGTATATAGACTGGGGAACAAGAGGCTGGAGAACAGCATCGTGGAAAGGGACGTGGGGGTTGTGGTCGACAGAAATTTGAACATGAGTCAGCAGTGCCCTGGCAACCAGGAGAGCAAGCAATGTCCTGGGGTGCACCAGGCACAGCATTACCAGCTGGACAAGGGAGGTCATTGTCCTGCTCTGCTCTGCACTGGGGTGGCCTCACCTGAAGTCCTAGGGACAGTTTTGGCTTCTACAATACAAAAAAGACTTTAAGCTGTTAGAATGTTCAGAGAAGGACCTCAAGTATGGTGAAGGGTCCAGAGGAGAATTCTCATGAGGAGCGGATGAGGTCACTTGGCTTATTCAGCCTGGAGGAGGCTGAGGAAGACCTCACAGCAGTCTATAATTTACTCAGGAGGAAAAGTGGAGGGGCAGGTACTGATCTCTTCTTTCTTGTGACCAGTGGCAGGACCTGAGGGAATGGCCTGAAGCTGTGTCAGAGAAGACTTAGGTGGGATATTAGGAAAAGGTTCTTCAGCCATAGGGTCATTGGGCACTGGGGCAGGCTCCCCACAGAAGTTGTCACACGCATCAAGCCTGACAGAGTTCAAAACACATATGGACAACACTGTCAGGTACATGGTGTTATTCTTGAGGTGTCCTGTGTGGGGCCAGGAGTTGGACTCTATGATCCTGATGGGTCTCTTCCCACACAGCTTATTCTATGATTCTATAACATAAAAATTTCATTTTTCATTCCAGAGACTGGAATGAAATCAGTGGCAAGTGTTGTGTGTTATTTCCTTTGATTTTACCTGTCCTTTGTCAGCCATTTGTGTCATGCTACAATAAATAGAGTTAGGTGAACCTTTGGTCTGACCAACCCCTGCTCTAAGGGTAAAGGGCTGAGAGAAATATTTGGATATGTAAGACCAGGATTCTTGCAGGCTTGGGAGAAAATGAATTAAAGTTTTTACAGGCAAGATGATGAAAGAATCAGCATGTAAAAGGCAATATTTGACTACTGTCTTGGAAGAAAGTGATATGACGGCCTTAAAATGAGTTTAAATGCTTAAGATGTGGTATTTCTTCTCACTTGTCCCACACTGAAAGCAGAGGTTGCTTATGGAGTTTGGTGCCCTGCAGTTTCAAAACACAGTGAAAAGTCCATTTTCATAATAATTGAAAGATTGTAAGTTACTAATAATTTTGTTGCTTTAAAGACTTTAAAGATCAGCAATCACTCTTCTGAAAACTTTCTGGCTGTTGAATACTAAGAATGACTAAGGCACTTTGATGCTGTCCGTCTCAATGCCATTTTACTTTGCACTGTGGTTTCTGGAACCAGGTCTAAAACCTCAATTTTTCGTCTTTCAGGCAAGCAGCTGATCACTGTACAAATCAAAACAAAACAAAAAAAGCTATGTACACGTTCTCTGCTTTAGCCAAATGAACATTAAATTTTGCTGTCATTAACAGTAACCCATTTAAAACACAAATAAAAAACATCTGCAGTAATTTCCATTAATATGTCACCATTTATCTTGTCACCATATAGTAACTTAGAGTCTACAGTTATTTACTTCCCTAAGTTTAAAAAGAGAAACAGCTTTCCTGTTGATTCTAAAGGAATGTAATTAGAGGGTAAGAGACAGACATCTGTTAGGTTGTTTGAAAAATGGGTTTTTTGAAATTTAGGTGATACAAAAATGTGCAATGTCTTTTATATGCATCCAAATTGGGGAGAGATAAAGCCCTTTACAAACAATTTTGCAAGAGTCTAGTTTAAAAAGAAAGAGTGCAGAGTTGCAATAACTTAATGAGTCATCAAAGAAGGTTGAGCTGTTCAATGTCTATTAAATGGAAATGATTTTTCCGGACCACTGACAGATAATGGCAAAATGAAATGGTTCATCAGTGCCATAGGGTTTTCTCTAAAAATGCAACCAGGTTTTAATACCTCTAAGAAAATGAAGTTAGAGAGTTCACAAGCACTAGAGTCATCTTAGTTACTGAGATTTGGATATATGGTATAGATAGTAAAGTCAGTGCCATGAAAGCAGTTCTTGGTAACAGTTGCAAGCGTGTTCCTATTTGGTTGGTGGTTTTTTTTTTTTTTGCCTGGCATGAACCTGACAGTATGTACTTTTATTAAGTTTTTATCCACTGAAAAGCCCAACAGGCATTTTCTGATTGAGTCATATATTACACTCATCTTTTATTGAACGATGGAAAAGTCCATTGAGCTAAAATAAGAGTTGACCAAAATTTTGCTGGGAAAAAACTCTAAAAGTAATCATGCATACCCTATTCCTTATACCCTATTCAGATGCATACACTATTGCATTTTCTTCTTTTCTTAAAGCTACTTATTTCCACAAAGGCTATGAACTGGGACTGTTTCATCAGAAGGAAAGCCAGAAGCAGGTCCAAACACCGCAGTTTTCAGGCACACTATTTCATATGCCTGTTGCGTGCTGTGGAGCTCTTGCAGTAAGGGTTTTACTCATGTCTCACTGTGCTGGGTTGGCTATATGATGCTTGTATCCCCAGTCGTCTGTTCTGATTATGCTGAATAATAAGTTTTGCACCTTTAAGACTTGTTCTGATAGTGAAAGGGGGAGAGAAGAAGCGCGCAGTCTGTTTTCAGAAAACTGCATTCACTCCTCCACATTCCTGCTCCTGGACTGTGTTGTCTGCAGATGGACAGACAGTGGGACAGAGCTCTCCTTTGCTTTTAGTTAGTTTTAGCTAGCCAAGGCATAGTTCCCTGGACTGTGATTTTTTTTTCCTTTTCTTTGGACCTGTTTAAACCTGCTCTGGACTGAACACCCAGAGGAGCACTGGCAGCTCGCACATGCGGCCCACCGGGCCGGGCCTGGGCCGTGGCATTTCCAGCGCCGGAGGGACTGATAAGAGTCTGAGTGAGCCGAGCTGCAGCCCATGGAGGGGACTTTCTGAGTTTGTCTCTGTTTTTGGAGTGGCAAGAAGTTTTATTGTTTAATATTGTTTAGGATTTCTTGTTTAATAAACAGTTTTTTCCACTTTTCTCCAAGGAGCTATTTTTCCCAAAGTGGTTGGGGGAGGGGCTGATTCAATCTGCTTTTTAGAGGAACCCCTTCGGGGGTTCTCTCCCAAATTTGCCCTGAACTAAGACACTCACATAAGACAAATACTATGCCATGTAATGAGTGTTTGTCCCCTGACAGCAAAATGTAGCCTTTCCACTTGTGTTGAGTGGTATCTTCATATTTCAACAGGAAAAGATGAAGAACAACAAAACAGCATTTTAATAGCACTGAGTGATAGGAATAAAATGTGCAACAGCTAGATGACTATGTCTGATGTGGCAGTCAGTAACAGTAAGCAGGAATAAAAATAAGTTTTGCATGAAGGCTGCTTTAAAAAATTTAGTTGGGATTTTGATTTTTTTCATTCTAGGAGTAGAGTACAATAGTATTGCAAATAGCTATAGGCACGATGTGGAAAGGAATGGTTTAGTTTTAATAGAGATAATGGAACTGCCTCTATTTGGCGCATCATGTGTTGAGCGTAGCTCATGCCACCTCATGCCCAAAGAAAGGACAGCATTGACTGGCCCACAGTGGTGGATCTGCACACTCTTGATCATGCAACCACGACATCTGAGCAAACCAGAAAGATGTGCTATTGGAGTTAATGACTGGAATGAAATAGGAGCAGAGCCTTTACAGACAAGAGAAGAAGTTGAATTATCAGCTTTTCAGACCTCTGTCTTGTTATTGGCCTGAAAGGAATTCTCAGCTGAGGAAAATAATGCTCTCTGTCACTTGATAAAAGACTTAGTTGTCACTTCGACTGCACTAACTGAAAGAGAACTTGACAACCATTTCATACCATATGGTATTTCCTGCTTCAATTTGTTTTAAATGTTCAGATTCTTTTTATACTGCATGGCTTTAAAAAAAAAATCTTGATGTGTTTCCAACAGACGAACAGTTTCAGTAGTACTACTTCTATTAATATAAAGGTACAATTTCAAGAAAGAAACTCTAATGTGGAGGCTGCTTCATGAAAGACAAGAAATGTGTGTATTTCTTAAGTATCCTGTCTGTTGAATTAATTCAGTCTATCTTTAGGTAAGCCAAAGATGAAAGTCCAAAAACAAATCTTTGAGAGGAAAAGGCAAGGGTATGATCCCTTGAGAATACCTTGAGGAAGAGATAGGCAAGGAAAATTTAAAGTGATGGATAGAAAGAATAAAAAAGAAAAAATTAAGAACGTTTTTTAATCTCTTAACATTGCATTATTTAACGTTGTTTTCCTTTTATTGGCTGAACGGAAGAAAACAGATAGAGACCTGCTAAACCTTGTCTGTGCCAAAGGTGTGCATTCTAAAAAATTCTACTACGCAGTTCTCAGGTGATTAAATAAAGTTTATCTTTCCAAATTAGGGTGTTGAATATGGTAGACAGTGTAAGTAATTAGTAATTATCATGTTAAATTTGCAAGTTTTTTATTTCCATTCTTTGAAACCAGTCCGTTATAATATTCATGAAGTTAAAAGTATTTATTTTGTCCCTTTTTTTTCATTCCCTCTTTCTCATGCCAGCACAAGGAAACTTTTTTTTTTTTTTTGACATAACTTGTCCTGCTAATAAACAATGCTGATTATAGATTACTTCCAGGGAATGCTAAGAAATTTAGGTGGAGAACAATGTGGGATTTTCAAGAAGTTGCCTGTTGGAAAGCACACTGTTTGAAATTTTTATTGCTAAGGGAATTCAGGAAAACTTTTGAGAAAGTTGCCATAGAAGGAGAGAGAATTGCTGAATGTGAGTTTCTGGAGATGCTAGAAAATCCAGTTACTTTTCTTCTCTTTACCCACTTGTCAAAGGCTTTTTTTTTTTTTTTAATAGCTAAAGAAAGTATTACATGTTATTTTTGTGGCCTTTACATTAACCAGGATGGTTCTAGTGAGAAGGGAAAGGAAGGTGTGTCACTATATGTACAGTTGCTCAGTTGTGGGAAGAACTAACCAGCTAGTATGTAGGTTCCAGCAGACTTGTACAAACACTACCTGGCCTTAAGAAAGTACTGCATATAAACAAAGAAATGCAGAATGGCTTGAGTTGGAAGAGGCCTTAAAGATCATCTAGTTCCACCTCCCATGCCATAGGCAGGGACACTTTTCACTAGACCTGATTGCTCAGAGCTCCATCCAGCCTAACCTTAAATATTCCCAGGATGGGGCATCCACACCTTCTCTGGGCAACCTCGTCCAGTGTCTCTCCATCTTCATAGTAAAGGATTTCTACCTAATATCTAATCTAAACCTACTCTCTCACAGTTTGATCTTCACAAGAGATGAAACACAAATAGTAGAACCATTTGTGTATGTGCTTTAAAATCGTGCTGATAACGTAACAAAAGAAGATTATAAAGAGATAATAAAGTAAACTATCAAAATGTTTAGGGTACGCAGAAATCTCTGTGAATGGCATACACTCTGTCCAGTCTTTCAAGGAAAATCTTAGGGCAATGTGGAGACATTGTGGAGACATGATATCTGAAGAAGTGTTTCTGGCTCTAAATAAATAAATAAATAAATAAATAAATAAATTTTTAAAAAGTCTTTACACAGCAATTTCATGCTTTGATTACAAAATTTATTTCATTACAGTAATGATTAATATATTGGAGGTTATATCAGCGCCCTCACTTCTTCATTAGTGTCAGGAATGGCTTTTTGTAAGGTATTGCTTTTTATTTGCTGCAATGGAATTCTTTTAGACTTAGCCAAGAATGAAGAATTTATTGCTTTTGGAGAATAAAGAGAGACTGAAGTTACCAATTCTTCTGCATCTTCTCCTTGGAGGACAATCCAATAAAAATAAACTTGCAAAGCAATATCTTTGTGAACTAGAGTACTGTATGATTTGCTAGAGTTACCAGCTATTTATTCTTTGGGTTTTCTCTTATACTCTGGCATGTTTACACTAGTAAGAAGTACTCCCATGCTTTTGTCTTGAAAAATATTGCTGGCATATTCATGAATGCATGAATATGCAGTTTTCTTAGAGAAATTATAAGATAATGGTTGGTCACTTCACCAATTCAAACTGATGCAAATTTTTTTTCTAAATTGCTGGAACTTTCAGATTGGCCAAAAATCTTGTTCTTTTATTGCATATAAAGAAATTTGAATCAGCAGGAAGTAAGACTTGTCAATCTAATACAGTTTTAGCTTGCCTTGCAAAAGAATTATCTTTGATTACGTGTCAAAATATTTGTATAAGCAATATGACCTACTTTGATTTAAAAAGGAATTTAGCCACATTTTTCATTTGACAAGGAAATATAAAAATTTTAGTATAAATTATCAGCAAAACAGAGATTTTCTTCTTCTGACACTTTGGTTTTGGCAAGATTGTGATAGTTACTGCTGCATATATGTAGAAAGATGAACAGGCTGCCTTGCAGTGTGAGACTGATAGCTGATTGGTAACATTTTAATCAAAAAGTATGCAAAATTAACCAGGCAACAGCTCATCACTAGGATACTGCGGAGCTGGAGGCATGCTGAAGACCTGTGGGCACAGATTATTAGGTTGAACTGGGAACGCTGAGGAAGAAGATAAAAGGTATCTACGGTATGGCTGACACTTTACATGAGCCTGTGTTTGTGGGTTGCTACATTTAGTATTGATAACTCGGCCAAGATGTTATTGAAAATTAGATAATTTTAAGATTGGAAGTCGGTGTGGCTTGCACAGTGCTGGCGGAGACCACGTGACCAACAGAGAGAGAAGCATGGCAAGCGATTCCCCAATTGTGCAGCCTGGATAAGATCAACCTTTCAGTGCTGCAGAACTCTATAGAAGCTGTTTCAATTGATAGAAGTTGGGAACAAACGAACCTATGAACACCAAATCTCTCCAGAGTCAGGAAAAAGGAAAAGGTGAAGACAGGTGAAGAGAACAACATGGTGGCACTAAGGTCACTGCAAAGGAAGGCGGGGGAGGAGGAAGTGCTCCAAGCGTCAGAGCTGAGATTCTTCTGCAAGCCATGGTGAGGACTATATTACAACAAACTGTATCCCTGTAATTCATGAAGAGCATGGGGGGATGCAGCATTCACCCTCAGCCCATGAGAAAAAGGCACTCATGCTCGAGTGTGTGAATGCTGAAAAGCTGTGATCTGAGAGGCTTGAACAGAGAGAGAGAGAGAGAGAGAGAACCCTTGCTTCCAAAGACAGAGGAAGAGGACCTTGCTTCTGTACTCTAGAACAGCTCATCCTTTAAAACTGCACCCCATAAACTAAATGGCCCACGAAAAGCAGTTGTGGGAAGACTGGAAGCCGTGGGAGGGACTTCACATTGCAGATTTCAGGCAGACTGTTATTTGCGAAAATTAAAACCACATCGAAAAAGTTCACAGAGAACTGTCTCCCGTGGGAAGGACTCCATAGCATAGCAAAAGAGACTCTTCTCCTTAAGTGAACTGAAGAAATATTTTTAGAAGTGACAAACTGACTAAAGATCCCATGTTTTGTCTCCCTGTGCTGTTGGTGAGAAGGAAAGAAGGGTTGGGAGGGGGGGAAAGGTGTTCTAAAGGTTTATTTTTAGTTCTCATTATCCTCTTTTAATTCTGTTAATAATTTTTTCTTTATACCTTTTAAAGTTTTTAGCCTGTTTTGCCCTTAAAGAGTTTTCTTCTAATCCTCATCTCACCCCATGAGTTTTCTTTCCCCGCCCTCACTTAACTATAGCAGAGGAAAATGAGTAAAATATTTTTGTGGGTGCACTGGCATTTGGCCAGCTTCAACCCATCACACTTACCTTGGAAAAAAGGTTTTAATATAAAAAACATGGAAAAAGCAGAAAAACTACTGATATTCTTAGCTTTGCTTACCTTTTTCTCATCCTTTATGTGTCTGTCATTGCATTATAATCTGTTTTGTCTTTGTTTAATTCTGTCTTGCTATTCCTCTGCAGTCAAGATAATACCAGCATAATGCATAACAAGATATCATGCCACTTCACTCTGTAATCTTTTACTTGTGCTATATTTAAAAAATGGAGCTCTGATACGTATTGAAAATGTGCCTCATCAATTTGAGATACTCAGAAATTATATTTAGCATGCAAAATATTCAAAACTAGCTGTGAGTGGAAGTAACACAAAATAACCCTGTTGGACATTTGTCTTCACTTTTTGCATCTGTCTACAGATAGATACTCTTCACAGATCACCTCTATATGCCCCTTTGACTTTCACTAATGCTGCCCTATACATAGAATAGTATCCCTGACCAGGCTGGCAAATATCTGAAAGTCTTGAGAAAAAAGAAAAATTGTTATTAAGGATGTGCACTTTCTATTTACAGGTGAACCTTAGGCTCCTGAGACAAATACATTCAATCTACATTTGCCAGCCACAAATATGAGCCTAATACCCAGTCATGACAATTCTATTTTATTTTATGGGCTTGACCCACAGGAGAGAGGAAAGATATAAAATGTAAAGGTATAACACTTGAGTGGTGAATTGATCCATCCCAAACTAAAGAAAGAACTGGAGATAAGATGGGAATTTTCCACTGTCTGTAGCCAAATTCTTGTTTTGAATGCTCTCATCTGTGCTAAGAGAACTGGGAGATGGGGGAGTGTTAAATGCTTCTCAAATAAGTTGAGGAAACAAATGAAATGTAGATCCTTTTATTGTCTTTCTACCAGGAAGGAAAGATGAATTGTGACATGCATTTTCCTCAGTTTTCTTAGTTTTCAAAGATTTCCAGTTGATATCTTTGTTTAATACAATTCGTTATTAGTGAGAAATTTCCATTTCTTCTCAAGGTACTCCAAGGCATCTAGTCAGATTAATTGCTTCAATTTCTTCTTCCTTTACACCATCTTTTATTTTTGCGCATGATGTCTATCAGAAGCCTAAAGGCTCTATTAATTAAGATCTGGCAGTCAAGGAAATGTTAGCTGTGGAGTCTCTCCGAAATCTTAAGTCCACACTGTCATGAGAAGGAATCTGCTCAGTCTATTCTTTCTTCTGTCCTATTACATCATCACAAGTCTTTGTGAAAAGAGCAGGGGAAGAGCACTCTCTTCTGAGCAGCTACTGGACAACAGTGTTCTGAGACTGGGAGGAATCTCATGGACAAGATTTCCAAATGTGACTGCTGATTCAGGGTTTCTCCATCTAGGACTTTGAACCTGAAATACCTTCAAAGCAACCTACATTTCAGAAGGCATATTCTTAGATGTGAGAGTCAGGCTTTCCTAGACATTTCAGATTTTCTTCCAAAATTACTAATTTCCTGCCATTGTAATGTTCCTGGGTATGAAACGTAAGTTAGTAATTTGAAATTATACTATTTAATATGCTGTCTTTAGACAAACTAAAAGGGTCTGATTTATTTCGTATAGGTGCATTTGATCTGCCAATACTACAGTATTCAAGATAATGGCAATAAAAAAAACCCCAAAAAAACCTAAATATTCAGAAGACTACCACAAAACTTCTTCTACTTTATATTAACAAGAGACAGAAACTTTGGAAGAGAAATGTTTTTTCTCAATTGATGTTACACTATTGGAATAAATTACTTTTTGCTTATCTGTTGTAGCTGATAGAGTTTTCAATTTTTCAGATTGTCGTAATTCATGCTTGTTCAGGTTTTTTTTCTTCAAAGCAGATCAAAAATTCAGTTAGACTTTTATTTCCAGGCCTGTAAACTTAGTTATTAAAGTGTAATACAAAATCAGCAATCATTGGCAGTGGGAACAGTGGGTCAATAATAGCTCCCGTCGTGGAAGCCATTAGGGACAGGGAGGACTTGGGATTAAAAACTGGCACATTTAAAATTATGTACTTAAGTTCTAAATTAGCACCTGGTAGCTACCAAATTTATCATCTAGGAAGGTAAATTTCTCCTGAGTCCTGATTCTGAAAAGATTCTCACACATGCTTCCCTTTATGCACTATTACAGTAATTTAGTAATTACTCAAGTATATCAAACTTGGGCTACTACATGAGGGGAATCTAAAGGTACTCTGCCGCTGCAGGACGGGGGCTTCTGACAGAAATGAGTCTAGGTTCATTCCAGCCTGGATAAATACATCAGAGGAACTCCTGGCCGGTATTTTGGATCCACAGTAACTTCATTACATTTGACGCAGTGAACTTTTTTCTAGTCTGCATCAATCTGTTATGAATAACAGGGGCACAGACAAGTAAAAGTATTCTGCCCACCGAGATGGAGAACACTCATCATAGACAGGGTTTGTGAAGGATGTGTCATTTTTACCGCAATATCTACAATTCACTGGTTCTTTAATGCAGTTTTTGCTTAGTGTCACTAGAGACCATCAGATATGGTCTAGTGCAGGCTGGTGGGAATGACTTAGGTTTTAACAAGATGATGCTTCCAAGATAGGAAGAATATCTTGACATTATTTTACAGAAAATACTTAAAGTAAAATTGTTTCTGAGCATCCAATTTGGGGTTTTTTTTAATAAAAATGGCATTATTGCTATTAATTTTAACAAGAATCCTTTTGCCACCAAAATAAGGCCTCTATAGTTAGTACTTTTTCCTTGAATAATGTGGCCATCTGGTTCTTTTTTTTCCCTATAATTGATTATTTATGTTTAAAAAATGTTTATTGCTGCTGTGTGGGTTTTTTCCCCAATTATTTTATTATAAATTGCAGTTTAATAATTTTTATTGCCATGAAAATTACAATATTAGATTTACACAGTTCAATTAACCTGAGAATGAGTATGTATCGGTAACATGCCTTTGGAAAAGCATGGATTCTAGACGACTTAATGAAAAGGTTTAATTGCTACTATTATTTCAGAAATATATTAACATACTCAGTATTTTAATTATTTGTTCTTTACAAGTCTAATTTCACTCTAGAAATACCTAAATTTCTCATGCATCATGTGAACCTTTCAGTGCCTGTTGTGATGTTGTTCAATTTACTGCCTAATGAATCCATTTATTAACACAGTATAGGTTGACACAAGTCCTGTAGATTTGCAAAAACAGGTTCATTTTTTAAAAAAAATAGGATGCCATATGTGAAGTGAAAGGCCACTGCACTGCTCTATAAGAACTGACTGAAAAAATAATTTATCCCTATGACCACACTGACATAAGTCATGTCAGATCCTTGTGACGCTTGGTGGTTGTTCAGCTGTTATTTGGCAGCTTGCAGTCAGCAAAAGGCCTCTTGCAGGTTACAGCTGAATCTGCACTACATCGAGGAAGGAGAAGATGTGTAAGCTTTTTCCAAATAGATTCCATTTAGTTGTTATCCCAAATCTAGCAAACTATTGGGAAATTAAATCAAGGAGGATTTACACAAGCTAGAAGTACCAGAGATATCTTGATGAATATATGTGAAGAGCTAAACCAACTTACACTGCACCAGTAGCTAATTTTGGGCAAAAAAGAAGAGAATGAGGGAAAATGCAGTGGTATAAGTAGTTTAAACTAAAGCATGAAATAAATGAGGGAGGAATGACAGAACATAAATATTTTAACTAAAGTTAGATTTCTGGTAAAAACCTAAGATGAATTATCAATGCATAAGAAAGTAGAATAGTTGTTTGTTTTTTCAAATAGGCAATATATGCATATCACCTTTTGGTCTAATTGTGTTAATTTGCTCTGTTTTCTCTGGCAGACTAATATTGTCAAGCAGCACTGTATCTTTGCTTATAATAATATAGTCTTAGATGTATCTTTAAACTACAGAAATACAGCCTAAAATGGAGATAAAGTGAGTATATAATCCATGAAAAAAGCACTCTTGGAGAGAAGTTATTAGCTTTTGAGTTAAATGGGGGTATTTCAAATTGGATTCCTCAGAGGTCTGACTTAAGCTTAATTTTATCCAATATTTCTATCACATTTTGATAAGATGTAAGATTACAATGTGAACAATTAAAACAGAACTAGAAGAGTCTGCAAATACTTGGCTTGTCATTGTCCTAATGACCTTGTAAGACTTGGGAACGAGTACTTCAAATTATTGAAAACATGCTTTTTTAATATTTGTAGAATGCTCTTAAAATAGAAATTAGAAAAATATGTTTAATTATTTCATTACATTCATTGCTTTCCTAAATTTAAAAATCTCTTGGTATATTTCCCTGAATTTGAACTGCAATTTTAATATGGAAAATTTTAGCAGTGTTGTTTTCTACCTGTTCCTAAGACTAACTTTGGATTCCAGAAGTGATCTGTTTAAAAAAAAAAAAAAAAAAATCTTATTTCACACTGTAAACCTTATGGTTTACTTGTGCATCGGTAGTTCCTTTATAAGCAAACATAATATGTCATGTAGATGTGGGACAATGTCACTGTCAGTGAGGTTTTTTGCAGTACAGGTCAACCCCAGGGATGGTAACCTCAATTGTGTCCTCAATGGTGGCCTATTTATTCCACTTGATGTATTAGATCTATATCTGTAGCGTAGCAATTGACAATTAAAAATTAAAAAGAAGGAAGGTTATTTTATTTTTCCTGTGGGAGACACTGGGAACTCTAAGGCTGTGGGGAGTATTTTAATTATCTTGAAATTAAAAATAGAAAGTTATGTCGCTCTGTGCAATCTTAAATTTACTGAGGGACTAGGAGGCTGTTGTTTTCTCCAATTAGCCTGGTACAGTTTTGTATCATATTCAAAGAGAAAGAGTTCATTAGTTCCTATGCATTCACTGATATCATGGCTGAATTTACCTTCTGACGACACATAAATATGGGTGATGGTGTGATAAGAATTTGGAGTGGGAGAAGCCTGGGGATTGCTCAAGCCTCATTTGGCCATGTGATAGGAGGAAACCCACAGTATACCAATTATTTTGAGAAGAGTCCTTAATGTTCTCCCTGTCTTTGACTCCTTGTCCCCCACTTCTTTTTTGTGGTTTTGGTTAATTTGACATTCAGGCATATCACAATACCTTTCCAGTGCCTGTGGTATGTATCAAGAATGTAGAGGGTAACAGCGCTTCATAACAGACAAATTGGGGATGGAAGGTGGATAAACAAAGTGACACAAGACACTGGTGAAATCCCTGTTCATTCATTGGTGTCAGGTCTGTGCTAACTGAAACAGTAAAAATGCTCCAGTTACCGTATTTTATTTAAAACTCCATTCCTCTCAATAAGACTTATAACCTTAATCTCAATAAAAGATACACAAAACCTCTCTACAAAAAAAAAATAAGTGAATGTGGCTTCATCAGAGAAAATTATTGCCTACAGCAGATGAGTTTCTGCAGTGTCAATATGCACATACTTCTGGAAGCTGAGATAGAGGAAAATTGCACTCCTGAAAGAATCCTCAAAGAATCATAGAATATGCAGAGTTGTAAGGGACACATCAGGACCATAGAGTCCAGTTCCTGGCTCTGCATAGGACACACCAAGATTCACACCATGTACCTGACAGTGTTGCCCAAATGCTTCTTGAGCTCTGTCAGGCTGGCACTGTGACAGCTTCCCTGGGGAACCTGTTCCAGTGCCCAGTCACCCTCTGGGTGAAAAAGCTGCTCCTGATTTCAAATCTAAACTTCCTGTGTCATAGCGATATGCCATTTCCTTGAGTCCTGTCACTGGACGTGAGAGTGAAGAGATCAGTACCTGCCCTTCTGCTTCCCCTAGATGAACATGCACACACAAAAAAGCTGTGCATTAGAATAGCAAGACAAAAAAATGTTCCATATTTCTGTAAAAGAACTACTGGTTTTAATTTGAGATTTAAGGGTCTAGTAAGACATGCCTTTTATCCGAGGCATTTTGCTCATTCTTCATGGAAATGGGGACTATTTGAGCAGAGGTGTTGGGATGTGTGGGATGGGGTTGTGGCAGGAATTGCTGGTAACACTTTTTCATTTTTCTTTTCTTTCTACCTTCTTCCCCAGCATGACTGCAGTTGTCTTTAAGATTATTTGGGAGTTTTATTTTATAAAATCACTGCTATTACAGAGATCTAGTAATTGGTGTGCCCTTCATCTCTTCTTCCTTTCCTTTGTCCTTAATATCATCATTGAATGTTATTAAGAAATGTGATCAAAATGGATGTTTGATAGACTTTTTGAATGGGGCATTATGTGACAATTTATAATTGTAAAATGCAGAATTCAGCAATGGAATTTCCCACCAAATTTAGACTATGTTGTATTTAACAGCAGACAGATTAGTAGGTGGTTAGAAACTTTTCTCCCTCCCCCGCTCTCTCCTTCCTTTTCTTGATTGCTCTGTTTCATGCTCCACTTACTTAACATACACAAGCAGCCAGAAGACTGCAGCAAAAATGAGGAATTTAACCCCTCACTCTCTTCAGTCTGCACTAGGACCAGGTGCAGACATTGAAAATCAGAATTTGACTCAATGATGATGACAAAAGAATTTGATACTAAAGTATATAAATCCCAACTAAATATTAGCTGGGAATGTTAAATCTAACTAAATAAAAAAAGATTTATTTTGGATGGAACTGGGTGAGGTTTATAAAGTATGTAAAGTATCACCCACTTCTTGCTTTGGGGAGCTGTGGAGATTTTATGGCAGCAGAGCTGTGTTTCTTACTGAATGTGAGCTATATTTTCTGGTCTTAAGTCTGATGTTTCTTTACTTTCCAGTGTAACTCTATTGGATCAGGAGGACAAGGGAGTTGCCCATCAAGATGTCTCACTGTGTTTGCTGTTGTGACCTTGATTCCTTCTATACAACAAATTCATAGCTTTCTTTGAAGGCAGCCATGTTACATGTATTGAACTTTTGCAGAACTGCTTGGTCTTCCTCTGAATTTTGTCTCATTAAAATTATTCATAATAATCATGTGTTGTAAGCATTTCATTTATCAGCTTAAGCATGTGGGTGTACTTGCAAGCACTGCAATTTGGAAGGAAATTTGCAGCCTCATCTAACAAAATGCAAGCAAGCAAGCAAGCATTATCATAGACATACTTATTCAAGCAAAAAACCAAAGCCTGCAGCAGGAGCACATACACTTTTAGAGGGTGTGTTGCTGGGTTAAACTAGGTACTGTAAGTGCAGTAGAAAATTATTTAGAGAGCTAATTTGGAAACATGTAATTGTGTAGAACACAAAACCTAGTTCATATAAGAGAGTGGTAAAGGGGAGTGGGATAAGGAGACAGGGAGGTCTCGAAAGAATACGTGAAAAGGAAAAAAGAACCCAAAATACTATTTAGCACATTTGTTGAAATGCCCTCTGTGGTGAAGGAGAGCATATATTGTATGCAGCAAATTGTATGCCTAGCTACTTAAGGCACTAGTACTCTGTTTAATAGACTGGTACTTGGTTTAGTCTTCTGGTGTTTTATTTTGTGTGTTTGTCTTCCCTCTATTGGTTACTGCAGTTTGATTTATTTTGTAAGGGGCAAGATGAGATGAGCTTTATTTTAATGAGGCTTAGTAGAAGGACTAATATTTCTCTTAAAATTATGAAATATAATCTACTCTTGGAGACTACTTCCCCCATAATATGATGCATATAATAAGATTTTTAGATTTCAATGTCTATGATTCAATTTCTTTTTGAAATAGTGTACAGATAATTTACTTTAATATCTATTATATACACTCTTATACATATATGTGTCTACATCTATGACTATATTGCAACTACAATTGAAATTAACATGCCAAGATTTTTATTTTAAAATATAGAATGGGAATGTGCTATGAACATAAACACTGGAAAAGACATGAAAAATATATGACTTTAGTAGCATAGATAAAGGAATTTTCCTTGGGATCCTACATCCAGTTTGACTACCTTATACTCCATTCATATTTCTGACATCTACAACATCACACAGAATTCATTCATGTGATGAAATTCACAATATTAATTATGCATATTGTGAAAATGTATATTCTTATTGAGCGTTTTTGATAATTTCGTTTGATGTTCTGAATTTCTTATTTTAAGACAAGGTTCAAAGAGATTTCTCTGTTTGCTTTCTCTTTTTTTTTCTGTCACTTATCTCTCTTACATTTCTTCGCTTAGTTCCTTATGCCTGCTAGACATTGCTCCTAGTTATGGGTTGTATTTGATTTTTTAATAGCCAGGGCCAAGCTTATTTTCATCAATTAACCTCTGGTGATTAATTCAAGGATTCTGTATACTTTTTTATTTCTGCTGCCAGCTGGTGAGCTCTCAGCTCATTATTTCTTTCCAAGGTTGTGAACCTCTGTTTCACAACAAAGATGTCCATCCATTTATATGGCTCCAGTCCTCAAGGTCAGCTATTTTTTCTCCAAGACTCCTTTGTATTGACAGCTCACCAAGCGCAGTGACAGCAAATTTCATGAGTGTATATTGACCAATTTGTCAATATCATTAAATGAAAGTGTAAATGAAACTGATCTCAAATTGTATTCTAGAGAAATTCATTGGGCATGTGCCTTACAGTCTCAAAACTCCTTTTTCAGTATAAGTCATTTTGGGCTCTTCCTTCAGCCAATTGCTCATTTACTTCATATATCTGACATCCATACTTCCCAGCCTTCACCATTATTTTCCACTTGGCATGACAGGAGGCATTTGGAGATGTCCAGGGAGATTATTTTTTCCTAGTTTCCTGTATGGATGTAAATGACATGTTAAAGAAAATAAGTACATCATGTCAGAATTATCATTCTCCAGTAGAGTCATCTTTTATTATCTGTCATTTAGCTCCCTATTTGCTGAAGTTTGGCCTTTTCTTCAAAGCAAAAAAACCAGATTTTTATCTGAGAAGATCCCTTCTTACCCTTTACTATTCCCCAGTCATATAGCACCTCACCTAACTTGAATGAATTTTAGAATATTGCTATTAAACCTCAAATTTAAAATGCCAGGAATTTTCCATCTTGTACAACAGAACACAGAGACCCCTACAACGTAAGTGCATCTAGGTTTACCAATATCTCCATTGTAAATATTATAATTTGTATATGTAGCAAATATAATAAAATATATGAGTTTAATTTCTCTGCATGCTCTTTTCCCAAAAGTTCATTGTCATTGTGCTGAGATCAAAAAAAGCATTTATCTTTTTTTGAAAACTTATTTCTTATGAGAATAGCATGAAGTGACATCTTAAGTTTCAGCTTTCATATTATCCACATTCTGTACTGCATCAGTATATCGCTCTGAACTCCATATGAAGTGCTAGCAAGCTCTCCTCTCAATTTAGTTAGACAAAACAATCCTTTTCCACCCCGAGAGCCAAGGACATCGTTGCAGCTTCGGACCCAAAAAGTATAAAAAACGGCGAATTGGAGAGAGCAAACTGCGAGAATGGGACTTCATAACCTGAAGCTGTAACTGGACAATTAACCCCAGTATGTAAACGGACCAAAACTTATAAAAGTTATTAAGTTACACATTAAAACATGGGACCCATCATCTATCTTGGGTGTAGCCATGGCTGGGCTCTTGTGCTGCCCAAGGTGTATCCTTTGAAGGCCTTTTTAATAAATACCTACTTTATTCCTTTGACTCTGTCTAGCCTCTGTTCTAGGTAGCCTTTCAAGGCATTGGGAGTGGATTGAGAAGCAGCACTTTAGAACATGTACTTCAGAACTTGGTGCTGACACCAAATTGGCCTGACATTGCTATTAAAATAGATCTTTTGTGAAGCAAACTAGAAAAACAGAGGTAGAAAAAAATCTTCTCCCATTTTCTCCTATCATTCATGGAGGATTTTTCAAAGTTTTTCTGAAGCTTTTGTTCAAAACACAAAGGTGGAGATTTGCTGGCTAGAATATCTCCAGGAGGTATCTATTTATTGCGGAGGGGTTTTTTTAGGCCTAGTTTGCTTTGAGTGGATTTTGGCTGAACGCAAAGCCTATGGATCACAGCTTTTGTAAAATATTTAAAGCATTACTGACACTTCCAGTGCTTTTTAAGTATTCTTTCCAATTTATATTCATTTCTTACCAGGTGTTTTGCCCACCTGCAGGCCAGTAATAGAATGTGGGAATAATGCTCTCAGTGATAGCTGGATTATATTTTTTTAATCTCATAGCATAGCACCATAGTTTTTAATAGAGTGGTGAAACTATCTGAAAACTGTGTGTAGTGGAAGATGAAACAGAGTAACTTTTTCAAATGTTCACTGCTCAGAAAGAAAAAAAAGTCAAAAATAGCTGGAAACAAGGATAATGAATTCAGCTACTAAAAGGGCAATTTTTTTCATCTCCATTTCAAGATTTACTCTCTCCATCTACAATGTAAGAAGGAAAAACTCAGTACATTCTCCTTTGAATCTTTTGATTTTATGTAAAGGTATTATTTCTTTTTTATTTTTGAATGGCACCAACTATCATCAATGAAAATTTTACTAAAAAGTCTGTTCTAAAACGTGACTCTGTAGGATCAGCCAGGTTTAGAATAGCCTAGATGGAAGAAAAAGTCAAAGTCATGGCATGGCATTGCATCTTCAATCAGTGCTCAAGCACACCCTACTGAAGCTTGTGTTACATAGTTCTCTAGTTAATGATGTACATGTGCAGACTGTCAGCTATTATGGTGAGCAGCTTTTTGTAGTTTAATGCTGTCTGTGACATGCTGGCTACCCATTAAGGTTGTAGCAAAAAATATGCAGCCAGCAATAGGTCTTTGGGAATGCAAATATAACATCAGTGGCCTTGATGACATCTCACATTGGAGCCTAGTGTTCAGTCTTGCCATGCTAAAATGCTGGTGTAGCTTAATGTCCCTGAGAAAGATTGTTTCTATGACTTCCCCTGAAATAAAGATAGTGATTTATGTATTTATTTTAAACTGCATGTAAAGTGTCTAAGCCCAGGTCCCTAAAACTTCATTAAATACTAGTTAGCATCTTGCTAGTCTTTCCCTGATTGGTCTCTCCTGCTATGTTCTGCTTCTAAGCATGTTTCAGCATTTTTGCACGTCAAGGTCGGAAAAAAAAGTGTGTCAGGCAGAAAAAAAACACCTTTCAAAAGTCCTGCTGTGATCAATAAAATTTCAGTGAAGAACTTTTATTACCACTGAACATATGCTCTCAGCTTTTAAAAAATACACCAGACTAGAGAGCATGTGGAGCAAGATGATCACTGGTCATCATTGCAGTCTCACAACTGCTCACAGTAACATGCTATCTCTGCATGTCACAGGGGTTTCACAGTTAGCCTGGAGAAAACCACATGATGGTGGATAAAAGCATGGCCAGTTTTGAGACTGAACCTTAAACCTTCTGCCTAATACAAAGTGCCCTATCGTGACAGTGCCAGTGCAGCACGATGCTCTGCCTGGAATGGAGTAAAATGACTCAAAAAATGTCCTATTTTGCAAAGCTATCATTGGTGAACTGAGAAGGGCTGGCATGCTACTTTTGGTGCTGAGTTACGCTAAAACCAGTCTGACTCATCAACCCCAAAGTTAAACATCTTGATAGTGAGGTGAAGATGGAGCAGATATTGTAAAGCATCCTTATCTAAAAATGCTAACCTGGCACAGCTGGTGTGGAAACATACAACTGTCAGTCAACCACTTTGTACTCCAAAAGTCCAGTTCCACTTTCAAATGACTGGTTCTTCCAACATATCCCTTCTTGAAATGCGTGTGGAAATTCCTCCTTTGGATGAGGAAGCCCTCTAGGTTTCTCCTTGAGGCTGAAAGAAAGAGCTTTGCCCACAGTTGTTAGTATGGGCATAAATCTGTACTTAAAATTTGGGGGTTTGGGGGTTTTTTGCTAGCTTTAATATGATTGCTTTAATATAATTGCTTTGACATAATACATTTTACTATACTATAGTATACTATAGTATACTATAGTATACTATACTATACTATACTAGTAGTTTTAGATTCTATACTCTGCAGTAAATTAGTCTGATTAAGATATTTTTGCCAAATCACTTATCACACTAAATCACTCGTTTTTGTAGAAATATATCTGGTTTGCAATCCTTAATCCTGAAGGACAAAGTTGTACAAATATTCCTCACACCTCTATAACTCCTTAGGCTTAAACCGTTGACAAAGTCTGGGGCTAAGATTGGATCCAACTGCACCCAGGCTCCTCTCTGAGAAGGCGTTTAGAAAACAAAGGGAGTCCTTTCTGCACCTTGTGACTCAGTGGGAGGACTTCTCTAATAAACTTTGTCTAAAGCTCCCACTCTGCCTGCAACAGTCAAAGGGGACATAAGAATTGCAGTATTGCATAAAATAAATCAATGTCTCACCTGGTAGTTGTTCATTAAGACGTGGTTTTGTTTTGAAGTTATTAAAGAGAATAAAACTAAACAAAACCTGTTTGATTTTGTGTACAATGAACCATGTTAGTCTACTATTTCTGTGTTTCTCATTGCAAGACCAGAGAAGCTATTGACTTATAATTTAATTCACTTAGACACAATCAAGCAGACTCCTGGCAGCAAGAACTAGTAACTTTTTGCCCATTTCGAAGATACAAGGTTCTAGCTGCCAGGGAGCAGGAATGCATTTTAAGCTGATATTCAACAAGTTTGTGACAGGGATTTTGTCACACAGGTTCCAATTTGGGTCAAAATTAGGAAAAGTGATATTTCTGTGTTGTAAGGTCCTTTTTTAACTTTTTAAAAGCCCTGTCAGAATTTCTGGTATTGCATAGAATAATGAAGTAGAAGCATAGATTCATGAGGAAAAAAAAGTAAAAGGGATTTCCAAAGGTCATCTGCATCACACGTCTGTCTTAAAAGGATCATGCTTCCTTTTTCCTGGCAGTTATTTACCTGACCTGGTCTTGGGGAGAGGAGTAAAAATCCCAAGCCCCTTGTGATGCAATAGACTCCCTCTGCAAACTTGTCCAATGCTTCCCAGTAAACTAATATTAAATAAAACTTTACAAATATCCTTTTTCCACAACCACAGTCTGACTTATTCTGCAAAGGCAGGGTGATGGAACTTCATTAATCATTTAGGTCCATGAAAGATGCTATAATTTTTTTCTTGCTGTTATTTTCCTTTCTGGCTGAAAACTCTGGTAGTTTAGCTTGACCTTGTAAGTCAAGCTTTCCTTTTACTAAACTGCATCCCTGATCCTTTCTGTATTTCCTTTCTAGACTACTCTGCCCAACTTCTTTCTTAATTGTGGATGTGATACTCAGAGAAATGTTAGCAACTACTCAGTAGAATGGAAAGATTCATCGAATATGCATTCCATTTCTTATAGAAATGGCTAGTGAAAAGGCATGGTATTTTCTTTTGTTGTACCAGAATGGCATTTTGAATTTTTGTAAAATCAGTGGCCTAGTATAATACTCTCAGGCAAAAGTGCAATCTGTATTTTTCATTCATATTGTGATTTAACCCCAGCCACTGTCTAAGTCCCGCACAGCCATTTGGTCACTTCCGTCATGGTGGGATGGGGGAGAGAACTGGAAGAATGAAAATGTGAAAAGTCATGGGTTGAGATAAAAAAGTTCTTAGAGAAAAAGCTGCTCACAAAATCAAAGCAAAACAAGGAATTCATTCACCATTTCCTATGGGTAGGCATATGTTCAGCAATCCCCATGAAAGCAGGGCTCCATCATGCTGAATGGTGACTTGGGAAGGCAAACGCTATAATTCTAAACATCCCGCTTCCTTCTTCTTCCCCCAGCTTTACACAGTGACCACAAGACCATAGGGTCCAGTATAACCCTTTGGTCAGTCGAGGTCAGCTGTCCTGGTTGTTTCCCATTCCCTCTCTTTGTGCAGCCCCAGCCTCCTATCTGGAGGAGTAGTACCAGAAGCAGGAAAGTCCTTGATGCTGTGAAAGTGCTGCTCAGCAATAAGAAAAGCATCTCTATATTACCAACACTATTTTCAGCATAAATCAAAAACATAGCCCCATACTAGCTACTGTGAAGAAAATTGCTAAAACCGGAACCACTTAGAGCTGCATGATAACTTTGTGGCAAAAAATCAGACTGATTTCTAGACTTGTCCTCTAACGTGTCAACCTTTTTGAATACAATGTAGTCTCATTGCTGTAAAAAAATGAAAAATCAAGGAAATACTTCTATTTATGCAAAGTAAAATTTTCTGGATCTTCAAAAATGACCCCCATAAAAGAAAAAATATTCATCACGTCCATTCATATGTCCTGTTCCATTCTGAATGATTAACTGTTCTCAAGTAATTGGACTTCTTAATGACTTTACTTGAGTGGCTCATGGCTCTTTATTGATTTTGCTTACATTTGTGTTTATTCAAGAAGAAAATTTGAGAACATTTTCTTTCTTTCACATCATATCTCTAAGAGGAACAGTCAATCTCCTGAAAATCGTAGGAATAGAAGATAATATCGTTATCCTGCAACTCCTACTGATATTTGAGACATTCTAAACTATTAATTATCTGCCATGATACAAAATTGCTTTTTCAAATGTATTATTGTGAAGCCTACCAGACTCTTCACCAAGAAAATTTCACCTCATAAAGCCTTGCAAATTTTCTTAGAAAGTCAGGCCACAAAGAATGACTGTGTGGTTTTGAATGCAGGCTTAGATTTTTGTACTGTCTGTTTTTAATGCTGATATTTTGCGCAATCTAGTAAAAAAAAAAATTAAGGGACTGGAATAGTCAGCATCACAGTGAATATATTACAGCTGGTCAACGTGTTCAATAGTGTTTTTAGTAAGGTGGTAAAAACTGCAAAACCATATTGGGAGAAGATGCTATTTGAAATTTCCTGTGTAGTCCAGGACATTAATGACTCTACTAGAAAGAAGTGAAATAGCAGATATTTTAGTGTCACCTGGTATTTAGTTGTTTAAATGAAGAGAAATGGATTTTGTCCTTTTTAAAAGCCTCAGACACAATTAACTAGATCTCTGTCTTCGACTTCTAATAGATCTTATTTTCAAGAACATCTTGCAGAGGAGCAAACATCCAGTATTAAATCCCCACTATGTTAATCACCTAAAATTATTTCAGAGTAATATAATTTATATATCCTAAATCCAGTGAATCACAGAAACACAGAATCAACCACTGAATGGTTGAGGTTAGAACCTCTGCATGTCATCTAGTCAAATATCCCCAGTCAAGCAGGACTACAGAGAGTCAGTGTCCCAGAGAGCTTTTGAAGTTCTCCAAAGAGGGACGCTTCACAGTCTCCCTGGGCAACCTGTGGCAGTACTCAGTCACACTCACAGACAAGTGTTTTCTCATGTTCATAGGGAATCTCCTGTGTTTCCAGTTATGCTCATTGTCTCTAGTCTTGTCACCACTGAAAAGAATCTGTCTTCTTTACATTCTCTCTTCAGGTGTTTAACAAAATTAGTAACCTTATGGCTGAGCCTTGTTTTCACCAGGCTGAAGGGTCCCAGATGTTTCAGCTTTTCCTCACCAGTGAGATGCTCCAGTCTCCTGAACATCTTAGTTTCTCTTTTCTGGAATTTATCTAATACATCCATGTCTCTCTTGCACTGCAAAGCCTAGAACTGAACACAGTACTCCGGGTGTGGTCTCAGCAGTGCTAAGCAGAGGGACTGGATCACCTCTGTTGATCTGCTGGCTATATTTTGTCTAATGCAGCCCAGGATGCCAGTAACATTTGCTGCAAGGGCACATCACTTACTCATGTTCAGCTGGGAGCCCCAGGGCATTTTCTGCCCAGTTGCTTTCCAGGTGGGTGTCCCTCAGCATACACTGGTGTGTGGGTGAGGCTGTTCTTCCCCAGGTGCAGGACTTGATACTTCTCTTCACTGAGGTTCATGGGTCTTCTGTCATCCCATCCCTCCAGCCTGTCCGCCCCTCTGCATGGCAGCACAACTCTCTGAGGTATCACTGCCTCTTGCAGTCTTATGCCACCTGCAGACTATCTGAGTGGACATGCTGTCCCATCATTCAGTCCATTGATTAAGATATTAGGCAGGACTAGACCCAGGATGAACTCCCAGATGCCACTAAACACCAAGAATAGCTACTGCAGTCATTAGTATGCCACTGGTCTCCAGTGATGTAAGGACACACATAGATTCACGAAATCCGTTGTGTCTATTTCTGAAAGCAAACATGCACTGAGACTTAGAAAAGTAACTTTAAAATAAAATAGGTAGCCTTGTAGTGGATTTGGGAAAATGGAGCAATAAGCCAAAATATTTTCCAGTTTCTGAATACAAAGCACATTTTCTCCCTGTGGATACTTAATGTGATGAACAGTGCTGCATGCATCTAGAAATTGTTTCCAAACATTGCCAAGAGATCAAACAATTTTTTTTTTCATTTTTGCGTACAAGCAAATGTATAATTCTTGCTACTCTTCCAGCAACATTTTCCAAATTGCCCTGGGTCTCTCTTGTCTAACTTAGTAAAAAAGGCTTGTTGCTTTGGTATGCACTGTTGAGGCACTCAGTTAGTGTTTTCCTCAGTGTCATGCAGTAAGTTATTCTGAAAATGGTTCCACTGAGAACTGCAGCCAAAATAGTACCATACTAATTGTCAACATGAATTATAATATCTATTAAGTAAACAGAGAATTTCTAATGTTAAATTTTGGGAGCGGAATTGGTCTGTCTATGAGGGAAAAAGGATTTTAAAAACAATATATAATAAATAATACATTCTTCCATCATTTTAATTTGAGTACTTTCCACAGTAGTTCTTTATTTACTGTCATTTGATCGTTTCACTTTCTGTGAACACTTCTGAGATTAATTATCCTTCTGCCTAATATTTTTTTTTCAGAAAAATGCCAGTTAATAACCCTGCTCTGTATTCTTGTTGAGACACAGAGTTGCCCATGACATTGTTTGATCAAAACTAAACTTCCAGGTAATACATAGCACAACAGAACCATATTTTCAGTAAACTCTTACTCATCATTAGGGAATATCTTCATAAGATGTAACAGTCAACGTGAGATTGCAAGTGTATTTCCTGTTAGCATTTTGTTTTATACTTAATACCCCAAAGACAACAAAAAGCTAAATTTATAATTTTGATGAATTTGTAGTGAAGGATTTGTTGAAATAAAAGAAGTCTTGTATTTGTGATTCTTAGAAGCATACACAAACAATTGAGTATTGCTAAAGTCTTCAAAGTAAAATACAAAGCAAAGCAAAGCAAAACAAAACAAACAAACCCATAACAGCCTCCAAACAAAAAGCCATGGCATCCAAATTGTCTTCAGTGTGTGATTCTACATGCAAACAGAATTGAGAGCAGGGTATGGGTCTTTTTACATGTTCTTTATATTCTTAATATTATAAACTGAGAAGAATATTGATAGTCTCCTTCTGAAAATTGCTTTTTTTTCTCACCATTAATTCTTTTCTAATAAACTTTTCTGAACTGGGCTTCTTTGATGTGTGCTACTGAATAAATGGCTAACATATTCTACTTTTTATAGCCTGGAGATAATAAACTTGTGAAAATAACCTGTGATGCCAAAGTCTTTACTCAGCCAGAAACTTTTCAAAATTTACTTTTCTAGGGAGGCTTATTCTGTGTTTTTAAGAAATTTATATTATAAAAGCAGTATAGATTTTATCAAAAAGGGAAGCTCTTCCATAGATAAATTCTTCTAAATTTTGTCTTGTCACCAATACCTGAATATATGACATAATAATGATTTTGTTCACTTTTCTTACCTAACTATTACCTAGTTAATATTGCTTCATTACCATTGAATCTAACACCTTTCAATCTAGAAAATCCACTAACTTTAAAAGGAATGTGAATGTGTAATTTAGTCTAATAGCTTCCAAGTAATACACTCTAATTACACTTGCCTTCTTGAAACTATGGAAAACTTTGAATCTTAGTTTGTATAACTTATGCCCTTTGTAATGTGATTTTGCAGTGATGATAGCACTAATGCCATGGGCTATGAATTCTAATTGAAAGCAACTCTGGATTCAATTAGAGGGAAAAACTCATCAGTTCCCATTGGTCTCACTGAATATCATTAGAGAATTCTTTCTTTGGAGTCCACACTTTGAACTGTTCTGTCTTTTCACTGTTTGCATGTTTCTTTACACCCTCTCAGTTTTGCTGGTTTAATTTTTATAGAACTGCATGGTCAAACAGATCAAGGAACTGATCCAGGATTTTTAATGTTTGTACCAGCATAAATGAAAACATTTGAAAACCAGGTGTACTTTAAGCTATCTTTGTCATTCAGCAAAATCATTGTATTACTGTCAGATTTATTGCCGGGTAAATTGGAGTCAGATTTGCTATTGGAGGAGTAGATGTTATGATTTGTCCCATGATAAAGTTCAGGTAACTATTTCTGAAATTTCATTCCTATATTTCTACATTCTGATATTAGTTTTACCTGCACAAACCTGTAACAGCTCCATCCAAGAAATGAAAAACTGCTTGACCTTCTTATCCATCCATCGTGTTTCAGTCATGTCTAGACATGAGCAGAAGCTGTTACTGGATTTAGAAGTCTACCTCCTCCATTTGTGCCACTCTTTGCCCAAGCAATAAATAAACATTTCTCTTAGGATTCTAGGAAATTATCTGATTGTCTACAGGGTTGTTAGCCAAGTAAAACAATAGACTAGCTGATATATTTTTCATGTAAAAGAAAAAAATTATATAACTGACAGTAGTCAAACATGCTTTGTAAAAAAAGTGTTCTAAATTCTTCATTCTTGCTTTGAAATTTGTAAGTTTTGTTTAGGATTGTTAACCAGGTTGACTTTTTGAAGGTTTTTTGTTTTATTGCTTTATGATCAGAGAAAAAAAATGAGCATGCTCATCATAGAATATTTGTATTCAAAGGTGGTAAAGTCTATGCTCAAATGTGATGTAGTCATATGCAAAGCAATATATTTATACATTAAACGTTTGAGATGTTATCCTAGAAAATTCTTTGTAAAGGGCACAGAGATTATCAGCTTCTGCTAAACTGATGTGGCAAAAATTTTTGATATGATACTTTGGTGTATTAGGAGAGTGACTGGATTAAAGGAGGTTATGTTATCTTTCTCTGGACATATCTCCATTATATAGAAATAAAATTCTTACAGCTGAGACCAACTTTCTATATTTTTAGTCTGTAGTTAAATTCTGAAGGCATGTGGCAACACACAAGTCAGTAGAGGGTAGGGAAATGAGACATTTTTTGATAAATACTTCAGGTTTTCAGGATTATATATGTCTCATACATGTAAAACAATTATTATTTCCTGTATGTCACCTTAGTAAGCAGTTCAGCTTGGTCACTCCCATGCAGCAGGATAGCAGAGAGAATTGGAAGGATAAAAGTGAGAAAACTAATGGGTAAAGAAAAATCTGAGCATGCAAGCAAAACCTGCACAGGAAAGCAGGGCTTCACCAAGAATAATGGTTACTTGGAAATAAATAAAAACACCTTCTCTCTAAATGTCATGCCTTTGTCCCTCTTTCCATGCTCCCCCCTACCTCCACCACCATTTTTTATCACTCAGTACAACGTATTATGACATGAAATACCTCTTTCATTAATTTGGATAAACACTCCTGGCTGTATCCCCTACCAACTCCTTGCCCACCCCAGCCTAGACACTGGAGCAGCAACGTGAGAAACAGAAAAGGCCTTGATGCTATGTAAGCAGTGCTCAGCAGTGTGTTATCAGCACAGTTTTGATCACATATACCAAATACAGCACCATGCAAAATACCATGAAGAAAGTTAACTCTATGCCAGTCAAAAGCAGTACACTATTTTAAAAAATAGAAAATCTGGGTCACCACTATTTTAGCAAATGGACGAATTTCTAACAGCTTTTCACAAAGACCACATGTCCTAATAAAAATTATGAAGAAATTTGGTATCACATTTTCTTCTGTCAGTATTTGTACTGTTGCTTCTGGTAAGAGCCCTCCCCATAAATTTCAGTCTTGTACCAGGGCCCATACAGCAGTTAGTGTGAAGTGAAACCCTGTTTCAGGAGGCTTCCTGTTTAAGAACTATTATTTCATTTTAAGAATATTTAATAATGACTGAGTGAAATGAGTTTGTAGGAATCAATGCTTAAAGCTATATTAAGCTATAAAAATACACAACCACTCGAGTACATGATAGGCAATGGATGGTGATAGAATGGTTTAGACAGAATCAGAAGGTTTAGACAGAACTGAAAGTTCTTTCATGACTTTTTTTTTTTGCTTGTGTGAGAAATAAGCCACTAACCAAAGGCTTAATAAGTCTGCCACTCAGTTACCACTTGTCTACCAGAAGTATATATTCATTTACTGTTATTAGAACTAAGCTGCTGTTTGAGATGGTTCTTCAAGTGAAGAAAAGTTGGTTGCATGTATATTACATCAGACTGGGATGGAAAGCTTCCTTAGCCTGAATTTCATGGGCTGATTTCTCCTGTTGCACTGTATCTATGTGTCTCACAAATAGAAAGGGCTGTTTGGAGACCTGAACCTTAAGAAATGAGGCAGGCAGAAGAGGCAGGATGTGTGTATGGAAGTATATATTCATAGTGTATTCTTTCATGTTGCAGTGGGATGACTCCATCCAGCTGCTACATCTCCGAACAGTAGCTCACTCATTCCCTGACAGTGAGATTGAAGAGACAATCAGAAACATGAAAGTGAAAAAAATTTGTGGGCTTAGATAGACAGTCGAATAAGTGAAACAAAGCTGCACACACAAAGAAGGCAAATCAGTAGTTAATTCACTATTCTTGTTGAAAGCTATATGTCCAGCTGCTTCCTAAGAAGCCAGGCCTCAGCAGACTGACACCACAGCACTGAGGATCAGCTCTTCCTCCTGCTTTCATTGAGCTTTCATTGCTAAGCAGACACTCTAAGTTATGGACTATCACTTTGGGCAGTTTGTGTCAGCTGTCCCAGTTGTGTCCTCTCTCAGAGTCCTGTGTGGACCCCCGACCCACACCTACAGAATGGGAGGAAAAAAGGCCAGGATGCTATGCAAACATGGCTTAACAACAGTTAAAAGATTGGTGTGTTATCATCACTGTTCTAGTCACAAATCCAAACCACTGCACCATATCTGATTATGTGATGAGTTAACTTCATCCCAGCCAGACCCAGCACACAGCTGCAGAGCTTTGTACCTTCCCTCCAGCTCTGGAAATGGGAGAGAGGTAGAGGGAGACAGAGTGCTATGCTACTGCACAGAACTGGGAGCTTAGCAGTTCCCAGTACCACAGAATGCAAACACAAGGCAGAAGTTAATGAGAGGAGTCAGGCTCTTTAGTAGGCAAGGAAATGTACATTTGCTTTAGACAAATGAAACTCAAGAGGAATATCTGTGTTTCTAGTTAGCAACCATCTTGAAATAGAGGACTTCAATGATCCAGTAGGCATTCTGTCACTGAGCAAAAAACCTCAATATTCGAGGTTCTCAGTCTCTTCTGAGATGAATTAGGGCTGCAGGTGAGGCAAGACAAACTCCTCATCCCTGACTATGATGGTTTTTGCAGACTCTGCTTGCTGAACCATCTGTGAGACCAGAGATCCTTGCTCATCCCAGGACCAAGATTTGGCTAAGAGATGTTCTTGCTGCTGTCAGAACCTGATACTCATAAAATAGTGTGTTTTGAAGACCTGAATACTTGGAAGTAGCGGGGTTAGCAGCCATAGAAGGTGACAACAACAATAGCAGCAAAATGCCTATTTTGCTGCCTGCTTTGAGCTGTCCCCATAATAATAATGTTATTTAACTCCGTTCTTTCATGGTAATTTTTGACAGCCAATATCATTATTTCTACTCATGAATTAGGAAATAGCCCTCCACTGTGTCTACACTGCAGGCATTCAAAAGGTAAATCTGGAAGTAAAATCCAATTCAACATATTATCCCAGGATTTGTCTTTTATCACCCCAGAAACCTGCTGGAAGAGGTTTCACAGAGATTGAATTGTATATTTTGTGAAATTCTAATGTTCTTACATACTATTAAATAAAATTAATACTGTTAATTATTATGCTGAACTTGATATGTAGAACTATATGCCATTCCTTTTTCTTTCTTCTCGAATGGCTAGAGCCTTCAGAATCATATCCATCAAGAAATTAATAGATAGAGGTATGAGAAGAAGAGAGATGGGAGACACAGATTAGATGCTGGTTCCCAAAAATTCTAAGATGCTTAGGGGAACACATCCTTCCCCTCTTTTTTTTTTTCATCTTTCCAGTGATTTCTCTACTCCCACCCACTAGTAACTTGAAATTCTGGCCAAGGCAGCAATGCTGAAGTTCCACTAGTGAAGCTATATTTACAGGTTTTTTTCTTCAGCATTGGAAATTAGGATGTACACACAACTGCACAAGTAAATTTTTCCCTATGCAATTTCCTATCACATTTATTTTCCTTGTACACAAGAGAGCTGGAAATCTGACAAGTATTAAAAACTGTGATCTTAAAAATGTCATTCTAAGATAAGTGTATGAGTTATTTTTCAGGATTTCTTTCACTGAAGCCTAAAAAATTATAACATCGAGTGGTTTACTGGTCAAATTAACTGAGGGAGCTTCTCCAAGCCCCCCTACGCAACACTGAAGTCAGTAGCTGACAGTGACAATTCTGCTCTAGTCACACACTCATGAAAAGGGTTAATCTTATGCTATGTCTGCCCAAGTTGTTATCTGACCTACATGAATTAAGCAGATTACATTGTTGTGTGTGTGGATGAGCAAGTAGTTGAAGTCAAAAATATGAGCTAGTATGTGAAAATTTTTCCTTTTTCCTTGCAATTAGACTTTGAAGGCTTCAACTTCAGAAGAGCTTCCCTAAAACTTCAGGCTATGACTGGGGAAATAAAATAAATAAAGCAGCTGAGTGTCAATCCCTTCTTTTGGCAAAAGGCTGGAAGCAAACACTTTTGAAGTGCCAGAACTTTAACACAAACATGAATCATGTTTAAGGCCAGACATTCACACTGAGCTAGTTCAAAATGTGCTTCTTTCCAGGAATGGCTTTAATCCAGGCTGCCATGTGAAAGAAAAATTTTGTTCTGCTTCAGCAGTGTAAAGGCACTGGGGTTTCTGAGCACTATCTTGAAATGTAATTTCCCTTCAAATGCTTGTGCTGATTATTATCTTTCTGGTTACAGCTGAAATAAAACATTTATGTTCCAGTAGGAATGGTGGTGCTTGAACTTCTAATTAATTTTGAATGCTCTTTGGAAGATTAATATGAAGATGTGCTTTGGTATATGTCTCTGATTGTGGTATCTCAGTATATAATGTTTCCATTCACAACCAAGAAATTAATCTTTCCCAGTATATCCTTCAGTTCCTCTTTAATTTTGTGCAGTGGAGTATGACATCATTTTTCACTCTGATATTTCCTGTATGGAAGGGTTTCAATAAGGTATAGACCTCTGAGACACTCTTGGAGAATTACGTCTTGCACACTGAAGAATTTAATCCCTTAAATTTTTGGATTGGATTTGGACTTTAAATCTTTGCACAATGTAAAACAGGAATCACAAAATATGAGAGATATTTTGGGAAAGAACAAAATAATTTTCTCCTAAGTACATTTTCACCAGACATTTTGATGTTTCAGTTTTGGGGTTTGGGTTGTTTTGGTTGGGTTTTGGGTTTTTTTTCCTCATTGAACTAAAATTTCAGGCAAACAAATTTCCTTTCGTGGTGATTTTCATTTGATGAATTTGTCTATTCTGCTATACAGGATTTAATCTATATCACTCTGAACTTGTCCCCTTTTAACTGAAAGTGACTGTTTCTAAAAAAGAAATTATTTTTCTTTTACTTTTTTCTGCCTCCATTCTTTTTGTGATGAGTTGTTGGCCCCAGCCGGCAGCTAAGCACTCACAGAAACTCATTTTTCCCTCCCCTAGCCCAACTAAGTAGGACAGGGGAGAGAATAGAAGGACTGAAACTAATAAACTCATGGATCAAGATACAGAAAGTTTAATAGGTGAAGGAGAGGAAAAAAAAAAGCTACACAATGCAATCTAATCATTTGCCATCTCCCATGAGCATACTGATGCCCAGACAGTCTGCACATAACGGCCGCCTTGGAAACCAAGGAGCTCCACATCTTTCTTCCTACAGCCCAGTTTTAATGCTAACTATGATGTTATATGCCATGGAATTTCCCTTGGAAAAAAACTGGGACAGCTGTCTCAGACCACTATCAACTTCTTTCTGACACCCAGCTTACTCTCTGTGGAGGGATGGGTGTGCATGACGGGAAAGGAGAAACCATTGATGCTGCGCAAACGATGTTTAACTGTAGTCAAAATACAGTATTCAAAAATACTGGTGTATTACTGATGTACTTTGAACCTGATTAGCATAAAAGATTTGATAATCAGGATGCAGTGGCAAGAACAAACAGAGCTGAAGATTGAATCTAAACTAGAGACAAGATTGAATCAAGGCTTCTGCAAGCAAGAGATGTTGCAAAATGTGTAAGTTTGTTTATGTGATGATTAACCCAATCATTGCAGTAAAAAATTACTAGCCTTCCTGAAATAGTATGTAAGCATAGGTAGTCCGCAATAAAGACAGATTCTGACCACCTCTCAGTCTCCCTGCCTCTCTCTACCGCCGATATATTATCAATACTGATTTAAGCTCAAATCCAACCCACAGCACCACAGGAGTTGCTACGAAGACAGTTAACTCAATATCAGCCAGATCTGTACGGTCTTAGAAGAGCTTGACCATTTTCCAGGCATGTTACCTACCTAGCCTCTCTTTCCAGTTTCCAACAAATAAAACATACCCTATTGTTTGTTACAATCTTTGACTTTCTAAATTTTTTGTTCCAGAATTGAGAGATAAGGAGGTGTTATATGCTCGCAGTTTATAAAACTGTGATCTTTCAAGATAAGACTAAAGACATTTAATAAGTTAGATTTGTTTCAAATAAAGTTTGTTCCCTGCAGAGCTTGTGCTTGGTTGGAGGAACATAAGATAACCACAGTGTTGGAAATGCACAAGTACTTTGATAAAGTAAAAAGTAACTGCTTTGTTTACTTTTTTTCTGTCTTAAAGAAGCATTAGTGGAAATGAAAATCATTACTGTTCATGTAGAAGCCATTATCTACTTAAAGAGCTTTGCTACTTCCCAGCATGGACAGGGTTGCTGGAGGAGCCAGGGAGTTCACACCTATTAGAGAGCTGGGACCAGAAAATGTGGTGGGTGTGAAGCTTCCATGCTGTGCAAATTAGTGCCTAAATTACATCGGCCTCTTATAGCTACTGTTAATACTGTTCTTTGCTTTTTTTCTATCAGATGGAATTAATAGTAATTCAGCAAAACAGCAATAATAGACCTGTATTTTTTGTGTTCTATACCTCAACTTCATTAAAAGCCTTAATCTAAAGCTCCACCATGGGAAGTCTCACAGAACTAAAATGGGAGGTCTCCTAATAGNTTGTTGGGTTTTTTTTTTGTTTGTATCTTCTTTCTTTCCAATGATACCTTAAGAAGAAACTTTGCAATTGCTTTGCAAAAAATTAGGCTTAGTTCACAAAGCTGATTTTTAATGGGCTGTGAAGAGGGACAGAAGGAATAATTTTAGAAGGGGAAGATAGGGTCTGACCAAAGTAGTGGCTGAATGTCATTTCACATTCATTGCTGCAGAGATGGATGTAATTTATAGGAGGAACTGCAAAAGTCACTAGCTGATAAAGCTATTTAATTTCATTCTACGTTTCTGGGCTCTTAGGCATAGGGAAACAGAAAGTCCCTTTATCAGCATGGGAATGCCTGTGAATTTATAGGTTGAGCAGACCTTCATTTTGAGGACAATTTCCCCTGAAATGTTACAGTTGGTAGGCTAATAGGCAACCTCACAATTCTGTAGATCTGATACTGTGGGAATACTTAAATAAGTAGTTGATTTGCATTTTGATTAGATACTTTCGTTACAACTTGCTTAATTTTTCTGGAGGATCTGGTGTTGTACAAATAAGAGGTCACCAAAACGTCACACCCACCAGCCCCTCCCATGTCTCTGTTTCACGTAGAGAAGACAAAATAGAGAATCCAAGAAGATTCTATGTTACCTTGCAGCTGAAACAGCATCCCAGGTTTCAGTTGTACAGAATTCATTACCTTGTACTCATTTTGCATGCACATATTATTGATCCGCTCATAACCATGTTCTTAAATCCTTTTTTACTTATCTATTCATTCCAGGGCCTGTAATCTCAAGGCAAGGCTCTGCAGCAGGAATGAACTTAATTCAAGCATTTTGTTCACAGTGGATCAATTACAATATTCATTCACTATAAAAGTTTGCATTCAAAGAACATTAAAGTTATAAATTAAATGAACAGGTTCCAGTGTGCTCATAATCAGACTTCCCATAACATGTTTAGCTGGGATGCAGCTCTACAGTGTAACAGAGAATGACACTGGTATATTAAGACCAGGGTAAAAAACACAACACTGTGAAAATACTTCAAGGGATAACAGTAGAAACACTACAGGAATTTATCTAAAGGGAAAAATGAAGTGGAAAATGCATGACTGTGTCACCACAAATTACAGGAAAGTGTCCTAGCTGATAGGATTTGGAGCTGTGCCTTGAGTATGCCCACTTTTATTCCTGATACTGCTCTGCTGGATGAGCTACCAGCTTGCTGTGCCTCCATTTCCCTGTCCATTGAATAAGGATCTCTAGCAGATTGCTATTTCTCACATATCAAAACTCACTTTTCCACCAAACCCCAAGTGATCTTCCCAAAGGATAGGAAAAAAAGAAGAACAAAAAAGAAAAATTAACTTTAGTAGAATTTCAAAGCAGACAATATATCCCTTTTTTTGTAGACAAATTATGGCTTTTTGCTTTTGTATTTCTTTTCGGCTTGTGCCAACTCTGCTGTTTTGTACTGTTAAGTGGATGCAAAGTTCTTGTGTATTTTAATATCTTTCTTGAAGGCATAAGAAATCAGAGCTTACATTTTACATAAAATTATAATCTCTTTATGAAATCATTTACAAAAATACAATTTCTTTGAGAAAGTCAAAACACCATCCAGTACCTTGGGCCAAACATACATGCAAATGGTGTGTGTGTATTTTTATGAGGAGGTCATTGTCTCAGCCTTCACCTCATGCAGTAAATTCACAGTATTGTACGTATTAGATATGATAAAGTAAATGACCAGATATCATGTAGAATTAAAAAGCAAACACTAGATTTTGTTTCTGTCAATCAAAGCTCAAGCAGATAGAAATAGAGGCTTTCCCCAAGACTGCACATTTCTTCCCTAGAACCTCTGAAGCAAAGCATGCACCAACAGAAGAACAAGGGCAGAAAAGCAATGGCCCCTCTGTATCCCCATGGAGCTGAATTTTAAGCTCAAATAAATTGCATCTATCAAAGTATGGGCAGCAGCTTTGCATATGCTCTTTTATCTCAGTGTAGTTTATGGATGTGGGTCTCAGTGTTTATTATCCATTTTACTGGGCCATCCCATTTTCTATGTGAGTGCTTTCAAAATGCCTGCATGTGAGCACAGTTTGAAGTATCTGCCTAAGCTAAATAACCTTACTAAAAGAGAGAGGAAATTGGATTGATTTGGGATTGTCTCCATTCTGTCTTTTGTGCAGTCTTTATTAAAATTTGCTTCCTGTTTTCATCTCTTATAGGAAATAATTTAACCAATGTAATCAAAATCTATGATCACACAGTCTAAGATTGCTCATAACCACTACAAGTGCCTAGAATTACTTTTTATTATAGATTTTTCAGGATTTCCAGAAGTTAATGCATGCATATGTACAATATAATTGCTATATATGGAGCTATATGCAAATCTTCTTATTTACTTTAATAAGAAATGTTGTGTATAGAAAGTAGAAAATACTGCTGGTTTTAACTGTTTTATACATTGGCTTCAAGCAAATGCAAGCTCCAAGATTTCTTGAAATCCCTGAATACTGAGATGTAAATTGAAATCAGTTTCTTAATTAGTGAACAATTCGTATTAATTACAACTTGAACTTAGGTCCCTCGTATTGAATACCTTCTGCATCTGTTGTTCACCAGTGAAGCTAGCTGGGGACATCAAGATTGGAGGCAGCCTAGACTGCAGTGATGATGCATTGGTGAAGTTCATAGTACTGAGGAATATAGGTCAGACAAGGAATAAAGTTAAACCCTTGAACTCTAGGAAGTTTAGGAATTCTAGCTGAAAGACTTCCAGCTCTTCAGCGAGACAGTCAGTGGGATTCCCTTGGAGGCTGTCCTCAGGGACAAGGGACTGCAACAGAGCTGGCAGATCTTAAAGGAAAGTCTTTCACAAAGTGCAAGAGCTAGCAATCCCCAGGGGAAAGACAAGAGTCCAGCACGGCTGAATAGAGATCTGCTGGTCCAGCTAAAGGGAAAGAAGCAAATGCATAGACAGTTGAATCTAGGACAGGTGACCTGGAGATGAAATTTGATTGTGTGAGGAAGGGGTGAGAAAGGCTAATGTAAAGCTGGAACTGAACTTGGAAAGGGATGCAAAGAAGTTATTCTTACAGGGCTTCTTACAAGTGTGTTAACCAGAAAAGGAAGGTGAAAGAAGGAGTAGGCCATCCTGATAAACAACGCTGGGAAACTGGTAACAATGGATGAAGAGCAGGTTGGGGTACTCAACAGCTTTTTTGCCTCAGTCTTCAATGGCAACATCTCTTCCCACACCTTCTGAGTGGATGAACAGCAGGATGGGGAATGAGGGAATGAAGTCCCTCACACTGAATGTAAAGATCAGTTTCATGAACACCTGAGGAGTCTGAATGTTTTTTGAACCTGGTGAGATGTATCCCAGACTCCTGAGGGAGTTGGCTGATGCAATTGCCAAGCCACTCTCCAAGATATTTGAAAATTCATGGCAGTCAGGTGACGTCCCATGTCACTGGAAAAGGGGAAAAATTGTACTCATCTTTAAAAAGGGCAAAAAAAAGGTTGACCCTGGGAACTACTGGCCTGTCAGCCTCACCTCTGTGCCTGGGAAGATCCTGGAACAGATCCTCCTAGAAGTTATGCTAAGGCACATGGAGAACAGGGAGCTGATTTGGGACAGCCAGCACAGCTTTACCAAGGGCAAGTCCCACCCGACCAACCTAGTGACTTTCTATGATGGAATGACTACATAAGTGGACAAGGGAAGGGTACAGGTGTCATTAATCTGGATTTCTGTAAAGACTTTCACATTGCCGCAAAATCCTTCTTGCTAAATTGGAGAGAAAGGGATTTGATGATTTGACTGCTAGATGGATAAGAAAGTGGTTGAATGGTCACTTCCAGAGGGTAGCTCAGAGTCCCAGTGGGCATCACTGAAAACTAGTGTCCCTCTGGGGCAGTTTACTGAGGCCAGTGTTATTTAACATATTCATTAATAACATAGACAAAAGGATAAAGTGCATCCTCAGCTCATGCACCGAGCTGAGTGGTGCAGTTGACACACTTGAAGGACAGGATCCAGAGGGACCTGGACAAGCTCAAGAAGTGGGCCCATAGGAATTTCATGAAGTTTAACAAGGCCAAGTGCAAGATGCTGCCTATGAGTCAGGGCAAGCCCTGCTATCAGTACAGGCTGAGGAATGAACGGATTGAGAGCAGATCTGCTGAGAAGGACTTGGGTGCAGTGGTGGATGAGTGACATGATTCTTCCCCTCTACTCTGCTCTGGTGAGACCCCACCTCCAGCGCTGCATCCAGCTCTGGGGTCCCCAGCACAGGAACCTCTTGGAGAGCATCCAGAAGAGGACCACAGATTAGAGGGATGGAGCAGCTCTCTTTTCAGGAAAGGCTGACAGAATTGGGTTTGTTTGGCTGGGAAAAGAGAAGCCTTATGGGCGACCTAAGTGCAACCTTTCAGAATCTGAAGGAAGCCTACAAGAAAGATATAGAAGGACTTTTTACAAGAGCATGTAGTGACAGAACAAGGGGAAATGGCTTCAAACTGACAGAGTAGGTTTAGATTAGGTATTAGGAGAATATTCTTTACTATGAGGGTGATGAGGTAGCAGATGTTGCCCAGAGAAGCTGTGGATGCCCCATCCCTGAAAGTGTTGACATCTAGGTTGGGCAGAGCTTTGAGTAATTTGGTCTAGTGAAAGGTGTCCCTGCCCATCACAGGGGTGTTGGAACTAAATTATTTTTAAGGTCCCTTCCAGCCCAAATGATTCCCTGATTCTATGACTCTATACAGCCTTCAAAATGCAAGTATGAGACACAAAGAGGAGTATTTGTAAATCAGTTTAAAATGCATGTACACAACTGGTTTTATACTGTATTGATCTAGTTGAACAGATACAAGAAGAGTAAAAATTGAAATCAGCAAGACGTGATAGGAGCTTTTCATAGTGATACTTTTCTCTTAGGCTATTTGTGGTATGATGGAAGGTTAAATGCTGACGTGTTTTTTATATATTACTACCTTAAAACTTCATAGATAATGACAATGTCTGTTATAAGGAACATTTGGTAACAATTTTATTTCAGCAAGTTGAAAAGCCACTAAAAACATCATATGCACCACTACAAGGAGCAAAGAAATGCATACTCATTGCTTTTTCATATTTTTTCTGAGGTACAGTGGAAACTGCTCACTCAGCAGCACTATAGCACAGTTGACTAGATGAACAAAAAGCCATCACCAAAGCTATCATTTCAATTTCTTACTCATTTTCTCTCTTTCTCTTTTTCACAGTTCCTGTTGAAAAGGCTTATACCCCATCTCCTAGACAACGGCAACCTGCAAATAAAAATTCTCAATGTCAAAAGTGTCTAGGGAAATGGAAAAAGAAAACTACTGCGGAGAAAAACATCAGACATCCTTATCACGACCTATGGATACTGGCTTTAGCAGCTACATTAAGAAAATGATGACACATGCTATAGCACTGCTCTTGCCACTTCTCCTGGGGCAGGAATGGTAAGATCTCATCTCTGTGAAGGATTTTAAGCTCATCTTCTATAACTGCATGAGTAACCATTCAAATAAAAAAATGTGCTGTTCTCAAAGAAAATTTAGAAAACAAAACAATGACAGATTTTTCTTGCTCAAGTCTGGTAATTTGTGTAGAAAAGCCTCCATGTTCACTACAGTTTATTATACAAAATAAGACCTGACAGAAAAGGTAATTGTTTAAAACTGGGAATATTTAATTTGCTGCATGCCAGGAGAGATCTGGCAAAACCTCACTTGTTCTGAATAACCAATTTCTTTAAAGAAATAGCTCTGTCTTCGTGCTTCCCTATGGACACAATCAAAGTTTAAACCACCTGGTGGACAGCATTTATTATCAAGAGCCATGAAATATTAGGATTAGGGCAGTATCTGTTAGTGAAATACTATAGTCCATTACTCTGAGACATCACTGGTGATGGAATTCATGACATTTGAGAAGATTTCAGGAGTTCTGAGTTCAAGCTGCATCCAGAATTGTAACTTTCAGACTTGAAGTTGATACCAAAATTGGCCAGATAGAAATTTTCTAACACAGTTTTGAGTATTAAAAAGCAGACATTCTTTATTGCAGTGAGCTGGTCATTCAGAGGATCCTTCCTCTAACTGTGTGTGCCAAGTGTCAGGTGAACAGAGTTTTCATCATACACATTAATTACATATTCCTTAGCTCTTCCCATACCCTTGATGCATATGTATTACTTTATTTTACATAGTGCCACCCCTTATCAGGAGTCTCAATATGGTTCTTCGGGGATCTTCTTTGGTGGTCTTCAAAGTCCAGTGTCCTTTTGAGGAACAGGTAGCTGTTCCTCAACTCCCACTTTTGAGTAAGCACAATATAATTGTTTTGCGTAACTTCTACTTGGTCAGACTCACAGAGATGAGCTGGCATCCTGCTTGTCTTGCATAACTTTTGTTTGCTTAAGTTACATTCTTTATCTCTAAAGCTATGTTGCTGTGTTCTATTGTCCTTAGAGTAAAATGCTGTTTTGTTCTACTGTCCTTTTTGAAGTGTTAAAATCTAATTGCAAGATTGTAGACAGTGGCAGAACAAATTAAATACATGAGATAGAGTTGAATATAACAGCCTTACTCTTTATTTGGATGCCTTACTATCTACAGGTTTTCTGTTTTCAGCTGGGACAGTGTTCTGTTCTCAGTAGCTGGTACAGTGCTGTATTTTGGATTCAGTATTTTAATAATGTTGATAATGCACTGATATTTTAGTTGTTGCTTGGTAGAGCTTACCCTGAGTCAAGGACTTTTCAGTTTCCCGTGTTCTGCCAGTGAGGAGCTGCACAAGGAGCTGCAAGAAGCATGGCTAGGACAGCTGACCTGAACTGACCAAAGTGATATTCCATACCATAGAATGTCATGGTCAATATGTAAACTGGGGTTGGTTTTTTTGGAGAGCTTTTTTGTGGTTGTTTGTTTGTTTGGGTTTGGTTTTGTTTTGGGGCTTTTGTTTGTTTGTTTATTTCAATTATCAAATTGTTCTTATCTTAACACAGGAGATTTATCTTTTCTCTTCTATTCTTCTCCCCTTCAACATGGGGAGGAAGTGAAGATTGTGTGATCAGCTTGTGTGGTACTTAGTTGTTGGCTGGGGTTAAACCACAACATCAGGTCTGACAGAGGAAGAGGAGAATTTGGTGGAAGACAATGCAGCAGCCCTGTCTTTATTTCTGAACAGCTCTGTCTTTTCTTAACAGATAGCATAAAACAACACTATGGAGTTGAGTGTAGGATGATGCAGAGACTAATCATGATCTGCCTGATAACAAGTATTGCATCCCTGCTGCTTCAAGTGACTTGCTCTACAGGTTTCCTAGGAGTTCTTGAAAGTTGCTTTATCTGAAAGATTTCATATTTGTTAGATGTAACTCTTAGATTTCCTAAAGTTTTTTTATTCTGCCTTTGAATATTTAAAAGTCCTGTTATCTTTACCAACATTAGTAAGGAGACCAAAATTTGACTGAGAACTCCTTGATTATAACACTCCATATTCATGCAAATATTTATTCAGTTCCCGTACATGCAGAACTTCAAACATCTGCTGAGGCCATTGAAATTCACTTTTCTTCAGTGAATTATCTCTCTGAGGAGCTGCGAGACAAATGTGCTTATTCAGATACGATGAAAACTTGCTAGCAATGCAACCTTAGCTTTTGGCATATAAAATAAAACTCTTTATTATATGTATTTTTAAATTCACTTTTCTTACATTAACAAAAGAATAACAATGCCTTCAAATTATCTGTAGGATAAAAATTGTGTTAGTGATGTGCGTGTGAGTGTGATGGGAAATACAGACACAGAGAGAGAAGGAATCGCTTCCCTTGATTTTTGTATGACTTGTCCATGTCTCAGATGAAACATCTGATTCCCTTAGAGACTCAATTTCACTAAAATTTTAATATATCCTGTCACAGTGTTTTTAACAACTACTGAATATCATAATAAACTGAGAACTATAGACAGAAGCTATGTGGACTACAAAGTGTCATGTATTGTAACTTAAAATTAACTCAACCAGTCAAAGAAATTTTGAAACAACAGACATTCAGACATTTCTGAGAGCAAATACTTAATATCCCAGGCAGGAACTCATCTGGGGATGCTTTCTCACAGTCCCTGTGAAATTCTGCCCTCCCTCCCTAGCAGAGCAACAACTCTCTCCTTACAGAATTGGCTGCAACCCAACTCTTCTTAGACCTACCACACAGAGCACAGCTTTCATGATAAAGTTGCACTGTGCTGGGCAGCTTCTTTCTTTGTCCAGGGTAGGAAAGAGGTAGAGCTGTGGCTTCTAAGAGGAGAAGGCATGCTTCACCTCCACTCTCAAGCTACAAAGATTTCACTGTAATATGTGATTAAAGAAGGGTCTGTCTTTTCAAATAGCACTGGGTATGATGATTTATGAAATAATTGTGGCTGAAGAGATGAATTACATGTTTAATTACATGAATAATGACGTTTTCGCAACCAGTAGGTATACTGAGGTTATTCACATAACTTCTTGCATACCTATTCTTATTATAGGTAAGCTTAGCTTCTTATGCTAGCTTAATGTTTGAGAGATGTCTGTATTTGTGGTCTTTACTGAACATTTAAGTTAGTCATGCAAGACTAAAAATAGTTTCTCTAGGCCAATACTTCATTTGTATGCTTAGAATTCAAGGAAATCATGGCTTTCAAAGTGAAGACACTCAACAGAAGAATTTATTCAAATGACATGATCTAAAATTATGCTTCTGAAAATCATACTTCAAGGTTTTGGATGAAAGAACCAGTTGAAAATATAGGCATCCAAAACTACATATTTGTATTGTGATCAACCTAATTTTTGAATGCCCAGTGCTTGTCTCTAGTGTATGTAATAAAAGCTGTGAGTAAATTATATTGAGATTCTTACATGAAAGGATTTTTTAAAGAACTGAACCACAGAACACTGATTATTTATTCCCATTTGTTTAGGCAGATTTGAATCAGTTCTCAAATGAAAAGGAGAAGATCTGAGTCAAACCTTTTAAGATTTGCCTGTTCCTGAATTCCTGTACCTGGATTTCAATATACATGACAGTTCTACTATAGAGAAAACATCTGTTTTGGTCCTCTTCTTGCCAATTCATTTTTTCTGAGCCTTCAATTCCCTGGAAACATACCCTGCAAATCAGCTATGGGAAAAAATATTGGATAAGATAAAGAATATTAATTTTCTCTGCCTCCTAATTTATGTGAGAGAATGCAGTTTTCATGTCTTCCTCGGCACACTGTCATAGCAATTTTTCCAGGCGCCTGCTATCATATGCTATGCTCAGTGAAATTATTCTGTCTTCATGCATTCAATTACACTCATTCTGTTTCTACTCATAAATAATCTAAAATAAATTGCAGGCGGTATATGTTGACTCAAATTAGGTGAATCTCTCCAATATATATGTTTTAAGATGTTTTGGTTTTGTCCTTCCTTTACAGAGAAAAGCGGCAAGAATAAGTGTAGCAGGTATAAGAATTGGCTACAGGAATGTGGAGTAATCATGACTAGATTAATACAAATTGAAGACATGCTTGGAGGCTGAGTTTTAACTTGAACAGTCAATATAAGCCTTTTTTCTTCTTTTCACATGTATACAATTTTAAGAATAAAATTATGCATCTGAAATATCTGTAGAATTACAAAAGTGCCCAAAGAAAAAAGCTGAGTGTATACAAATACATACAAAACAGCTTCCACAGCAACATTCTCCTCAGGAGAAGAAACAACCATATTAGGAAAAACATAAGGAGAACACTGAAATTGAAGGTTCATATGAATTTTAGAGGATATTAGATAATTTCATGAAATAGTATTATTCCCTGACTTTGAAATTTCTTTAGAATTTCACTGGCTTCTTTCCTGGATGTTTATAAAAGTGTAGATATTGCCGTTTTGGGGTGAGGGTTTTTGGGGTTTGTTTGTGTGTTTGTTTTTGGGGGCTTTTTGCTTGTTTGTTTTTGTTTTAAAGAAAGACTACTGATAGAAAGTGACTACTTAAATTAAAATGCTTGCCAGTCTTAATTAACGTTTCGTGATGTAGGTTCATTCAGTGACATTACATACAGCCACGTGATTAAATAGTTTTCCTCAGCTTCATCATACAACAATCATGGAGAGATTGTCATCAACCACTTAAGGATTTCCTTAAGGATTTGCTTTAGGCCAGACAATATTAGTTAATCAAAATATAGGTGGTTAAGCTCCCTACAGGCAGTAAAGGTGCAACCTTTTTTAACAAAAATGATAAGGCACAAATGATTAGTTAAAATGGAGACATGACAGGCAACAGAAGTTTATTAATAAAAGAGCAAAACTCTTACTAATATTCTGCAGACAAAATTTTATTTGAAGTTTATGGTTCCAGACATATCAGTTAAGGTTAATTTGGGCTGTTTTCAAGAGATATTTTGCAGTGGGTTGATCTTGGCAGGCTGCCAGATATCTAGAGAGTTGCTCCCTCAGTCCCCCTCTACAAGAGGACAGGGGGAGAAATAAGAAAAGCAAAAGCTTGCAAGTCAAGATAAGGACAAGGAAATCAAGTATCAAATACCACCATGAGAAAAATAGACTCAACTCGGGGAAAATTAATTTATTACCTATAAAAATAGACTTGAATTAAAATACATAGAAACGTTAAAAGACTTAGGCTGGAAGGGATCTTCAAAAATCATCTAGTCCAATTCCCCTGCCATAGGGCATCCTTCATTAGACCAGGTTCCTCAAAGTCCCATTCAACCTGACCTTGAACACTCCTAGGTATGGGACATCCACAAGTTCTCTGGGCAGCCTGTGTCAGTGTCTCACCACCATCATCATAAAAACAATTTATATCCAATCTTAATTTACTCTCTTGCATTTTAAAATAATTTTTCCTCTTCTTGCCTCAGTGAAAAGCCTCTTGCTGACTTTCTTGCAACACCCCTTAGGGGTCCCTTAAAAGAAAGGTTGCAAGAAGATCTCCCAAAAACTCTCATCTCTAGGCAGAACAATCCCAACTCTCTCAGATTTTCTTCACAGAAGAGGTGTTCCAACTCTCCAATTATTTTTGTGGCCCATCTCTCGACCTGCTTCTAATAGGTCTGCGTCTTTCCTGTGCTGGGGACCCCAGAGCTGGATGCAGGACTCCAAGGGGGGGTCTCTTCAGAGCAGAAGAGAGAGGGAGAACCACCTCCCTGTACCTGCTGGGCAAGCTTCTTTCTATGCAACCCAGGCGACCATTGACTTCCTGGGTTGCAAGTGCAGATTGCCAGCACATGTCCGGTTTTACATGCACCAGAATTTTCAAGTTGCGTTCTGTAGGGCTGCTCTCAATCCATTCATCCCCCAGTCTGTATCAATATGAGTTTTTCCTTGACCCACATGCAGGGCATTTCACTTGTTATATTTCGTGGTGTTCAGATGGGCTCATTCCTTACACTTGTCAAGATCCCACTGGATGAAATCCATCACCTTAAGGAAATCAGCTTCATCACTTAGCTCAGTTGCTCTCTGCCACTCCTGCCTACTCACACTTTTCACTTACTCACTCCACTGTGGTGGACTACAGTCCATCAGGACAAACATACCTCAGTGTGGACTCCTCCTGGGCTGCAGGTCTGTTAATGACTATATGAATAAATGAATAATTTAGGTCTGGAGGAGAGACTACATATGCTAGAAATGGTAACCCCTTGAGATAAAATCAACAATCCCCTTTTCCTCACTCAAATACTTTTAAGTGCAACATCTTGTCTAGTATGCGGGAGCAGAAGCCTGTACTTTAACACTAGGTGGAGGAAAGAGGTGCATGTATACTACCTAAAACAAGTGCCTACTTTAGCGAACAAATATCTTCCAGCACTTCAGAGAGTGAGGTTTCTATCTCCATGAAGTTATTTAGAGTGCTGGAAAGAGTCAACGGCTAGTTTTGCAACAGTGGTGCCCTCAAACAAATTCTGTAGACATCTGCATTTCTCTTCTGAGCATGCTGTGATCCTACATTTCGAGTTTTAGACCTTTATTTAAATGCCTAAAGATGGTAGTGAGAAATCATCTGCTCCTTTTGGAATGGTGAAGACAGAAATACTGTTTTATGTACAAATAACTTCATGTTTCTTTTATTTTTTTCTCACAGTATATACTGATGCATGTTCAACAAAATTTCTGAATTTGAGAATTTGAAAGGTGCTTGAATTTTTTTCCCTTCAATTTATTATCCCAAAGTATAAATCAACCTTTAAAGGAGAAATTGGTTTCCCTTAAAAATAAGTATAACATTTTTTGTGCAATTCTGAGCAATAAAAATCATACTGTGGTAATGAGAATAAAATTGCAGCAGTAGTCAGGCTGGCAAAGGAATAAATTAGAAAAAGCATCTTAATACATAATGACATTGTTCAAATAATACACACAATTAATATAACAGGATGTTGACTGCAATTAAGCATCACACTAATGAGTAGTAGGATTTAGATGCTGTAGAAAAAGCACAATCTTTCAGAGCTACTGCAAATATGTCACTAGGTGCTATCAGCCTACTACTGCTTTTATTTTCAATTTTAATACACAAAATAATTGAAATAATTCAAAAGAATGGATGAAAGTACAAACCATACATATATAGAATCACAGAATCATAGAATGCTTTTGATTGGAAGGGACCTTAAAGATCATCTAGTTCCAACACCCCTGCCATAGGCAAGGACAGTAATTGAGAAAAGTCTAAAAATGTGGTTTGACCCTAATGTTCAAACTGGTTTTTTTTGTTGACACAGGTGGAGCTACCTGAATAAAGAGAAAAAAGCTGCACTGGGAAACTGCCAGTGAAAGTTTCTGTGGCAAGTTTGACTGACTGTTTTCCTATATTTACTTGAATTTGGACTCTGAGGTAAGTAAACACAGCCAAACTGTCATTGATTCTGCCTCCTTATGTCCAGAATAGCTAAAGACATCTGATTTCATGTAAGATTTTTACTCTTCAGTATCAATATTTATTCACATGCACAACTCAGTCTTTCCAGCACAAATGAGGGCTTTGGAACTGAGCAATCTGCTGAATATTGTTCAAGAAAAATGACAAGATAACACATCTTTAATGGTTTTACTTTGTACATATTTATATCATTGAAAGTATATTATAGAGGCATTCACAGAAAATGTATCCTGATCAAAGCATGTTAGTTGAAAAAATTTTGAAAGCATTTACAGGGAAAAAACAAAACACAATAGTTACTTCTAACTCCAGTGAAGTTCAGTGTTAAGTGTGCCTTACTAGGTAAGAAGGATAAAATTCTAAAATTGTCATTCTGACATGCCATTCATAAAGTCTTTAAAACACAAATTCCATTCATTATTTGTAACAGATTTAGATGTGAATAGTAGACCCAAGATATTCCTACTATATGCATCTGTTCCATCAAAAGCTTTTCCCCTTAAAGACAGGAAATTGCACACTACAGTCTGAAATAGGAAATAAATTGAAAGCTAAAGACATTGAACAGGGCCCAAAAGGAAAGGAAAGAGCTGTTGGTAATTCTGTCCTACATAAACTCTTAGCCATCATCAAGACGAAACATGTGTAAAACTTTGCTCACCAGCAAACTGGTGATGTCAAGCGCACAGCTCTGTTTTTGTGACTGCAAGACATTTTGTGTTTCCACGGTCAGCTAAAAAAGAGAAAAATTACCCTTATGTGCAATTTTGATTTTTTTGAGTTAACACAAGATGTGATGCTCTTTATATAAGGAGATACCTTCTCCTGCTTTAGCCCTTAGAAAAATCATGAAAAAACCACAATACCTGTAGTTACTGCTCTGAACATGACACATCTACATTTCTCTGTGTGTTTCTGGAATTCCACTAATTCTTTTCTCACTTGGCTCCTTCTGGTGATTTTATTGCCAGGCTCAAAATACCTATTTTTGTAAAACTCTGTTACTTTATAAATAGTCTAGCCCACACATAAGCAGCAACCTTGTCATCTGGAGGACTAGAAACTCTCGAGTCCCACAGTTCCAAAGAAGAACTTTATAAAAATTTAGTCTCGTCTCCCTACTTTTGTATTAAAACTATATCATGAAAGTGCTCAATAGCAGATGAAATAAATATGCAGTTTTAAGAACAAATGGGATTTTGTTTGCAGTTCCAACAACAATCAGCCTATATAGCATATATACCCTGAGATATTTGAAGGAAACAATGAAAATTTCTCTGAAAAAACTCAGGCTGTCTTATTATAGAGTATATTTTAATGGTAAAATCTATAATAAGAACAAACTCTTTAACCCATGTGATACATTTTTTATGGTAATGCTTGTGGCAAAGAAAGAAAAGGAGGTGACAGATTCTTTGTTTGCCATCACTCCAACTAGCATCCAGCAACAAAGTAACACAGGATGGTTCTCCTCAAATTACATGACGACAATTTCCCTATTTATTTTCTATTTAGAACCACACACAAAAGAAGCCTTTTAGTGTAAAGCTTCGTTTTAAAAACAAACAAACAAACAAAAAGACCAAAACAAAGAACAACTGGTTGTAACTGTTGTCAAAAAACCCAAGTTGTTATTTCAAGTAACAACAACAAAGAGTACTTTCCAACCCTTAGGTACTACAGGGATTTTCTGCCCTACGACAGCTGGCATATAATTCTATAAAATGTTGAGTGCTTTTTTAAAATCTATGTATAGAATTCTATTTGGTCTAGAGAAGGAATATTTTTATTGTTATTCATTATAGAAATTATGTTTGCCCTTTTATTTCTTTTAGGTATAAACAAACACTTTGAAGAGTACAAGGGTGCTCTACACTGAAGGATCTGTTTTGCAAAATTTGCATCAAATATATTGGCATCATATGCTGGAGAAAGTTGATAGCATATATTTTGCCTAAACAACATCACTGCACCAAACCACTTCCTGATGATTATTAATCCATTACAGAAGTTCTGATTCCTATTCCTTCTTGTCTAAACAGTGGTGATTCTTAAATTACATGAGTGTGTTTTTCTGGAGAATGAATGCATAAGTTAATATTTCATATTTGATTTAGTTCCTGAAAACTAAGATTTGTGAATACTCGCCCCATTGGAATTCTTGTGGTGTCAATTGTGGCATTTTGGCTCTATTTTTCTCAACACACTTCTATGTTAATGATGTAGCACTGTCTCATGTGGGAGAGAGCTGCCACAGTATCAGTCATGATAAGTAAAGAGCACATTTGGTTTAGCCTCCCAGTTCCTGGGTGTTGTACTTTCTCACAGAAGGAGGTAAAGGATGGGTTACCTTTCTAAAAGCTAACAGTGGCTGTCTTTCAATTGCCAATTTTTATTCCTAACTGACAGGCCTTGAATGCAACTCAAATATAACAGGAGTCGAAAAAAGCGCTTTAAATAATAAATAACATTTTAAAAATAACTAAGATAGTAATTAAAAATATGGTCTGCAAAAGACTTTTTTTTTTCCCTCATGACAACTGAGACAAGATCCCAAAGAAACTGCAATGTCAGCCCAAACCCTGAAAACCTTTCACTAGAAGCTTTGCAAAAGAAATTTGATCTGAGATTGGCTGCATGGAATGCTGAAGAGGAGGAACAAAACCTGAGCAAACAAAAACCAACCAACCAACCAAAAAAAATCCAGAAAAGTTAAAATATATTTATCTATTTATCTATATATTTTCTATATATTTATCTTTTTAAAGGGCTATCTAGCCTCTGACTGAAAAGATTGCTCAGGATCTTGGAATTCTTTATTTGTTTGCCCCTTTTTTCCCCCGATCTGATTTGTTCATTGATGGATTTTTAGTGTATATTATGCTCAAGAGAGAAATTGGCACATTTATGAAATATTTGAATAGATATAGCCATACAGATGTCAAATAATAGCATATCAAAGGGATTCCTCTTCACACAAGAAACATGGCGTTGGGTTTGTATTTCTCTATAAACATGAGGCTTCATGTGCAAGTACTTGACAAACTGCTTTATTCTTTGCCTGTGACTGTTGGTTGTGGTCATTTGGAGACTATAGTACAGCTCTTGTGTCTCCAGCATCTCTAATATTTGCCATTCAAACTAATTTTTAGTTTGAATGATTCCACTTGATTCCACTTGGAGCTGTCACTGCTGAGGTGGGTGCCTTAAGCTATTTTTACAGGATCTTGAGAAAGTCTGGTGCTAAAAAATAGACTTCACCTACTGGCAGCATATGTGAAAACATATTAATAACAGAAAAAAAATATTCTGGTTTTGTAAAACTGCTGTTTGCAATTGCTGAACTTAAAAATTCCAGATTTGTAGTAGAAAGTGATTTTTTTTTTAAGTCTCATCCTTAAGGTAGATAAAATGCAAAACAATTCTCATTGAAGTAGGACGTTATGATTTATTGAGAATAAAGAAAAAAATTTGCTTTGGATATTTAAAAAAGGATTTCTGCATCATGACCATTTTGTATATTCTGACTTTATTTTTTCCCTAGTTTGTGAAAAAAGGATTTTTTGAAAATGTTTAATTTTTTTGCAGGTTATGGGAACTATTTCATTCCGTAATCTAATATCATCATAGAAGAGGCATGGTCAATATAAGTTCTACTAGGTCTTCCTAGCAGAAGAGACAATTCTTTTGGATACAAAGTATTAAAACAGATAAAGAAGAATGTGATAGTGCTTATTTGTCTTACATGTCCTCTTTGGTCTCATTAGATGGTCATGCCGTCTCAGTGCTTTGTTGCAATGTTGCAGTCTGGTATTTTGGTTCTCTATGCTTTTTTTTTTTTTTTTACTTTCCAATACAGTGATAGCACAGAGGACATGATCAGCTCTGTGAGCATAGGTTAGGTCACGTGGAAAAGGAGATGATCTTCTTTTGTGTCTGCTCCATGTCAACAGCTCTAGTGGTACCACAGTAATGAATGGTTGCCTGGGGAGAGCAGAAGCCATCCCATCAGAGACCAGCACAAATAGGGCTGCTCTGTAAAGGGGCTAAGCAAGTCATCCCAGTGCAGGCTGGGCCCTCACTGAGAAGGCTTCTGCCAGCTCTGACCTGAGCCAAACTGTAGGTAGTTACAGGATCTGTTTGCAATCCAGGGATGATTCATCCAGGATGAACTAACAAGTCACATCTAGGGTCAATCTAGGAAGTCCAATAAGGAACAGCAAAAGCCAGAGCTAGAGACAATCTGCCTGTTACATAGCTCCAAAATGACAGAGATAAGGCTACACAGAATGCAGATATAGTCACTAAGTCAGGTCATGGAGTGTCCCGGATAACCCCAAATGTTACGGTATTTCACATCCATCTGTGCCCAAAATTGTTATTGCCTCTTTAAGCCCCAGCCTCGAGGGTGAGGGGGAGTGCCTGGGCTTTTTGAAAAGTCAGGTCACCCAAGCAGAGCTCTCTTGGCTCTGGCTCTTCGCATTTGGTTCTTGAAGGGAGAGTGAGCAGAGGCAGTGGCAGTGCGGGCAGAGGCTCCCCTCTTGTTTTCCATCTCAGGGGGTTGTTTCAGACAGGTTTCAAGGCAGCAGTAGTAGCAACCCTGCATTTTTCACTCAGAAACTGTTTTAGAGTGAATTTTAGAACACTTGTTAGCAGTATGAAGCCAGAGTGGGTTAGGGTCAGACCAGGGCGTGTCAGCGCCCAAGAGTCCATTTCTCTTCCTCCCCTCCACTGGGGCAAGACCCAAGACAGCAGCACCAACACCAGTGGCTTGGATGCTGCAGTGCCAACACCGGCGGATCCAGCCACCAAAGCATGCCACCTGCCTTTGCTGATGGAGCTGCTGCCACCAAAGCGATAAGGACTGGGGGGTGGGCTGCTGTCGGCTTTCCTCTGTGTCTCCCTATACACGGTGGGCTGTGGAGGCTGCCATCTTGGGGGAGGGGTTCCTCTACCATTTTGAGCTTCTTTTTGCTCCAGGCAGTCCGTGAGATTTCAGAAATTTTGTAATTAGTGATTATTTATTGTTATTTTTTGCCTGTTGCTGTTTCAATTTTTAGTAAACTCTTATTTTTTCACTTATATACACTTGTATTTGTCTCTCCTTATTGGTGGAAATGGATTGGTTAAAACTAAAGGGGAAGTAACTAATTTTGGAAGATCTGCCTCTTAAACTGTCTTAAAACAAAGTATGGGAGAATGGGGTTGAGCTCCAGGTGCCCAGGGTGTAGGTCAGGCAGGGTCTGCCCTACCATGGAAGGTGTTAGTCTGACTGATTGGAACAATTCTTCATTTACAGTTCCAAGGTTGAAAGGGAATAGATAACTGTGTAAAACAACAAGAAAAACTTTTAAATTAAGATGGAGAATTTAGGGTACTGTACTCTACCCCTTTAGACAATTAGAAATACCAAGTAGAGCTGGTGTCCAATACTAGGAATGCAATTATGTGAACAGTAGATAAGGTGCCAGTAGACAGCACTTGGGAAGTTATAGAGTGCTTGGGGGAATGTGTTAAGCAATGGCATATGATATGCATGGGAATGGGAGGACTCTCACGAAACAAATACATTCTTAGATCAAAGGCAGCATTGAACAGAATTTAGTGTGGGAAGGAAGACTAAAGAAGAAGATGATAAGATGATGATGTAATGGCGTTTCTAGTCGTGGTAACCACAACCTTGTCTGTAGCATGTGTTTAAATAGAAAGGAAGTAAATAGCCAAAGGAACAAAAGTGTTACTGGTTTTGCTGCTCCTGGGTTTAGGATGGGTGAGCGCTTTTTTGGAGGGGAAAAGGTTTTTCTTTGGTTTATGCACACTAGCCTGTTTGAATTTGGTAAGTTTTGTAAAGTAGGACAGAAGCAGCCACAAAGTTTTAAAATCCTCTGGTATATTTTAGTTTTGCATCTCTGAATCTCCTCTTAGTCCCTGCTTACCTGTCTTGTTTCAAGGTATCTGTCTCAAGGTTTGTTTGCACGTGAGCCTTGCTTTTCAGACACAGCAAACAGTCACAGAAATGTGACAGCTTGAGCTTTGAACTTCAAGCAAAAGGTATCCTGGGCATTTATATATATAATACGTGCTTCTCTCTGCCAAAACAGATATATGTTAGTAAAGTCACAACTGTTTCAAATTCTTCAAAGCATCTTTTTTTCATTTTCTCACAGGCCTCTCTGAGTTTAAAAGTTCCATGTAAACTCAGAAAAATTGTTTAATATCCTGAATGTGCCATTCTAGTTCAAGAATATCTGTGTTTAATTTTGGATAGGGATGTTCTCAAGAGCACATTTGATTTTTTCCTATAATTATCTGAATAAAAATTACCTCCTAGGTTTTTCTTCCTACTGCTGAAAGGGCAATACAATCACTTGTGGTGCCAAGCTCAAAAAAACCCAGTAATGGTAAGCCCTAGCTGCCAAGAAATCCATCAAGTGCCATGTCCTGGTCTGGGTTGTTGTCTTTTTCACACTGAGCAGCACCACCCTATGTCCTCATTATGTAACATTCCCTCTTATTCTTTGTTTTCCCCAAGTATATGCAAACAAAATGCAGATAGTGCTCACATTTGGTTAAAGGAGACTGGAGATCAGGAATAAGTGATTATAAAAAGCAAGGCAAGGTGCTGTCACATAAATTTATGTACTTTTTTTACTACTACTAATATCTTTTTTCACTCATGATGTCTGCTGTCTTTTATAATGAGGCATGAAGCAAAAGGCTCTTGTTCAGCTTCCTAACCCAGAAACCTAGATGTGGCTGCTGTCTTCTTTTGTTTCAGAGAAGTCATAGTCTTGTTCAGAATCTTGAACCAGAAAAATTACAGCTACAATTTCAGTACAACTTCAAGTCTTACTGCTAAGAATCTTGCTATGGCTCTTTTTCTTAACATTTTGTCAGGCAGCTGGCTGCAGCTCTCATCAAATCTTGCAAGATAACTAGCTGTCTGTTACTGCACCTCTCACTGCTTTTCTTCATAAGCTATAAAGAACAAATTCATAGACTGATTAAGTTCATTGGGAGGCAAAATGGCTTATTTGAAAGACTAGCAAGGTAATTTCCTGCATCTAGTGTGTGTCTAAATTCCATCAAAGTGGATTTAATGTGAGGACTGTACAGGATCCCTACAAAGACTAGCAGGAAATAACACAGCTAGATACTTCTTTGTAAATCACTGGGTCTTGCTTTTGGATGTAATACCAGCACTTTAATTCAAGAACATTTGGATGCATAACATAGACTCAGGAAAGAAGACTTTTAGTAGACCAGAGGAAATTATTGCTTAATACTAGAAGAATTAGGATTGTATAAAATAATTCAGAGGCTCTTGTATATTACAGGACAGCTGATATGTTACATAAAGTCTTAAAGGAATCTCTTATTCAGCTTTTCTGCGTCCTCCCTTCCAGTTTCTTCCATCTTCAGTTCCTTGTTTTAAAATCAATACAAAGGCTGATGTTTAAATAATATTTATCTAAATCTTTGAAATTTGTAAGAGCAAAGTCAGGATAAAACATCTTCATTTTGTCTACAGTAAATTTTAAAATTTCTACGTGTGTTTATGTGTGTGCGTGATCATGGGCATGTGTAGATTCTTGCTTATCTCTACCATTATATGTTTATTCCCATTTAACTATATCTAATTAGATTAAATTACATTTTTTCTACTATTTATTTGTCTCTTGCTAATATGAGCATTTGTGGCTGAAAAACATTCCCCGTAATCAGAAATATTTCTCTGGATTTCTTTGAGGCAATATAAGTTCTGGTTGAATGTCTGTGCTAATTTTAACAGACTATTTGTTGTGGGCTTATAGGCAGCAGGGATCTGCTCTATGTAGACATATTTGCTTACTTTGCCATGGTGCCAGCAAAACAAACTTTCAAGCTTTAGGCACAAAGACAGTGACTTTAGGAGGAGAATAGAGAGGCAATAGCTTTCAAATATGTCTATCTATTTCACTTTCCCAAATGGATATCTTGTTATAAATAATTACATAATATTTCCATCACAGCCATTAATGTGCAGGGTTTACAGCATATGTTTAAGTTTAATGGATTTTAGTTTACCCTTGGGAGAAGGGCAAAGTCTCAGTAGGGCAACCTTGCTTCCTTAGACAAGATATAAGCTACAACTGTGCAACTGCAGAGCAGATCTAAAAATAGCTTTCTGGCAGTACAGTACAAAGCAATGAAGTATAAAAGCAAGATACTCAGTCTTGTACAGCAGTTACCTGCTCACTGGAGATTTTTCTCCACTTTAATTCAAAGTATTGTAAAAGAAACTATTTAATACATAGGCACATACATTTTTCTATTACATAAGTTAGCTGTACTTCATGGAGTTGCAACTGCCCAACCCAAACTCGTTCAGATTATATAAAGGAAAAGACAAAGTGTCACAGTACCAAAAAAAGAAAACAAAATGCTGTTATAGTAATATTGATGCTCAGAGCCATTTCTGTGACTATAGCTAAATCTCCTTTTTACCACGCCTTAAAAAAAAAAAAGAAAAAAGAAAAATAAAAGAAAAAGAGGCATTTTATTGCAAGCAAAGACAGTGAGTAAGAGACAAAGATGAAGACAAAACTGAGTCTATTTCTGAGCAAGGTCTTCAGCTTTGAGCAGGCCCCCAGCACCGTCTCAGCCATGTTCCTTACCTCATTTTGGGCAAGGAGGTATTTAGCCCTGAGGATACACAGTTCAGCAATCCCAGGAGTCAACAGGCTATTACACTTTCTAAACAACCTTTTCAGTTAGACAAGAAAAAAAATCATTCATTGGGCTGGTTAAAAATAAACAAGCATCCTATTAAAATGTGATTGTGTTGTATACCATGTCTATGTACTGGTTCAACAAACAAAATAATTAGCTAACTTCCTAATTTTGTACAAATATTGGTTTGATATTTTTTAATTTCTTAGATCTATTAATTTTAAAATTGGATGTATATAATGTTATTTATTTCCATATTTGTTATCCTTAAATTAGTAGCAAAATTAAATTTTTTTAATCTAATGGTCTGTCCATTATTTTGCCTTAGTTTTCTGGTTTGTTCTAGAAGCTTGGTGGCTCACACTAGCAGCATGAATAAGATATTAAAGGGGAGTAGGGGAGGGATCACACTGATAATGTGGTGGTGAGATCCCCAGCAGAAACCTTACTAGGTTTAGTGGCTGTCCTTTCACAGAGTAATAGTCTTTCTAAAGCAGTGTTTTTACAATGCCCGAAACAGGGACTCTGCCTCTTCTGTCACCTTTTGAAACAATTGATAAAATAAAGCAACATTGATACAATAAAGCCACACAAGTTTCTTGGGTCAGATTTCTGCTTTAGTTTTAAAGATATTTCTGAATTTCCAGATGAAGATGAAGAAATCAGGAGCTTAATGGTCAATTCTTAAAACCAGTTCTTAAAAAAATTCAAATACACTGTTTTTGTAAAAGCATCTGTCAACACTATGGAAATTTGGCTGTTCCCATGAATAAACTTAACCTTTTTTTGAGGGGAGGGGGAGAAATTGCTTTATCCTCCTTTTGCCCCTGGTTTTTAACTTGGATCTAATACCAAAATACTGCTGTGCTGTGCCTGAACTGATATTTAACTAACATATGTATTTTTGAAAATATCAACATCATTAAGTACTCCAGCAAGGTAAAATAAAGCAGGAAGCAAAGCTTTAGTTTATCATTAAAAAGTGCTTCTTAATCCTCAGTGTTCTGGTTACAGAACTGTAGGACAAAAATTACTTCTGGATGAAAGATACTGAGTAAGTGTTTAATGAGCCTAACTGGTCTTATCTGTGTTGTTTTCCATTGCTGTTCATTGAATATAGATGTTTTCTCAATCTAGGAAGAAGGTAGCTCATTTGCATTGCATTTTGAACCATCACAAGAAGCAGGATTATTTTTGCCTCTATTGTTTCTGTTTGTCACACAGAGTGGCAGGTCCTTGTTTTATGGCCTGGCTATTAGAAGTGGAAAATTCTCTGAACTTCAGAATAGTAAATTCATAAGGGCATTAGGAGTCATAACTAGATTCAATAAAAGAGGTAGGTATCTGAAGTGGAATTTATGCAGATTTTTTACATGCATTTTGCGTATTAAATAAGCATGCCTATAAGTTTATTCCTTTAAGAGATTAATCTTTCTACAAATTCTAAAAGCTCTTAGAGTCTTTATAAAACATACTGTGTGTTTGAATAGCAGAAGCAAGCATGATGCAGATTTAACTCTCTTCAGTGCTAAAATTAAGGAATTATTTCAACAGAATGCAAAGATTTTCTTATTTTGCTTGCTACCAGTTCAATTCGCTTAGAGACAGATGCTATATATCAAGTCTCTTGCTGCAGAAAAAGTATTTCAAAAGGAACTCCTCAAATGTGTCCTTTTTACTTCTGAAAAACTGTACCATTTCCACATATATTCCTGAGTAGAAGCATGCCTTTGAAAATAGAGTATGGGATATCTTATACAGCATTGGATCTGTAACAGGTGACTTATAGCCATCCAACTCTTCACTATCAAAGCCTTACTTTATAACTATGTTAGTACAGCTGTGTTGACTATACACAAACACTTAAAGTCAAAGCTTATTTGTTGATTTATGCCCTCACCCTCTAATCTAATACCCAAGCTCCTTCCAGAACTTCAGTCTCAGCTTTTTTACTTCTTCTCCATTAAACGAATGAAAATTTTAACGGCTTAACTACCTAACCAAACATTATTGGTTTGTGACATAAAAGTTTACATTAGGCTACATTTCTCTAGGCCTTTTATCCCACCCACACTCAGAACTCTGATCCAGAGCACCAAACCTCAGATCAGCAGACTTCTCCATTTCCTCTTCTGCTCCAAAGAACATAAATCCACAGTTTACGCCTTGAATGATTGACAAACTGCATCTTGGATCATTAGCTGTCATATGAGACAGTGGCTTCTACCTTCTTGAAACCTCAGAATACCAGTCATTTTTAAAAACATTCAGAAGTCTAGATTGCTGTTGTTCTGCTGGCACCTCAGATGGCTAGTGTAAAGCCAGCCTAGGTGTGTCTGACACTAAGAGAAACAGAATGCAATTGGTGGGTTTTAAAAGTGAATAAACTACTGATACATATTGTAAACAAACACAAATTAAATTTAAGCTGCCTACTTCAGTGGTGTTAGCAGTCATGTTTTTATAGCTACATTGAAAATGTAGCCTAAGTAATTTTTCAGATTTGGCCTTTGGTTGTTTACATCTCCATTGTTTTGATTAGAACTGAGCCCTCATTTACTCTTAAAACATGATACCTTTGAAAACCTTCCTCTCCAGATAAGAAGACTGGCTTCTTTTTTCAACATGCTTTGTTGGTTTTATAACACTTTTTTTTCCTTCAGTCAAGATTTAACGTTGTTTTGCCAATGCATCTTTAGTTATGGCATATACAACACAATATGCACCAGTGCAATTTCTCCTGGTTATCTTTCTGCTGTAATTTATGCTGCTTTTGTATAACTCAGGCCTACAACAAAGCTATAACTGTGCACTAAACATGTGGTGACATCTCAGAACTTGCCTTTCTCACTTTATTATAGTAAGAAGACGATCCCCGACGAAGGAATGATTGATGATTCACTTTAGATCAGAAGGCTGAAGGATTGCTTTATTAGAACTATACTATATTACATTAATATACTATTTCAAGAAATACTATATTATATTACATACTTGCTTACTATATCATACTTACTTTCTAACTATATCTAACTATCTAGACTCATGACTCTCTGCTGAGAGTCCCGAACACAGCTGGATTCAATTGGTCCATGAATCCAAACAATCATCACCAGAATCCAATCAAGCAATCAATCCAATTGAAACAATCTCCAAACACATTCCACATGGGGAAAACACCGAAGCAGAAATAAGAATTGTTTTCTCTTCTGCTCTCTGTTCTTCTCCAGGAGAAAGCCTGAGAGACAAAATTATGTCTCTCTGTCCAGAGAATGTGAATGCCACACTTTACTAGAGCAAGAAATTGTTCCAGTGTTGTCTGTCTCTATATTGGAAGCAAAGGCCAAGGTAAACAGAATGTGGACACACTATAAACAGAAAACAAACAGCTACGGTTAACAGTATTTCCTATGTAAATATGCATATCGCTGAATTAAGCATGAGTCAAAGTCTTTTGAATATTACAAAGGCTACCTGATAGAGAATGTGTAGTTTAAAAAGAAATGGTAGTTAGGTCTAACCAAGGTGGTTAATTGTACAGAAATTGCACTCCTAAAATGTTCTGCAGAACTGAAAAATACTGAAAAATAAAACTTCCATCTATAGCATTTAATGCATAACTGCTAATTAGTTTTGGCAAGTGTTAAAATGTCCATGGAAAGCAGAAGAAAAGAAAAAAATCTTTACCTGCTATGCATCTGAAAAAAAAAATGGCAGTTCTGGGCATCTTAAATGAACGATGTCTTTCGTTTTCCTGCTTAAGCCTCCTTGTTGGATTTTTTCCCAAAATTTCTGTGATTATGGATTCTACATTTGTAAGATTCCTTTTGGGGTTTTTTAGAGTGACAGCAACATAAGGGAATGGTGGTCCTAAATTAAGCCAAGGACAGTATTAATTTTTTGTAGTAGCCAGGAGGGCGCAGAGCTGAGCGCAGTGTGCGAGACATTTGTTATTCAATACCATCTTACATCATGGCCAGGGACAGGGGAAAGGGACTCTCTTGCTTGCCAGAAGCTGGGGATGTGGGGGGAGGTTAGGGTTAGGTGAACAAGAGAACCAGAATTTGTTTATAACATTGCTCTCTTTGTAGAAAGGTTATATAATGAATGTTGAAATCAAATACTAAAATTCTCTCAAATATTTTCAAAACAGGAAGAATACAGGATGGTTATAGAGTACTCAACATTTTCAAACTTCCTTCCAAATCACAAGGACCATCTTTACTTTGAGATAGACTCCTGTGCAACATAAAAAACAGCACCACTCAACTCCTTGACAAAAGTTCTTTGTGTCTATGTTTGTACCAGAGGGAACACCAAGTTCCTTGTTTGGGAGCTAGTGCTTATCCACTGGAGAGAAGAAACAGTAGTAGTAAGTAGTACAATTTAGGTCAGAGATGAAGTTTTACCCTCAGGGGAAATATATTTCCAAAAAAAATTCTACCATATTTTGTTTAAAAGCCTAGCTGTTGCTCTTACCTATACATGTCAAACACATGGGTGCCAGTAAATAATTTGCAATAACAGATAGCATTATACTGTACTTGTGAATTATGCACTAATCCACAAAATATTCAGTGTAAATCCCTGCTCCATGGAAGCCTGGTTTTACTACTATCTTAAACTTCTGATTTTCCCCCTTTACACCAGACAGTTGGCACCAACAGTCATGAGATGTACAGATGAAGATTTTGGGCTGTAAAAACATTAATGATAGAGCACAGGTACTGAAGTGCCATCTGTGAGCAGAAAGGACTAGACTTAAGCAGAAAGACTGTCTGCAGAGATTAGTGCTGGGAAAAAAAAAATTACTGTTAACCTGTTCAATTCAGTTAGCTCTTTCACTAAAAGGCAGATCATTGCTACTTCTTCATTAACTTTGAAAACTAAATAAGACTGCCCTGAGGGTCCTGGCTGAGGTGATCAGAATGGTGCTGCTGAAACTGATCTACTGCTGCTTTAGAGATAATCTAATAAAATTAATGCTGAAGGTGGTATTTTACAAGTTCTTGTAAACCTAACTGTCATGCTTAGGAAAGCAGAAACTCCAGTGACTGTAGCAAAATGTGGGAGTATGAAAACATGAAGCTGGTAGTGGATAGAGGATAAAATAGCAGTTTAATTTACAACATAGTTGCATTTGAAAATCAGTTCAGCCCGTCATTAAAAGGTCATTTGAAAGTTGTAGTGAAAGAAACGTGCGTCCAAATATTCTAGCATGTACCAAAGCTAGACCAGACACAAGGTGACTAGAAAAGGAATGGCTTGAAGATGCCTAAAATCATGACATTTTGAGGCAGCTTTTTAGCTAGTCTGTAACTACTCAAAGCGTACTTCCCTTCTGTGGAACTGCCTTAATTTACATGAGCTGAGAAGGTGACCTAATATTTATCACAGCAACTGGGAATGGATGTAGGTTTTTTCATGTAAAGGTAGAGACATCTCTTTAGAAAACTGGTGACACTGAGAATGGGGTGCTGGGTCTACTTATGAGTTTGCCACTATAAGACACAGACATACTGAAACTAGTCCATTAGAGGGCCACGAGGATGATCAAGGAATTAGAGTAGCTGATCTATGAGGAGAGGCAAGGAAAGATGAGGCTATTTAGTGTGGAGAACAGAAGAAAAAAGGGGATATTAGCAATATGCTTAAATATCTGATGGGAGGGATTAAAGAAGACAGAGCTTGAGTCTTGACAGTGATGTCCAGATTGTTAAGATTGACTCTGGAGATTCTATACTTGGAGACATTCAAAATCCTGGATGACATCCAGAGTCACCTATTGTCCTTGACTGTCTTGAGCAGGGGCATTGGTCTTGATGAACCCCAGAGTTTGCTTCCTGCCTCAACTATTCTAAAATTCTTTCACCTGAGAAAACTGATAAAGGAAGCATGGGAAAAGAGACTATTTTTTTAAATTGTTATTACAACGAAGATTTATAATCTAGTATTGGTAAAGAAAATGAAATCTAGTTCTCTTTAAATGAACTATGCAAGTCAAATATGCAAGTGTGTGAAAGAAATATTTGGATTTTTTTCTTTGTTTGCTTCTGATCTGCTTTTGGAGGGTAGCTTTTTTTCAGGCCTGCAGATAGTTTAGAAGTGTTTAACACCTCTAAAGGCATGGGGAAGAAATAAAAAGTCATTTCAATTGACTCAGAGCTCTTGGAGCTAGGTCTGTGCTCTTCTCTTTTGGCTAGTTCAGTCAATATTGAGCTTTTATAGTACTGCCCAAAAAAGAAAAAGAAAAGGGCTGTTTGTTTTTTTTCAAGTACCTGCTAGATCAAGTAACTTCATGTAGTAAATATTGGGTATTCTAAATGGCTTGGAGAAGATAGTACATGAAAAAAAGGACATACACTGAGCAGGAGACAAGATATATTGTTGTCAGTTCTAGTCTCACAAAAATAAAAATCACAAGTCAGTGGAAGATGAAAATGTTCCTGTTTCTTCACAGCACTTGTGCAGAGACCTAAACCATTCAGGTTTGACTCTGCACTTCCTGGAAAGTGGAGCTGCTGTTACTTTTGAGGCATGTGGATTTGTCTAGAATTTTGTTAGCCTGTAACTTGGAATGAGTCTCTCTGTTTTAACATTTAAAGTCTAACATCTCATAAAAAGCAATGCTTTACATTCTGCAGCACTAACTGTAAGAGGAGTTATCCCTAGGCAGAAATAAAAGAAAATTAGATTCTCCTGTTTGGTGCAGTAAGCAGTCCACCTAAACATTTTCTTCTTAATATACAGATGCACACATTTTTATAATGCATTTATTTCTGTGAAGCTTCTTTAAGGTTGTATGGGAAAGTCTTCAAGCCCTGTTCCCATGCAACAAGAAAGTGAATTATTTGCTCAGCACCCTAGGGATAAGTCATGATGTGGTGACTGGGTGTCTTTAGTAACTGGGGTCCCAACACAAGAGAGAAATCCACCTCGAGAAAAGTCTATGACAACTTCTCCTGCCTGTTTATCTTGGCTGACTACAAGACGTCTAACCTAGCTGTTCTCTCACTGAACAGGAACAGAAAGTAAGATTAACAAGAATGTCAAGACAAAGACATAATTTACAAATTACCATCACAGGCAAAACAGACATTATTTGGGGAAAAATAATTCATTGACAATTAAAATAAAGTTGGATAGAAAGGAATAAAGACAAAAACTGAAGGCATCATGTCACACACCCCTTATTCCCAGGCTCAGTTTCACTTCTTCATTTCTGACTTCTGACTTGTTCCAACCCCCACAGGCCACAAAGAAGTGGTTTTGGTGAGATTATAGTGAGCTCCTCTCTCCTAATTCCTCCTCTTCCTCTTCCTTCCTAATTTCTCCCCTGCTCCAGTGTGGATCTTCTCCATGGACCACAGTCCTTCAGGGTAAATCTGCCATAGCATGGGTTTCCCTTTGTTCACTGTTCCTTCAGGAAACAGTTCACTTGCTTCAGTATGGGGTCCTACATTGGCTACTATGTGGAGAGCTGCTCTATCATGCTTTCCTCCACAGGCTGCAGTGAGCTCCATGACCAGCTATCTTTTGGAAATAGTGAATATTTCTTTCCTATTGAAAGTACTGAATTTGGAACTATAAAAATGCTCACTGAATAGACAGCAGTAAATGATATAGGTAAGCTAAACCCTTAATCACTGCATTGAGAAGTAGGGAAACTTCTTTCCTGGAGAAAAGGATTTTATTACCACTGTAAAAAATTCTGTTGGGGTAGACATATGTGACAAAGTATCAATGTGTCAAATAAACACTACATTTTCAATGTCCATATGCAATAAGTCAGTAATCTTCCTAACAAAATTTCATGCCCTTTCACATATACTTTTCAAGGCTGAACTAGGCCAGAAATAATTTTATTCATTTTTTAAATTGTTATTGCCCGCTTATTAAATCGATGTGCTGTAAACCTCTAGCCTGCAGAAGTTCCAACTCAAAAATAAACAGCATTAAAGCCTTGCTGTATGTTGTGTTTGTTTTATTGCTAAAGTTGAACCACATTATATGGTTTGCTATGTATAGTAAAATGATTGGTATTAATTCTGTGGAATGCATAGATTGGCAAGTGATAAATATCTCATAAAAACCGTCATTTTGGAGCACTTATGGTAGCCAAAAATATCAATTAATATATTAGTCTGTTCTGCAGATAAAAAGTACATAATTTATTTACAGTTTTGTCCTCAAATGCTCATTAAAGGCTGGAACATGGAAGTCAGTGCACTACTTACATTGTTTTACATTAAAAGAATAAGTGTGTTTCTGCAGTTTAAATAAACAAATGATGATGACTATCTTTTCACATTTATTTATCAGAAGAAAATGGTGCAAATAGCTCATATTTGAACAGAATATAGCAGCATAGAATCTGCTGCTTCTCAGAAAAAAAATTTAAAACAGTGGAGAAAAGGGGGAAAAAAGAAAGAAAGGAAAAACAATAATATACAAAATATACCAACAAAGAAAACTACAGGAGGGAAATGATTCTGTATTCCTAAAGAAAATCATAACTTTTCTGATGGAGAATATTTATATCAGTTATTTGCCTCTCAGGGGATTCCTTTAAAGCCTGATTCTTAGACTATTGCACCTCTACTCTTCCTCTACAAAATAAAAAGTCCAACATCTTCTGCATTCTAAGCTACATATATGAAGAGGGTTTATGAGGGTTTATGAAACTGAGGTTATATTGACTGATATAAAAATATTTAGAAAGTTATACATTTATACAAAGGCTATGCAAGACAAGTACAAGCACACTGAATTTGATTTTACCTATGCAAAACCACACAGCATTGTTATGGGAAGACTCAAAACATGCATCTTTATAGATATGTAGAAGCACTGTTAATAATACCAGACCAGTTTGCAAATTTTTTTCTGAAATAATATAAACTAAGTCTTTTTAGTAGATAAACTAAGTTATTTTATGGATCATCTTTATGTTGCCTGTAGCTTCCTGTATTCTAAATAAAACACTATATAAACATGCCTTTTCTGTGTCAGAAAATTTGTTTTGATTAGTGAAAACTTATTGTCACAATTTTAAACTCAATGCTAACTTAACCATGAAAAGTTTGATGTTCTGGGTTTCTGCCTTGCTGAAATTTTTGTTCCTCTTTTCTCTTTGTGTTCTATTAAAGAAGTTAAATATCATGCTGACAATACCACTGTCTTATGGGTTAAAAAAATATGTATGTGTTGTACTGTGATGTAAATAACAAAGCCTTTCTACTTCATCTATAAAAATACCAGATAGGAATATATTTAGGTCAACTAAAAATGTTGCCTTTATACCTTTTATATAGTTGCATTTATGAAAAAGATTTTGAAAGACCTTGTGGTGCATCAGTAGTCACTGTCAGAAATTCAGTGTGTTCACCACAAATCTCTTAAACATTATATTTTATTCTCCTCCCTTACAGACCACATCAGATCCCATTGGTGTTGGACAGTTTCATCAATGCCACCCACAGACTGTATGCACATGTGCTTCCTTAATACACATTTACTAATGAGGCTTGATGCTTTTCTTGGCCTATTGATTATGTCTATCTTGAAGTGACGTATTTTCTGGTTCAGTTGGAAATCTTGCTCTCATATTTCTTAACTTAGATGCTACAAGATCAGCCTCTAGTAGAACTTAGCATTTCTGATCAATGGAAGTGGTGGATGAAAATGTTAAAAGTAGCGTGAAATCAAGATGGTGTCTTGCTGCTACTGGTGCCAGTATTTTCTAAAGGCAATCCGTTCCTCTTAAACTCTGGGAAATACTAGAATTCTTTCTAAATAATTTAAGTATATCATTAAAATTCTGCAATAAAATCCCCACATTTAGCTCTGGATGAAACTGTAGCTGTATTGAAGCAGTAATAGTATTATTGTAGACTGCAGTGGGGAGGACTGTGACCTCATACGTTTAGTCACTGTACTTTGCTTTTAATGTAAGAACACCATACAAGATTTAGCACTGTGATAAAAAAATCACATATGATCAAATCATGAAATCATAAAATGGTTAAGGTTGGAAGGGATTTCTGGAAGTTATCTGATACAATGCACCTGCTTAAGCAGGACTAACCTAGAGCAGACTGCCCAGAATCATGCCCAGAGATGTCCAGAGCTCTAGATTTGTGTTAGTAGATACTAATGTGTAAGATCTAAGTGTTCTGTGGGGAGGCCAGGAAGACTTGAACCTTTACTGGTGGTACCGCCTATCTATCAAAATAATTTCTTTTCTTTCTTCTCTCTTCTCTACTTCCTAGGCATAAACCTGAAGACTGAAAAGAAGTTCAGGAGACTATCACTGAATGGCTTGCCACCTTATATAATTTTCTGTTTGACTTTTTAAACCACCTTGATTTTAATTAATGGATAAACAGACTACCTATATGTATGATCTGTGTATATATTTACTCAATACAGTTTTGATTTCATTTGAACTGTGCTGTTTGGTGATTACAAATACTACTCTACCTGGCATTTTCTGCTTCATGAATATCATGAGTCATGGCATAGCACTTAACTAAATGGATGACTCTATTATTATGAAGTGTTATTGCTGAATTATGCTTTTAGCCAATAGCCATGGGGTGCTGGCCTTTTGTTATTCTTTATGTTTGCTGAGATTTTATAAATTGTTTCTCAGATAATGCCTCTGAAATGCATTTCCTCGTTATTTATAAAGAATTTTCTATGAAAATCATAGAATAATAGAACAGTTTGTGTTGGAAGTGACCATAAAGATCACCTAGTTCCAACCCCCCTTCCATGGGTAGGGCCACCTTCCACTAGAATAGGCTGCTTAGAGCCCCATCCAGCCTAGCCTTGAACACTTCCAGGGATGGGACGTCCACAATTCTGGGACAAGTGTTCCAGTGCTTCATCACTCTCATTGTGAAAAAGTCCAATATATGGTCAAGCAGGTCATCATAAGTTCATAAATTATTTACATTGGCTCTTCCATTTCATCCTTTCACACTCCCACGCTAGTGCTGTCTCAATTTTTCATTTCCTTGTGACAACAGGAGCATTTCTGCTATCATCTGACAACATCAATGTATACAGGAAAATATGAAGAGCTCAACACCGTTTTGTTTTTTTCTCCTGTTTTTTTCTACCTTATAGTAAAAAAAATCTTGTGATGCCAAAATCAGTAGATGGAAAGAGACCTGGAAGGAACAGGGATGAGACAGTGGACAGTTCTGCTTCCTCCTGTGAGAATTCTGAGGTAGTACAGACTGAGTTTATAGCAATAGCTATTGAATTTAAATTTTGTTCTTTGGATTGTGCAGCATTTTAAGACCCACATTCAAAATTAATGCTGACAAGTAATTGCACCGTGAGGCAGAACACCCAGTTTCGGACAACTAATTTACCTACTTTATTTCCATTTTTTCCACCTAACTTCTCCAGGTTAGAATCCCTTTGATAAGGAGTCTGAACTGGACGGTACTCTGAAGAAGTTTCCTTCTCTCTGCAGTCCATGAAGAAGATTGAGATGCTCTAATGGAGGTCCTGAAGGTTCTCTGGGTGATGTGCTGAAAGCTGTACCTGCAGCACCTGGGATCTGTGCTTTCCTGAACCTGCATGGGGACTCTAATTGAATAAAGACCTCATTCCTTTGTAAAACACTTATGCATGGGAGGTTCTACCCCAAATGTGAAACCTGATTCTTTCAAGGAAGAAATTACTCTGGTTTTGGATCCAACTGAACAGTAGAGGACAAGATGACAATCTGACAAGACCAAAACTCATCTTCATCTGCAGATTTGGAAGCTGGAGAAATAGGTCCTGCCATGAATGCTGGTGTTCTTCTCTTATAGTGCTTTGAAAGTACAGTGTAGGCTAAGTAAAAACATGGAACATTATTTGATCACTGGAAGAAGCCAGTTGTACTGACTATCATTTCAGGTATGTGGGAGGAGCAGAGACCTTGTGAAGAAAACAGGACAGTATCAAAGATTTACTTCCTAGCACCAGTGTACAAGTGTGAATGCGATAAGTGAACACATGAGAGCAAAAAGGCTCCTAATTGTGGTATTTTTGAAGTTTGTAATGTTTGATTTTTATGACTGGTGTTTTGGGTTTTTTAACAAGCAGTTAAGAGTTGGGGTAGAGGAGATGAGGGACTATTAACACTATTTAAAAGTTTACAAATTTTTCTTTTTTTTAAATGGAAATATGCAGTGTGTCATAAAATCAAATTGTGGATTTTCTCCCAAATTTTATCTTTCCATTCTACCTATTGTGTAAAATCTATGGCCATGCAAGTTATGGTGTAGCATACTAAACCCATTCACAATACTACCATCTTGTTTAGCAGCTCAGCAAAAGAGGATTAGTGAAAACAGGAATATATCAGTATCTTACATCTCCTTACTTCTGCAAAAGAGGGAGCACTCCCTAGTCTATTTCAGAGCAAATTTAAACACATTAATGCTAAATATTTATATTTTTAAACTAATTTTATTTTTAACTAATTTGGTATACTTTGAACTTAGCAGTAGAAGCCCTTGCACAGTCAGCTACAGTGGTGTAGGAATAAGCACTGTATTTCATTTCCAAGTGAAACCAAATCATCAAAAGATTTGCCAATTCTATGTATCTACAAGATATGACTGCATGTTTAGTCATATAGGTGTCTCCACAATCTTCAATGTACTTTTTAATTCTTGTCAGACATCAGCTTTTCCACCTTGCAATGACTGATGCATGAATGCAAAGTTTTTGAAAATGGTAGTACAGAGTCTATTTGTGTGTGCCTGTGTTCCTGTAAGAGGCAACAAGTAATTAAAGAAAAAAAAAGAAAGAAAATACAGGAAAAGGAAAAAAGTCATTATTGTGGGAAGCAGAGGAGACACCATAGTTCTCAAGGCAACAAATCTTTTCTCTTAGAGCTCATGTAGGGAAAGAGCAATCTCACATCTTCACAACCGTATTCCTATTTTTTTGATGAACAATCTCTGTCGCTGAATAAAAGCTTAGCCCAAGACATAATTTTTCTGTTTTAAGTGGGAGAGATTTATGTTTCCAGTGACAAAGGATTATGTACTTTATGTATAGTATGCTCTCTTTCATCCATTTTATTTCTCTTCTTGAAATTTTACTCATTTGAGTGGTAGCTCTCTTGTGGTTTAACCCCAGCCAACAGCCAAATCCCACACAGCCATTCCCTTACTCCACCACCAATAGGATCAGGAAGAGCATTGGAAGAGTGAAAGCTGGAAAACTAATGGGTTGAGATGAAGAGAGTTTAATAAGGAAAACAAAAGCCACACATGCAAGCAAAGCAAGTAATTAATTCACTGCTTCCCATGGACAGGCAGGTGTTCGACCATCTCCAGGAGAGCAGGGCCCCACATCATGTAACCATTATATGGGAATTCAAATGCCATCAGTTCAAACATCCCTTCCTCCTTCTTCCCCCCACTTTATATACTGTGCATGGTGGCATGTGGTCTGGAATGTCTCTCAGGTCATTTAGGGTCACCTCACCTGTCCTGGCTGTTTCTCCTCCCAACCTCCGAAGCACTCCCACATTCCTTGCTAGAGTGACAGTATGGAAAGTAGAAAAGGCCTTGGCTTTGTGTAAGCCCTGCTCAGCAATAAAAGAAACATTGCTAAATTATCAACTCTGTGCTCAGCACAAATCCAAAACACAGCCCCATACCAGCTATTATGAAGAAAACTATCTCTGCTAAAAACAGCATAACCTCCCAGAAGGCAAGCAGGATTTAAAAAAATTTATATTAGAATGTAAAATCAGATCTACTCACTCCGGTATTTTAGTCTAGTCTTTTTTTTACATAAACCACTTAAGTGATACTACGAAATCCCACGTTTGTAGAACAGTGCTAATGTTAATAAATTATATTACCCAAATACAGTAGAGTCTTATTCATTCTGTCACCTTAAGCTAACAAACATTGTGATTGCTCTCATAGATGATTCTATACATATTCAAAACCTCAGTCTCTTTTCTTGAGCTATTTTTGTTTCATGCATATGTGTGTGTGCACGCATGCCTGTGTTTAAGTCACAATGAAGGAGAAATTTCTATTCATTTCTGACTTCAAAACCACATTCCACTTGCATAAAAAAACTCCTGCTTTCCTTACTGCAGTGTGTTTAATGTGAATATGTGAACAAAAGAACCAAAATCCAGAGATCTTTTTAACGTTTCCTTAGTTATTCCTATTGAATGATTGTTTTTAGGAACTGATTCAGAAACGTAGAGGACACATGTAAAGCAACTGAGCTGATGGCAAAGACAAGCTGGAGCATTCAATTAATGAAAATGTGATAAACATAACTAGAATGAAAACAAACTTAAGGAAATGTGAAGAACCTGTTTTAGAAAGTTATTTGGGGTTTTCAAGGTTTTTGCACATGCCTTTCAAGGTTTTTTTCCAGCCTTTTGGAGGACAGATGGACTCCAATATGAACTTATTTAACTGGGATTTTGGTCATCACTCATCTGCTCTCCGCAAGGACCCTTAATTAACTCAGTGAACTCTTGCTAGACTTTGGCCCAAGACATTTACATTTTAATGGAGAAGACTAACCCAGATGGAAGTGTAAACTGCACACAACGTTAAACTGTGGATAGGCTATAAATTGTAGATGAATCCCTAATCTTGAGCTTATATTCCTGGTCCCTGATAACTAAACAACACAGTTTTCCTCAATTCATACTATACTTTGGATTTCAAAGGACATATATTTATTTTAAGGCTTTATTAATAAGAGGAGGCAAGTAAGGGCATCCTCACTGTTATGCATTACACTCAATGCTTCTACCAGTTGCTGATTTTCCTGAAGAATATTAATGTAATGTTAATTACTTTTCCTGGAGAATATCCTGCAGTATATTTAGCATTTCATCTAGAAATCTATAATTAACCAGATCACTCAGCAGATTGAAGAGTTAGAATTTTTTTAAGACCTATGCCATGGATCCTTCAAAGAAATGAGAGCTTTCTCATCAACTTCTGTAACCTTAGAATCAGGCTGTGAATGCAGAGATGTATTCAAAGTAAACTCGGCCATTTTGTTAGGGTCAAAACAATACTTTTATTTTTCCTCTACAATCATTTTGCCCTGTCTTGCCCTTGCCTATGTCTTCTACTAGCAATGATGACTCTTGAGGAAGTATTCAAAAACATGGACTAAATGTCTTTCATATACAGATTAATAAATCATGTTCTTCTCTGTTTACTATAAAGCACTTAACTTCCAACTAATATTAAATGAAGTTTAAATTCCACTTGCACCGGAAGAGCATGTCAGAGGCAGGAATGATAAAGATATATCTAGATATTGCCAAGAAAAGACCAAAACTCAGGACATGAATGTATTCTTTTCTAGTTCTAGCACTGGCAAATTTGTACCGAGAAAATGGTGTTAACACAGACCTGCCCGTACTCAGGCATCTGTCTTGGAACACCCTCAATCCTTGCACTGATTTTGAGACAATTTGCTATGGAAATTGTTCTCTTGGGTTGGCGGGAAATGTAGAAATGAGGCATTTAGCAAAAGAGATAAGAAGTAAACAATCCACTTTAGCCAATAAAGATATGTAGTATTGGAGTACAAACATATTAGGGAATGTGCTCTTAAGTATCTAGGAGGTCTGGATGAGAGTAGGGGTTCCTAAAATATTTCACAGATACATTTCAACTATTTTTTTTTCTTTATTTCCAAAGACTGAAACCATGTCAGTCTAGGCAATGCAGTTACAGTAGTAAAACTGACCCCTGCTAATCTAAGCGGTTAAAAAGCATAGTGCCATGTAATCTTGTAAGAAGGCTAGGGAGGAAGCACAGGCTAGGGAGGAAGCACAGTTTTTCACTGATATGCTAAAGTATACCTAAAATATCCCATACTTCCACAATTTTTACTTAAATAGCAAAAATAGATATAGGCAAAAAATAAAAACTATTTTAAAATCTGCATTTCTTTTCAAAATAAGACAATATGCAGAGAATAACATATTTGGAAAAATCATGTTCTTAAAATGAAAGTGCGCAAAATCTTTGTAAGACTCCCAAGCTGACATTGTCTTATGGAAAACACTGTAATTTGGAAAGCAGACAAGATTTTTTAAAAAGAGATTTTTGAAATAAAGTATTTTTCAAAATCAAATCTGAAGTGCATTAATGCAGATCATTTTTTGTGTGGTGTTTATGCCTAAATTTGGTTAACTTGGATTTTTCTGTATTGTTTTCATTCTCTTCTTTGTTTTCTAATACAGTTAAGGCCTAACATTGCCTACAGAGATTTTGCTATACAAGCATAGCATTATTTTCTCTTTTCACCTAAAAAAAATGAAATTACTTCTTTTCCCTTCAAAATACTCAAGTCCTGGTTACAAATTAGCATGACAAGTAAATCTATATTTCTCCTAGGGGCTGTTCTAAATGGAATTTTGCCCAGAGTTACTTGGCTGCCAGGTAAACCACAGTAGAAACTGTGGCTGGAAATGCTAGATTACTAAGTAACAATAGAACCAGGACACAAATAAAACTAAAAAAAAAAATTGTCTCGGAAGGGACTTCTAAAGAATTTAAAGAATAGCATTTATAAGCTTATTAATTGACATTACCTTGTGGTAGGAAGTGCTTCTGCTGGGTCTTGTTTCAGCTTCAGCTGTTAAGTGCTGAAATCAGGTAGTACATGAGGTGTCCCAGGCCCCAGAAGGATGATGTTGTCCACTTGCCTCTAGAGCCTCTTGCCAGGGCTCCTGCTGAACTTCCAGGACAACCAGGTGGTTTCACAATTGATCTGATATGGATCAGGTCACTCCTTTTCATGTGCAGACTAACCAGTGTAGGGCAGGATTTCTCATAAAAAATAAATCCATACATTCTTTAAAAGCAGTGCAGTTGTAACCCTGTTTAGTATTTTGCCACTAGTCCTTAGTAGAGAAACAATTTGCCATTACTGTTTGGGTTTTCACAATAGTAATTCATTGTACAACTATAAAAGCTTTTTTTATAAATGTCACTTAAATGGGACAGCAACCCTGAGGCACTGACTGCTGGAGTTTGAGTAATTTCAAATTAAGAAACAGCCAATCCATTGCCATGGGGAGACAGTCTTTTACTGCTGCTGCTGCTTTCTAAATGCTGTGACCTGGCTCAAAGCCTGATTGAAAAAGCTTCAGGATTTTGGCAGGTGTGCTGTTTTGTTATTTTCCAGGCACTACTTTGTCAATGGTTTTGCCCATCAGTGAGAGATGGGATAGAAGTCAATTACATTCCCACTCTTTCCAAGAGGGAAATTTAGAAAAATGGAGCCTGAAACTATACTGTTCCTGATGTGTAATTTGGAAAATCCTTTGGTTTTTTTATATGTCCTTTTCTGTTTTGCTCACTGTAACAATTTCATGAGAACAGCAGTATTTAGGGATTTCTTGGCCCAGTCTTCCATATTTGGGAGGTTTGGATGGCTCAGAAAAACATGAATTTCTGAGGCAAAAGCCTCCTACACTCATATGCTTAAAATTAATGTCTGAAACACAATATTGCACTGACAGGAGACATTGTCTTTAAATGACACCAAGATTAGTGGTGATGCCACATAGAAGGAAAGTGGGAGGGAAGGCAATTGAGTAGGGTCCCTGAGCTATGTGGGTCTGTAGGAAGAGGTTGCAGCTAAGTAAATGTGTCATTGATGTTTAATAAATGTGTCTTACCCATCTCATTACTGTTAATTTCTTAAAATTAAACTAATCATAGCTCTGTACTCATAAGCCATCTTTTCCTGGGAAAATGTCTCCTTTTTCCCTACTTGTTCTATTCACGCAGCAGATAACTGACATATTTTGTGTGGAGCAAAATAGAGCATTCAGTAAAAACTTTTTTTCCTCCTTGCTGTTAAGAATAGAAAATTCCATTAAACTTGTTCTGATTTGAACACAAATTCTTTACTCAGTTCTAAAGACTTCAGTATTCTTTAATATTTCCTTGGGAAAATGACAATTTAGTTGAAAAATTTATAGCCTTCTTATTGGACAAAGAGGGAATTTTAAAAAAAGAGAATGGCAGCTCAGTAGCAACAGCTTTTTTCTGGCACTATATAGGTCAGTAGATTATATTTGGCAATGGGTGTCAATAGATACTGTACAGTCTCTCAGTGTTTTTATGGTTTTAAGCAGAAAGACTTAATGTGTATGTGCATAAAGGTGGAGATGGTTACACAGTCATTTGTAGGTAGCAAACAGAATCACAGTAGGTTGGAAGATACCTGGAAAATCTCTAACCCAACCTCCAGCTCCAAGCAGGGCCAATGTTGACTTGAGACCAACTTTCTCAGGGCTTTACCAACTTAAGTCTTGTAAACCATTAAGGTTGGAGACTGTAAAACCTCTTCAGGTATACTGTTCCACTTTTTGATTCTCCTCATAGGGAAAAAGTTTCATCAAATGGAACTCTCTTGTTTCAGTTTATATCTGTTGTTTCTCATGGGCTACCAGAAGTTGTTCCATAGCCATCCAGACATGCCTTGTCTCTGTGTATACTTCGCAGCTCACGTCAGTTTGGAATACTCTACAAATTTGATGAGAGAGCACTCCATTTCCTCCTGGTAATTGATAAATGTATTAAACTAGTATAGATTCTTGTGGTACTTTGCTTTTAACCAGTGTCCAGTACTCTTTTAAACCATTTTTTACCCGTATAGTAGTCAACCTATCTTGGTCTTAAAGACACTCTGAGACACCATCTAGAAAGCCTTGCTCTTGTCAAGATAATTGACATTCACTTCTCACTCCTCATGTATAAATTTAGTCCTTCCGTCTAGAAGGCAGTCAGACAGATTTTGTAACATTAATTCCAATAAATGCATGCTGGTTACCGTTCCAGTTACCTTTAATTCCTTCAGTTGCCCAGAATGTGCATAAGAATACTCATTCCAGGATTTTATGGGCATGAATATTAGGCAAAACCTTGAGTCGTGCTTTCTCTGAGGATGAGTGCCATATTTTTTTTTCTCCAGCCATTGTGGGCCTTCCCTGATCAAATGACCTTTCAAAGATGATAGAGTATCACAGTGACATCTTGCAGCTTTCTTAGCACCCCAGATCCATCTCATTAAGTGCTATGGACTTGCATGGGATGAGATCTATCAAGCAATCCCTGAATCAATCCTTTTCCACTCCTGATGCATTGTCTACTCCTTGAACATTATCTCCAGCCAGAGAGACCTCAGAGACCTTGTTGGTAAAAGCTAAGGCAAAGCAAGTTTTGGACATCTCAGCTTTTTTTGCTGGTTGTGCTATTTTTGTTTTTGTGCTGTCTCAGTTGTGCTATTTGTTATACAAATAAGTATTGGAATTCCCAGGAATAAAGTGTGAAAATATTGCTAGAAGTCTAAGACTCTATGGTAAAATATATTCATTTTACCAGAGAAGAACAACAACACTGCCTAAAACTTCATGTTTCAAGAATAAGACAGTAAAGTGGTTAACATTTTTCAAGCTTAAAATATGCAAGACAGAAGGATAATTTACTGTCGCCCTTTTTATCTAAAGGTTGAAAGACCTTCTTGCTGTTAAGTTTCCAAGACAGCTTTTTCCAAAGGGGGATGTTCTCAAATTGTGTAGAGTTCAATCAAGGGCTGTTGCAGGGAAAAATGCA
>VXBC01000007.1:203991-223462 GCA_013399945.1 Ploceus nigricollis | reverse complement strand
CTGCAGAGTTTTCCTGCCCTCCATCAAATCAACACTGCAGCTCAACTTAGTGTTGTCTGTGACCTTTCTGAGGGTGCACTTGATCCCCTCATCCAGTTAATCAAAAAAGATATTAAACAGGACTTGCTCCAATACTAAGTCCTGGGGAACCCCCGCAGTGACCGTCTGTCAGCTGGATATGACTGCATTCACCACCACTCTCTGGGCCCGGCCATCCAGTTTTTAACCCAGCAAAGAGTGCCCCTGTCCAAGCCATGGGCTGCCAGCTTTTCCAGGAGTATGCTGTGGGAGACAGTATCAAAGGCTTTACTGAAGTCTGGGTAGATAACATCCACAGCCTTTTCTTCAGTCACTAGGCAAGTAGGTCATAAAAGGAGATCAAGTTGGTGAATGACCTGCCTTTCCTAAACTGATATGGCTGGGCTTGATACTCTGGTTGTCCTGCATGACAGCACTCAAGACAATCTGTTCCATAACTTTCCCTGGCACCAAGGTCAGGCTGACAGGGCTATAGTTCCCCACATCCTCCTTCTGACCCTTCTTGTAGATGGGCATCACACTGGCTGACCTCCAGTCATCTGGTATGTCCTTGATTAACCAAGACTGCTGGTAAATGATGGAGGATGGCTTAGTGAGCTCTTTTCCAGCTCCCCCAGTGCCCTTGGGTGAATCCCATCAAGCCCCATAGACTTGCGGGTGTCTAAGTGGCTCAGCAGGTCACTAAGTGCTTCGTCCTGGGTTACAGGGTGTCTATTCTGCTTCCCATCCCAGTCTATCAGCTCAGGGTCTGGTCTATCTTCTGGTTGAGGATTACCAGTCTTTCTGTTAAAGACTGAGAAAAAGAAGGTGTTAGTACTTCAGCCTTTTCCTCATCCTTGATGAAAATATTCTCCCTCACAGACTCTCTTTACACGACACAGGGTATACAGCTGTAGGGAAAGGTACAGTACAACAATATTTTAATAGGCCGCACTGAAGCACTCACATGGGTTTTAAAGAGAATATCTATGTGAGGAATGTTTTCACATATCAGCTGGCTGAACATCACTACAATAAATTACTGAGAATGTGTGGAATAATTTCTATTAATAAGCAAGATCAGATAGGCTTTGAATATTAAGAATTATTTTGAATCAGAAGTATTTGTTTTTACATTTTGGCATATCTGTTCCTTTCCAATCTGAGAAACGCCAATAGGCACTTGAATGGCTTTGCTTTCATTTGTTACAAGAATTGATCTCTACTCCTCTATTCAAAGGCAAAGCTGTGAGTAAACTTAATTTCTCACATATTCTAATGTAAATGAAGACTATAAACAGAAGTCTATACAAATGCAGTATCACTCCACCTTCATACTTTGAATGCTATGCCATGATCTGTCTTTGGAATTTATCACTTGAAGCAGGCAGCAGATTCTACAGTGCCTTTTGTTATAGATAATATCTGATGTATTTCTGCTCTTCTTTTAAGATGAACTTTATGAATCTGTGTCATCCACTTAAAGCTTAAAAAATATGTCTAAACAAATTCTATTTCTGAGAGGTTTGTTGCCTGAAACATTTATCTGTGTCACTTATGCTACTTAAAATTAAGTAAATATTATTTGTATAACTATAAAATTTCTAAAACCTAAGAAACTTTCTGTCACTGAAGAGTATCACAAAAAAAAAAAAGAAAAAGAAAGAAAAAAAATAGGTAAAAGGTATTGGTTGGCTGCAAGATAAATTAGTAAGAAAATTGGGTTGATGTGAAATTGTTGTGTATGGTCTGACAAGGTATAGGAGAAGAAGAGTTCAATTCTCAATATTCTTCATTCATAGGCTGAACCACATCTGAAATCCCTTTATTTAGAAAAGTATGAGGACTTTCCAAGGTTCCTTAAAATACTAACAATGACAACCTTATTCCTTCCTGCTTCCAATGGACTATTGAAACAAATCACTTGTATTTGATGAGAACAAGAAAGGCCAATGTACAATGTTTAGGGTTTGCCTCTCCCCTTCCAATTACAAATGTGTTGAGAGCTGAGCCTTGATAGTCTTAATTTCAGACAGGAAAAATATCTAACAAACAGAAAATAACTTTATGACATTTTACTAGTAAAAGTGTAAGATAATTGGAAGTCTACTTATGTTTACTTGGATTTTCAATGGGACAGAAAAGTAAATACTGCCTTTTCTGTAGCTGTCACCTCATGTTCAACATCCAAAAAGATAGTTTTTTCTCTAGGGTTCAAGACTTTCTCAGCAACTAGCATTGTTAGTGTGTATGTTAATTTTATGTTTTATGAATAACATGTAAAACCCCATAAAATGGTGAAAAATAACTCAAAACTCACCTCAGGCATACAGTATTATAGAAAAAAAAATAGATCTTATTATTTCAAAATAATGTCTGCATTACCTGAAAAGCAAAAAAAAAGGGAGTATTGTTTTTATGAGTTTCCAAAAAAAAAACCAAATGCAGAGAGTATTTCGTAAAGAGATGATGCAAATTAGTTTCATTAAATGCATAGTCTTATGAAAAAAATTGCTTTTAAATTTGTCAGGATGGCAATTGAGCTTTTAAAGATACATTTTTGAAGACACAATTTCTAGCTGTCTAAAAATTAGCACAATTTTTAGGATTTTTTAAAAATTAAGAGTCTGATACATATTTAGATGAAGGGTTTTGATACAGAAGCAGACTGTAATCACTGATTTAAAATATATGTCTTGTTCCAACTGCAAAAAAGAGGAAAGCTTAATACACCTGATGTCTTGCTAGACCATAAATGTCAGCCTGGCAGATAATTAGGAACAATATATTGCATTATCACTGAAGGTAAACCGTCTATATTTTACTTCACAATATTGTGACTGCACTTTTATTCTATGGATTGATACCTTGAGATTCCTGGCTCCATGTGTTAAAATGTTCCTAATATCTAGCATTCTACTGAACAGTCTGCAGGGTACTTGATCCAAGCTTCTTCTAGAGTCTGTGTGCTGTTCCCCAAAATGTGATTGCTATTCTGTATAGTGGTTTACCTGACAAATGTGGAAATAGACTAATGTTCACAAGAGTAGTATTTCTGTAGCTTATAAAGACATATATGTTGCATCCCCTGTGCTGAAAGATTAGAGCACACAGAGAGAAGGTTGGCAAGATTATGTCTGTATTTCTGTAATGAGTGTTAACTGTCCCACTACCATACAATATTTTCATTGCTAGGAAACTCATTACATCATTGCAAAAGTCTTCTTTTTGTAAATGAAGATATGTGCATTTCAAACAATCAGAGATCCAGGAGTGACCCCAGAAACCAAGTTATTTTAAAGGTGTAGAATGTGCTTAAAGCAAAATAAGCTCTGTTAAATACTGGAAGTCAATACCACATTAGTATGGGGCTTTCAGTCAGCAAACTTATGATGCTGATATCCACCTAAATAGTACTGTTTATTTGATGTGAGTTATGTGACAAACAAATTGGTGACACATATGTAACTGCTTAGATTAGGTGTACTTTGACTAAATACAGATACATATCCTATATTCTTCCTTTGAAAAATAGAAAGCTCATCTTTCGTTTTCAATATGTTGTTTTGAATGTGTGCATTAAAGCCAAACAAATTGCTGGTAAAGTTTAGAGCTCAAAGCATTTTTGTATTCCTCTAATTAATCAAACCTCAGTTAAGCATGGAAGGGGAAAAATGTCTTCAGCAGCTTTCTTAGTCTTTTCAGGAGATTAGTTTCAGAGAATGCTTGGAGTTTTTTTATCATGCATAGAAAAAAAATTCCCCCTTCCCTTTTCCATTCTTCCCATGCTACATTTATATTGTCATTTTGAATCTCTAATCATGTGTAGGTGCTGAAAATTATCCTAATCTTCCAGAGACTCCTCTGAAACAAGAGGGTAGACAGTTCCAGGTTTTCCTGGTCAGTGTAAGCAGTTTTACATGTCAGTTTAACGAGATTGAATGATGAGGCACTTCTTGTTGGAGACCATACGGCTGTTCTACTTGTAGATTAAACAGTGCCTGAAATACTCCTGGGTGCTGAAACTCAATCATCTCTGCAGCTAAACTGCTAAGGACGTCTCATGTTTTCAATCTGTGTAAAGTAGAGGTCTCAAAAATGATTTCTGGATGAGGTTTGGGAGCTACAAGACTCTATTGACCATTTCCATTTAGCATGTAGCCATGCTCTTCTGGAGGCTAAAACATTTTACTAACATATATATAGGCTGATTTTTACCAGTTGCACTCAGTGCCTGGGAACACTGCAAGGAACATGTAAGTTACTGCTGTAAAGGTAGCCTGTGGCCCACTTGAGGAAAAGAGGTTTTAGTTTGGGAGTCCTTGTAGTTTAAGTTTTGAAAAAATAGATTATGAGAAAAGTGATCTCAAGAGACAGAGGTTAGAGAAAGGCAAGTGAAAAAAAATAGTCTGTATGTAGAGCAGAACAGTGTGAGTTGAAATGGGTTGGTGGAAAATTGGCTTCAAGGGCTGAGGTTAATATAAATACAATGTGATTCAGAATTAAATCTGCTCAAGGCCTTTTGCATCTCTGTAGTACATGAAGCCTTTCAGGACTTTGATTTTTCTCACTCCCTCAGTATTTCTAGGTGTTGAGTATGCTGGAGATTTTCAAATAATGTTGGAAAGGGTAAGATTCAATTTGAGAGAAAGAGTCCAAGTGGTGATGGCAACATTTGTCCTCTTTTATAATCGGTGCGGACTCTGTCATACCAAAACAGTCAATTGGCAATACAGACATCAGCTGTTAGGGATGAGGTTTCAGCCCCTGATTTAGATATCTTCATTTTAGTGGGTTGAGGTTCAGACAAATATAAAGACCATGAGAAACTACTGGATTTGGAGTAAGAAACTGATGTGCATAGTAGGGTTAGAAGATTATGCAAGTTGTACATAGTGCCATGAGGTATGGCCGATTTCATAGATGGTTCAGGAGGATTATGAGTGATGGCAAAATTTCACAAATAATTTAACAGAATATTAGGGACATTTTGGAGAGGAGAATCTTATAAGACCAGAATTATCTATTAGCAAAACCACTAAAGGAGAGTATTACCTAGGTAGTCACAATAGTTATACCAAAGTCAGCTTCCTCTGGTATCAAAACTGTATCAATGGCAAACAAGTAACAAGGAGTAGCTTCTGTATGTAGGAAGAGATGATGGTGGCGAAAGGCAGGGATAAAGTGGGCAAGAGAAAGAATGGGAGGTGGGCTGGGGTGTAAAAAAGGGCTAGTCAGGTATAACCAAGTTGTTTGTCTGACCTGTCTGATTACTGTGGTTTGTCCTGTGACAATCTGTTGAAGGAAGTTTCCCAATCTGATTTCCCAGATAAAGAATATGTAAGTAGACTTATCAAAGTTTATGGCTGTAAGTAACTCTGTTTCCTTTGAAAATTCTTTATATCACTTTTAGAAAAAGCAAAATTTTAAAAGAAGATATTAGGTTTTTTTCAGCTTTTAATCCCTAAAACATATCAGAAGAGCAAATCATCTCTGCTATTTCATTGTCTTCTTAGAAGTTCTTAGGAGCTTCAGAATAGTAAATTTAAAATTTCATCTGTTTAAAGGAATAGCTGGAGTACTAAACGTTTTCTTGAAGTTTTTTTAATCTCCAAAATTTATTTAAGGGCACAGGAAAACAAACAAAAACCCTGCATTTTAAATTCCTGTCTGATCTTTTTTTTTACTTTGTAATTCAAACTTTACTCTCTTGCTGTTATGATATTGTTACTTCACTGGTTCACTAGTTGCCTAACTATGAAAGCCATGATTTTCTAATTTAAAAGTCAAATAGAAGGTAAGAAAATGCCTGTATTTTTCTGTTATTCAAGGTAAAGGAGCTAAGAAACAACAAATCTAATCTTTTTTCTTCAGATATCACCTTCCTAAATACTCATTTATTATATTCAGATTCACCGTGCAAAGAAATGCTCACGCTTTTGTTTGTGGAACTAAACCAGACCTCTAAACCTTTAAAAATATACACATGACTATTTTTTCCACCAGTGACTGCAGTAAGAATGATGAAAACATAATTTGATTTTATGGTTGGAGGGTTCAGATACCAAATGAACTAGGTATCATGTTTAGCAATACCAGAAAATCAGTCCTAGTCAGCCTGATTTAGTTTCTCACAATTGTTCAGTGATCTTATTGCAGTGGCCTTGGTAGCTCAATTCAGGGTTAGCACAACACTGAACTCTCTCAGGAGACTGTCTCAGGAGCCTACACTTTCAGCCACTTAGTCAACACAAAATGCAAGGAGCACAGATATACTCGAACGTACCAGGTGCTCACTGCATACAGTGATTTTACCATGTACAAGCTTGTCCCAGCACGAGGTGCCTCCTAAATATGGATGGAATCCCTCTGAATACAAAAGCTGGAGAGATGGGGGCACCTCCATTAACAGAGGGTGGCCTGAGTTCCTCCCTGTCCCCTCTCTACAAACTACTGTGTGCTTTACCTTAAATCCATGTCCTGACCTGATCTGCACGAGAAAGAAAATCCTTTCTGACTAAAAATAAATGTCCATCTTCAGAAGCAACAAACATCTTCCTGAAAGTAGCTCTTGGCTGCATACTAAATAGATGCTACCACTTCAAGGTGTGACTACTAAGGCCAGCCTAGGAGAGATTTCAGCAGTGCTTCCATGAGCTCCAGGTAGGTTGTTAAGACATCTCTGAGCAGAAGACCTTAGAAGAAGGGTAGTGAGAACTACAAACAACTCCAAACCTCGTATAAATCCGTAGTGCAGAACTGTGCTCTACAGAATTATATTTGTCTCAAATTTCTTTTTCTATTTTTCTCCTCATAGAACTTGATAATTTATATTTTGTCCATTTATTGGGCCATTTCCTAATTTCACAAATAAGTATGGATTCATTTTTCCCTCCATTTGTTCAATAAAGCCAGAAAAATAAGTTCTTGCTTTAGAATCAATCTAACTTTTTTCTCATTTTCTATGTCAGCTAGGTTAGTTTAAAATCTGAAATTTTCTCTGGCTACATGACTTACAGTGAAAGTACTGGAATCCAACAGATTTCAGGTTTCTCTCAGGAGACACCTGCTTGACAGTGCTTTTGTTGCTAATGGTAGAATTTAAATGTCTGACTGCTTTCTGCATGTAGCTTTGCTGATTGCACTTTGAAACTCTTTCATGAAGAGAAAGTATTTGCAAAAATGTGTTCCTCTTTTCATCCCCATACACACATTCCTTGAAATATACATAGTGCTGGGAAAGACATAAATATCTAGTACTGTTAGGAGAAAATAAACAGCTACAAAATTATGGTTTTAGGTATTAAATAGCTACGTAATATTTTAGAAGTGAATTTTGGATAGAATTTGGGTTTTTTTGCTGTTATGACAAAAGGAGCTGACATATTGCATTTCAGTCATACCAGTCCAATATTTGCAGATTACACCTGTATTATCTCTGAAGATGTCTCTGTGTTTTCAAGGACTGAGAACGTTGGGTAAAAAAGCCTGAGGTTGGCAGAAAAGTCAGTCTGAAGCACTTTGGATTTTTTCCCAGATCTGCTGTATCTCTTTCATGCTTTATAGTGACATCAGCATTTTACACCTCAATATTTATTCTAGGGAGGAAATAATTCTCAAAGCAAAATAAACAATGATATCATTAAACGAGCAGTTTTGCCAAGGAAGAAAATAAGAAGTCCCTATGCATAGTACATATAGCATGGGCTGAAAGAAATATCTGTTAATCAAAAGACATTTCCTTTTTTCTTGTATTGAGGGGGAAGGGGTAGAGGAGGACCTTGTTAGAAATTTTATCATTTTTTAAAAATACAAGGTTTCACACTGTGCTTACTGAGTTCTGATAAGAAGTTCCCGCATATGATGCAAGCTGGCAAAATGTAAAGCAGTGAGTTCTCATCTTGTTCAAAGGCTGTTATTTTCTGGTAATGCATATATCAGATCTCCTGCAGGCATTCAAGAACCTAACCACCAAAAAAAGAGAGATAAAACTAAAGAGTGTCACAAACTTCAGTGTCTTTACAGATGTGCATCACAGAAATATTGTCAATAAAGTAGCTGGAATAGAATTCGGTTCAGTGGATATCTGACAAGTTTTGCCAGGGAGAACCATGAACTACACAAACTGGGTGTGTCCAGCATTTATACCAGAGTCCTCCAAAGAGCTCTCAGAAGAATATATGAGTCAGCAGTCCTATTTCTTCCTTAAGGACTTCACTGGTACTGCAGTGTGATGATGAATTGCTTGACATCTTGTCTAAAATGTGACAAAACCAAGTTCCTGATGATCTCTAAATTCTCTCCGTTAGTGTACTTGTACTGTAGATGCTCCTTTTGATGTTGTCTATATTTCTAAGTTGTTGAATGAATCCTGGTTTGGAGTTTCAGTTTATCCTGAAAGTTTATCAGCTTCTTATTAAATTTTTAGTCCTAATTTATTTAACTCACAATACCTGGTAAAGACAATTTTGCGTGTGTGTAGAGTTTTCATCTCTGATTTGATTTCAAAAAATATATATAACTGTCATTTTATTCAACTCTGGAAGTGTTAACACAGTAACTATGGAAGGGCAGCCCTTCCATATGTAACTTCCACAGTAACTTCCATATGTAACTCCCACAGTAACTATGGAAGGCAGCTTCCCTTATAATAGTAACTTCACAGATAGATCCGGGCAGATATTTTGCTCCTATACAGAACAAAACTATGGATATACAGGGAAAAAAAACCTAAGGTAACATAATTTTTATGATTTATAAACCCACTTGCAGTTCCAGTTCTTATTCCAACATATAAGTTTCTTTCTATCTCTTTCTCTTCTCTTTAAATATATGTTGCTAAAGAAGTTAAATAGTTACTGAACTGGAAGGTAGTAAATTTAGATTGCAAAAGAAGATATGAGAAAAAAATAGCATGTCTTCAGATAAAGGACTGCTTTGAAGTCGACATATGTTCACAAAAATAATTTCACATGCTTCCATATCCTTACAACATCTTCATCCCAGATAAACTAGGTAGTCTCATAGACTGGTTAAGTGAAATCATGCCTCAGAATTTTACCAATGCCTTTAATATGATCATTCTACTTAATATCTGAGATAGCCATATTTCTTTGACTGTAGAGGGAGTGCTTCAGTTCAGTGTCTCAAATTTAAGGATCCAATTGTTATTGCTTAACATAAGCGCACAATTAAAACTGTTTGGAGATTATGCTACCTCTATGAATACTGGAAATTGTGCAGCAATATAAAGCTCACTTTAATAACTTCTATTTCTTTTTATATCATTTTGATCTTAGCTAAACAAACTTATTTTTCACTGTGTCTCCTGATCATGCTGTCTTGAAACTTCAGTTTTCCTTATACCTGTGTCTGTACTGTGATATTCCAGGCTATTGAAACAACTCTTCTCTATTCAAATTACACCACTGTCCTTCAGCAGGGATTTAGAGTAAGGTACAGAAAACACATCCATCCTTTTAAAAGGGGAAGGTGATACTGATAATCATTAAACTACATAGTCCTACAGATCCAAGAAGGAGTCCAGAGTGAAAACTAAAGCATAATACTCCCAAAATACATTAATTTTTCTGTACTGGAACGAGAGCAGACAGCATGGGGCAACTAAAGGAAGTTATGCCTCAACAACCAGATTTTTTCCAATGACGTCTGTGTGATCAGACAGAGGGCAATCTTTTGAAGGGTTTTTAATAAAGGTATTTATTTGGGATGAGAGTTTCTTGGAATTACATTACTAAATTAAAAAGTCAATTATTTGTATGTTTGGTGACATTTATTTGGTTTGGCAGTCTTGTTGTTTTCTTGGTTAAAATATTTTCTTCGGGATGTTCAGGCAGCTGAAGACAAATCCTAAGCTATTTTGCAGTCATCACTGCAAAGTTACCTAGACCACAAAATTGTCATGACAACACAGAAATAGTCATTAAACTTGTGTCCTGGTTTAGGGCAAATCTGGGAGAAAACCTCCAAGGGAGTTCCTCTAGAATGCAGATTCAAGTGGCCCCTCCCCAGCTGGTTCTGGAAAAGATTTCCTTGGAGAAAAGTGGAAAAAAACCTGTTTATTTAACAGGCAAAGCATTCACCAGCACAAAAAAAAATGAACAGTATTGAACAATAAAACCTCTTGCTGCTCCAAAGAGATGACAAACTCAGCAAGTCCCCTTGGTGGGCTGTAGCTCGGCTCACCCAGTCTGTTATCAGTCCCTCCGGTGCTGGAATTGCCCCGGCCCAGGCCTGGCCCAGTGGCCACAGGGGCGAGCAGAACTGGGTGTTCAGTCCAGAGCAGGTTTAGTTTAAACAGTCCCAAGAAAAAGAAAAAAAACGGCCCAGAGAACTTCTCTGCCTCAGCTAGCTAAAACTAACTAAAAGCAAAGGAGAGCTCTGTCCCGCCATCTGTCCATCTGCAGACAGCACAGTCCAGGAGAAGGATGCAGGGGAGCAAGTGCAGCTTCTGAAAACAAACTCTGCACTTCTCCCCCCACCTTTGCCCTTGGAACCAGTCTTAGAGGTGCAAAACTTATTTCTGGGCTAAACAGATGAATGGGGATACAAGCATCATAAAGTCACCCCAGGACAACTTGCAACTCGGACAGGCATACAGAGATGTACCTTGGTAGACAGTTCTGAAATTAATACATAAACCAGAAGTAATATGGAGTACCACAAAGGTAATAAGGAAGAAGAAAATAAAGACAGAGCATGGTTTCCTACTATTTTCATTCCATGATTATCCTTATACAAAAGGCAGTTTAAGATGACCAGAATGAGTTCAGGTGTGGTATTCTCCAAGAATCCACTATTTCCCTTCAGCTGTGGTATTCTCCAAGAATCAACTATTTCCCTAACAGTGACCTGTTCATATGGGTGTTGACCAGCTCAAAATGAGGAGTGGGTTCAGGAAACAAATAGGAATATTGTTTTCTCTGCTTGTGTGATGGACATTACAAGGTTGATGGCAGTAAAACACAGTAGGTTCATCTGGGTATCCTTTCTTGTGGTGTTAACAGCCCTGCAGGTGAGGAAATGCATGTGCTGGAAAACCAACCTTCTGATAGGTTTGAATCACATGCATGATAAGGACATTCAGTGCTCTTTGTTCTGATTGTCTGTACCCTTGCCTGACTGAGAAAATAACACTGAAGAGTAAGGATACCTCAGTATTACCTACTACCATGGTTAGATGGAAAAAATATTAATGCATTAGAAAACAGCTGGGGGAAAGCATTACTCTGTAGTTAACTGATGGAAATATATTCTTGTTTGATTTTTATTTTCTAATGCTGTCCTAATTGATTTAGCTTAAACAACAGATTTATTTTCCATGCACAGTCATATCAGACACAAATATGATTTCAAATACTGATATATAGAGCATTTATGGGTAAGGTAAGCATAAAATCAGCTCTTCACAGGTGGTTTTCTGTCTTTCTCCAGCTAAGAAGCTCTGTCCTTAGGGTATGTTTTTAAAGTATTCCAGAAGCAGATAGACTGATAGTGAAACTCTCTTTTGGTTAAGCATTTTGTATAATATAAATGTAAAGCTGCAGTCACTTAATCACAATGATTCTTGATTAAAAACTTTTGTCAATCATGAAGTTAAAATCCATAAAGAAGTCTCAGGATAAATGTTCTTAATCATTTGCTTTTTTTTCTCAGCCAAAATTAAATTAGAATTTCTATTTTATGGTATTTTACATCTCTAGAATTTCTCTCTTATACATGATTGGGAAAATTTATGAAGGCTAAATTCAGCCAGACTCTATAGACTGCTGTTCTGTAAGATTCTGAAGTATAATAGTACATTCTAAGACATCAGATACATATTTGCTTTCATTAAGGGTAGCTGAAAAGTTGAGGTTTCAAACAACCTATCACTTAGTTGAATAAATGATATTGGTTTAATATCCAGAGTCACAGGTAATTTTGTTCTGGGAAATTAAACCTCTGTGTCTGAAGCTTTAGTTCTAATTGTAATCCTTCTATGTGCATTGGGATTTGGACTGAAATGACATTTTATGCTGATACTACAAACTCTCAGCTAATAGTGATGAGGTAAAGAAAAGCATGATTCTCCTGAGAGGAAATTTGCTTCACAAATCTTAGGAGAACTTTGGACTTGCAGTGTGCTGACAAAATCAAGGCAGAATTTCATCTGGAGCTTGGACACCAAGGTAACAGATTTATTTGTTGGGAAGTGGGACTGACAAGTCCAAGTTCCTTTGGCTGGATTTCTTTATTTATTTACTTTGTCTTATGGCAAGGAATATTCACTGCTATTTGCACTTCTAAGAAGATGTTGAAAAAACCAGGAGAACTTGTGCTGTTTGTAGAGATTGTTGCTGACATTAAGAAAGTCCATATTTCTCAAATGGCCTTGAATCTGAAGTGTTAATCAGAAAAAATGTAAGGTCCATACAGTACTGTACAATGTTTAGACACGTAGAGTCATAGAATCAAAATCATGACGTATTCTGCAAAGAAGAGGAACCAGCTAATATGGAGGGGAAAAAAATTCCAATAACTTAAAGCTACAGGAAGGAAATTGAATGAATCTCTTTCAACTATCAGAGAAGTCAGTCTGACACATGAACAAGATATGTGAGGACAATCTTTGACAGGTGACTGAGAATTGACTACAGCACAGAAGAATTTCACCAGTTATTTGCTTTACCCTTTGCCACGCCATCCATTTATTTTACACATCAGGATGGATATTGAGTAAACCAGCACTTAAAGACTAAGAAGATGAGAAATAAGACTGTACAAATTGTAACTGCACTGTCTACAAGTAGTTATCTGTGCTATGGAAGAGCAAGGCACAGTTTTATCTGCAAACTCACAGGGAGGGCTCCCGTGGCTTTTTCCTTATAGGCTAAGTGTCTCACCTCACTTTTTTTATTTCACAGGGAGAACAGGATGAAAGTTCACTGCTCTCATCCTCCCATTTGATGTCAGGAACTAGTGCCTATTAAATTGGCATTAAAAAGGCACTTAATACGGGAGACTGTATTAAAAAAGATAGTAATGGTCAGGTCCAAAATATATAACAATAAAAGGACTCAGCTCCATCAGTCAAAATTAGTCCTAACTTAGGCATCTAAATCTGAGAACATCAGAACTTAGATGGGCTTTTTCAACAGGAGTAAATTCATAGAATCATAGAAAAGTTTGTGTGGGAAGGGAAAGTAAAAATCATCTATTCTAATCTCCCTGCCTTGGGCAGAAAATCTTCCACCAGACTGGATTGTTCAAAGCCCTATCCAGCCTGAACACTTAAAGAGACAACTTGTCTGAGCAACCTGTTCTCAAGCTTCACAAAGCCCACAGTAAAGATTTGCTTCCTAAAATGATTCTTTCAGTTTAAAGCCACTCCTTACTGTCCTATCACTACATGCCCTTACAAAAAGTCCCTCTCCAGCTTTCTTTTAGACCCTCTTTAGGTGTTTGGTAAAATAAAGGGAGGATGGTGTTCCCCAAGACAGACTGTAATAAACTCCATCCAAGAGCAGAAAGTCTGAAACTCCACCCCTCAGGAGACCTTCACAACATCCACAATTATATGAACAACTTTTGTTGAAACTCAAAAAGCTGGAACAGCTTCTCTTATATATATATATAGCCAATTTTCCATCTACAGACTAGCGTGCTCACCCCAAGAGTGCAAGATTTAGCTTAAAAAGTCTACCCACATACTGCTAGAAAATAGGAAAAAATTTTGCTACAGCTCTTATTCCATGCCCCTTTTCTCAGCACATCGCATTGTCATGGTTTAGGACTGGCATTCCCCAGTTTAGTGTTTCCACTGAAACACTCCAAACCATGTGCTGCTTCCTCTCTCCCTGCACCTGCCCCACCCCAACCCACTGCATTGCACTGGAGAGGAGAATTGAAGGCAGAAAAGGTCAAGAACGCATGTTGACAGGGAAACAGTTTTATCTTGGGAGCCTGATCTACCTGTCTATTATTGCAGTGCTCTTCAGTAGCCCAGCCCTTGGGTCCATGTGCATGACACACTGTTATACCCAGCTTCTCTACCTGGGAAGTGATGTCTTGCCACAGTTTAGCAGCCCAGAGGGTTTTACCTCTGTGATGCCAATTGGTCTTTCTCCATTGGTCCTCGCACAGCCACAGAGCATTTGTTATCATCCACTAGTCAGTGTAGAGGCAGAGTGTTGGCCATTTCTGTCATTCAGCCATATCTAAAGCCAGATGGATGGCTTTCAGCTCTGTGACCTGACTGGTCACAGAGACAACAGCCACCCACAAGCCAGCCTCCTTGTGCCCAACAGCTTCTGAGACTTGCAATGTAGGACTCCATACAGCGTTTATGTAGCCCTACAACATAGCTGCAACTGGCAGTAAAGAGAGCATATCACTTTTCATTTTCTGGTAGCTGATTATATGGTGAAGCCTCCTCAGCATGTCCTCCTCTTCTGATTATAGTCCAAATATTTTGCCTTCAGGCCAGCTTGTGATGACTCCCAAGATTCCTGGGCAATTGGGGTTTACTATTCAAGCTTGCAGTGTGAACAAGTGAGAGACTTGCTCCATGCAGCATCAGTGGCATGACATGTGGAAGGGACTTTCTCTTTTGACATCCAGACCAGCACTGGTAGTCAAGGTGTCAGGAGAGGCTGTGCTTTGGTGCCAGTCACTTTTGAAGTGATTCAAACCCCTTTGTAAGCTGACAGTATCTCCTTTTAAGTAGGAGGTTGACAGGCCTCAGATCCTTTGTATCTCTGACTCCAAAGTCCCAGGAGATGTCCTCAAGTCTCCCTCGGTGCTTTTTGCCAAAAGCTCCATGAAGGACCATTCTTCCCAGCTGCAGCATAGTGCACATTTTTCGCATCCGTCCTGTACTGATTTGCCAAAGGGCTACTGCACAAATTATCTCCTGTTTAATTTGTTCAAAAGCTTGTTATTTTTCAGGACACTGCTTAATATAATTCATTTTCTGGTTCACTAGATGGAAAGGTATATAGTCTGACTGTACTCTGAAATATGCATTCTCCAAAAAAACCACAGCACCTAGGAAAGCCTGTGATTCCTTCTTGTTGGTTGCTGGGGATGTAGCTGCTATTTTCTTAGTTTTTTAAGTTTTATTTTATTATTGTATTTCTCCTTTCCCAGATGATTTCAGGATTATTCAGTCAATTACTTCCCACAGATACAACTATGGCTGTAGATGTATTTATTGTAGATGATGTAAGCAAGGGAAAGACTATGGTATCTTGTTTAAAACTTTGGTCAGTTTCTTATCCCTGATGTATATAAAGGGACAGTTCAGGTTGTGTTTCATAGATCTGAAGAATTTGTCCTTTATTCTAAGGAAAAAACGTCATAAAAATTCGGTAGTACTCCACCTCCTTCAACACCTCTTGCAGAAAAAACTGCTGTATTACATGACCAGTTCTGTATTCAGGTTTTCTGATTGAATGTTGTGTCATAGAAAATACTGTACAGACTGTGATTAAATCCATACATATGTACTCTGACATTTGTTCCTCTAGAAAAGACAAAAATTAGGCAGTTACTAATGATCCTGGTGATCACCACTTTGAAAAGGGCAGTTTCCCTACCCTAATATGACATAATGCTGATAGAATTTTTACAAAAGAGATTCCATATGATTACAATGGACTCAAGATATGTCTTTTGAGCAAATTTTGCCAGATTTTACAGATTCTTCTAGATGTCTTCATAAGAAAGAATCTCTTTTGGGACGTACGTATATCTATCATCATCTAGAAACTTGATTTTTTTTTTTTGAAAATTGCAGGTATTCATCCACGAGAAAGCAATTAAATTAAGATATTTATATTGCCAGTACCTGGTAGCTGCTTAAGATATATACATGGATCAGTGTCTTATTTGTATGTCCAGCCTTAGCAATAGAGCTCATGTCACTGCTGAGTTATCAAATCAATGCTGTTATCAATTTAGCCTAGACCTTTCAACCAGGCCTGCTTGCACAGATTTTGGCACTTATGATGCTCCACTGAGTCATGAATGAAGGGTAATTTATATTACCCTTCTATAATCTATATTTTTCTATTGTCTTGACTGTCTATGTACTTAGTGTCCTAGAAGTTTGATTAAATGAATGTGTATATACATTTTATCTACTGGGAAATTAAAACTTGCTGTGCTTTAAAGATGCATAAATATGAATTTCCCTTTTTATTACCAATTCATTTTTGTAAGGATTGATTAATAATTGTATGCAAAAAAATATTTCTGTAGAGTAGAAGATTGCATTAACAATTGTATTAAACAGATTATTCATAGTATTGTGACATTTCATTTTGTGTATAAAATGATAGAAACCAATCCTTGCTGTTGTATGCTTGAATGTAGTGCAGTACAATGTTAAATGGCCTCATACCATTTCAGTTGCAAACATTAATTTTTCAGTGTCAGCTTTATCTTTAGGGACTACCTTTAATCTGTGTTTGCCTTTTTCAGCCAGTATAATTCAGAAGATTTACAAATTCACTTTCATATATAGACACACTTAATTTTAATGGTGAGCTAAGTTATTCTGTAAAAATATATTCTGTAAAGAATATATTTCTGTAAAGATATTCTTTAAAAGATATTCTGTAAAAATGAGTGGAGAGAATAAAAAATTTGTTCATTGATTATATGCTTGTTACCTAGAGAAGAGTGGCACTCATGGCCTGATCCATCCATGACATTCTGCTACTGTCTCATCCATGACATTCTGCTACTGTCTATGTGTCAAATTTAATGGCTTGTGACAGGTCAATTAAAGTTGAGGAACTCAAGGTTTGTATGACAGATTGGTTGTTTATGAAGTGAATTTATATGTGTACATAATGTAATAATTTGCATAGTTAATTTATTGTTGTTGTGAGCATTACATTTGCTTGTGTAAATTATACCAGTTTGCTGTTCAGATAAAAATGGATATTGATGGATTTGTTTTGACCATGCACAGGTTGGCTTTGACTAGAAATTCATCTGGATGCAATTCTTTGCTGTCTGGTGTCAGATGGCAGAGTACATCTGCACATCAGATCTGAGGACCAAAGTCAGTGAAAGCAGATAAAACTGCTCAGGTCTTGGTACTAGCAGAGTTCAAACTTCTGTTCACTGTTTGGGAAGAATGAGTAAGAGAGAGGTTTGACTGACCACCGCCACAGCTCGGTGCTCAGGGTTGTCACCAATAGATGTTGGGCAGTTAGTAGGGGCATATATTCATTAAGTTTTATAAATATGTATTTCAGATAAAAGAGTTTCCTCAGAAAATGTTTAAATCAGTGTACGCCAAAACACTGATGATTAGTCCATTTTCCTGGAATGTGGGAAATTGAAATTTAAGTGTGTTTTACAAAGGATAATTTTAAAATTACTGTCTGCTTTTGTTCTGTAGTCATCATAATCACTATATCACTGGACAAATAGAGGAATGCATCTTGACTTTTTTTTCTTTCTTTTATTCCTGTCATATAGCTATCTAAGTTTAATGTTGACATGGGATTATCTCTTTTTCTGTTGAAGAATTAGTGTTCCTTTTAGGTGTACTTTTCAGTATTTATATTTAGATATCTTAGATAATTCTTTATTTAACTTAGCTCAGGTATTTATGAATTACTTCCTGAGTCTATATAAACTTCTGAGAGACCTATAAATCTCTTGTGAAATAAAGGAGAGATTGTGGGGGGTAGTTTTGGAAAAAGGGGCAGAAGAGTTGGTAGATTTATAATGATATTGGTTTACATTTGGCATAAGCTAAATTAACTCTGCCTCCTGCTGAAAGGGACTCTTAACTGTTCTCATTCTTGTATCAGCACTTGCAGTCAGGTGAGTCAGATCATTTATCTTTGGTGTTGGTTATTGTTTTCCCTCATTATTAGTTTCCAATCATTGGTAATCTTGACTTGCTGTAGGGCCCCATGATTCTACCGCTGGCTGAAGGGAGGCAGCAAAAACTGTAGCTGAGAAAGTTAAGAATGTTATTTTGGAAAAAATACAACTTTATTTTGGCTGAAACAGACAATGAATTAATACTTTAGGACGTACACAGGATTTCTCTTTCATGCCCAAATAACTCTAGCTAAGCCCAAAATTCTCATCTGTGTACAAGAAGAGGGTATCCTGTTCACTTGAGACACAGTTTAATGTTCCCAAGTCTTTGTTATTCCTTTATTATAAGTGTAATGAAATATACATTGGTCACCACCTTGAGGCTACTCAGAGAATGAAGCAATACATTGTGTGGATCATGGTTGTTAACTGCAGTTTTCATGTTGTGACTACATCACATCACTTTCTGAAAAGTAATGGCTTTCAAAAAGCTTCTGCAGGCTATGCAGGGTCTTTGTATTAACCTATAATATACCTATTATGTCTCAGCTCCTCTGTTTTGCTCACTCTCTCATGAATATAATCTTGCAGACTATGCCAGTGGCAACTTCTGAGCTGGTGTTTCTTTTTTTAAAGTGGGAGGCAATTACTGACAGGATGTAATCTGTTGGATTTCATTCCTTACTGTGACTCATTAAAGTGTACTTTACCTTCTGTGAATGCTAGAAAGGCTAACCCTTCCTCCACACGCCCTTTAAAAAAAATTAAAAGTATTTGCTAGTGACTATCTGACAAGTAATGCAAGGTAAACAGCCATTTCTAACTCATCTTGCTGTACATTTTAATTAACGAGATTGTGCCAGACAGATGAGGGTCTGGAAAAATTAGCACTTGCATGGAAAAATACCTAGTCTATTTGCTTTAGATGAAGAAACAACAATTAGATTTGGCTCATATTTTTCTGTAATAAAAAGAAAATTATATTATATATGTTTAAATATAAACCTGTTTGTTTTCCATCTCTTACAGTATTTTTTTCTCTTATTCATAAAATGCAAATAGACAGTAACTTCTGTAGAGAGAGGGTGATAGGTAAGAATCTGCCTATATGTAGTAAATTTGTGTATATTTCCTAATGCATTTAAATAAATGAATATATCACACGTCAACGAAAACNATTATTATTATTATTATTATATAGCAAACATTTGACCAACTAAAACATAAACAAATGTACATAAATACATAGCAAGTATATAAACAACTGTTCAATGAAAAGTCTATAGAATTTAATCCTGGGACTAGTGTAATTTTCTCATCGCACCTGCTAAATATTATGGACACTCCCTAAGCCCAAAAGGAGAGAGTTGTTTAAATTAACCATATGGTACTTGTATAAAATAACAACAAAATAGCATGTAGCAACAAGGTTCCTAAATTTTATTTAAAATTTGTAAGCTCTTTAGAGAAGCATAGGGAACATGTGTATAAATACCTCATTGGAGACTAAAGAAGGTGGAGACAAACTCTTCTCAGTGGTATTCAGTGACAGGGCAAGAGGTGATGGGCATGAACTGAAACACAAGAAAGTCCATTTAAATGA
>VXBC01000007.1:116443-203936 GCA_013399945.1 Ploceus nigricollis | reverse complement strand
GACAGATGAGGGTCTGGAAAAATTAGCACTTGCATGGAAAAATACCTAGTCTATTTGCTTTAGATGAAGAAACAACAATTAGATTTGGCTCATATTTTTCTGTAATAAAAAGAAAATTATATTATATATGTTTAAATATAAACCTGTTTGTTTTCCATCTCTTACAGTATTTTTTTCTCTTATTCATAAAATGCAAATAGACAGTAACTTCTGTAGAGAGAGGGTGATAGGTAAGAATCTGCCTATATGTAGTAAATTTGTGTATATTTCCTAATGCATTTAAATAAATGAATATATCACACGTCAACGAAAACAGTCTATTGCACTTCAGGCAAATGAAATGCTAAGTATTGCAAAGTGACATTTCAAAAAGGCACCTTCCAAAGGCTACAATCAATTTTATAGATTCTTTAGTGTTGCCAAACACAAAAAATAATATAAATTTTTAAAAACCTGCAGATTTTAATAAGCTCTCTCTAATCGTCTCCTTACTGTTTTTTAAAGTTTATCTGTTTAATTGAAATAATTAAATATAAAAATGCTTTCAAAATGAATGAAAAAAACATGGTTGTTTCAAACTATATGTGGGATTTTCAGCATTACATGGCACAGAACTTTCTTTTAATGCTTATTATTATTATTATTATTATTATTATTATATAGCAAACATTTGACCAACTAAAACATAAACAAATGTACATAAATACATAGCAAGTATATAAACAACTGTTCAATGAAAAGTCTATAGAATTTAATCCTGGGACTAGTGTAATTTTCTCATCGCACCTGCTAAATATTATGGACACTCCCTAAGCCCAAAAGGAGAGAGTTGTTTAAATTAACCATATGGTACTTGTATAAAATAACAACAAAATAGCATGTAGCAACAAGGTTCCTAAATTTTATTTAAAATTTGTAAGCTCTTTAGAGAAGCATAGGGAACATGTGTATAAATACCTCATTGGAGACTAAAGAAGGTGGAGACAAACTCTTCTCAGTGGTATTCAGTGACAGGGCAAGAGGTGATGGGCATGAACTGAAACACAAGAAAGTCCATTTAAATGAAGAGGGTACGTTTTCACTGTAAGATTGGTTGACCACTGGAACAGGTTGCTCAGGAACATGCAAGAAGTCTTCACCCTTGGAGATATTCAAAACCAACCTGAACATGTTCCAGAGCAAGCTGCTCTAGCTGACCCTATTTTCATGAGGATATTGAACTACAGAGTCTCCATAGAACTTCTTGAGTTTCTAATATTCTGTGATGTTGTGCCTTTTTTTCTCTCTGCTTCTGTAAAGAGAAATTATGTGCCCATCATTCAAGACAGATGCAGAAGTTTTCACTGAAGGATTTAGGGAGCAATTTTCCAAAGCATGAATTGTTTCCGCTTTTCACCATTTACCTCACCAACGCACAGCTAAATACATTAAGGAAATATACTCAATTATAGTCACAAACCCATCCACTGATGCCAGCAGCTCTGCAGTGTAACTTTCTCATATTCATTAACGTAACCCTAATTTAACTGGTTTTGTATATGATTGAATTTCTTTTTCTCCACTTTAAATATCATACTTTCAATAGCCTGGGTCTACCACAACTTTAGTAAAGGAAATAAAAGAATATCCAAATGTGCTGCCCAAAATGAGCATCATGAAATGTCACAGCATGTTTTAACAGAGAGATATTCTACTGCAGTAACAACAGATATTCTAATACTATATTTTNACAAAAAAAAACCCTAAAAATGTCAGGCAATTTCAGGGACTTCTGAAAAGGCTGCTGGACAAATAAACAGAAGAAAAAGATATCTTTGATGTTCACAATCCACTAAGTGCTGAAGGTGAGAAAACTTTATGGTGAAATATCATCACATTTCTGCCTTTCATAGACTTCTCCAACTGATCTCAGTGGTCATTGTCAGAGATATTATATTGTTCCCTATGGACATAACATGGGATGTGCTGCAGTCTTTATATCTCACGTAACTGATATATCATTTTAAGCCAAATAGCTTATGTCTTGTACTGATAAATAAAATCTTAAATATCTACTCTTTCTTTACAGTATTTGGTTCAACTATTTTCCAAACACTTAGCTTTCAGTTCCTGGGTCTGATCTTAGTGTTTGCTGAATAAAAGTTCTTAATATACTAGCTTACTGGCAAAACTAATTAAATTAATAATATGTTTTCTTAAGGCCTCTGCCTGCAATCTTTTGTGATTCTGAAGATTAAAACGATGGTTGAGTATGTACAGAGGCTCTGAAAGTCCATACAGTTCACACCTTTACTGATGGCAGAATTAACTTACATGGGTCCCCAGCCACAATAGATTCCTCATCTATAAAATGATTTGAAACAAGAGATATATGGACAGCTGTGAATAAGAAGCTTATCAGTATCATTTATGTTCATATTTGTAAAATAAAAGTGCACCTTGAAGTTTTCCAAGTGAGCAGTGCAGCACAACGTAGGAGCTATTCCTGAATAAAACATCGATTTTGCATTATTTTGTAACTCCTAATAGGAATTAGCACTCCTAATTATCGAGATAAATAAAAGTATGGAAAAAAAGATTTATTCATGATTATCTAACTTACAAAGCAGGAAATGCTAAGGTCAAAAATCTTGAGATTATCGCAAATATAAATCTAGAGTTTTTTAAACACATAAAATTTCTTATTCCTGAATAACTCTTATTCTCAGGACAACTTTATTCTGTGGCTGAGTTAAATTTTGTTTTTTGAAGTCAATCATGAGAATGTAATTATATGTAACTGTAGGGAAAAAAATTTAAGTGATATAGGATTTTTTTATCTGATTTGGAGATTAGATTTCATATGGTCTATAATTTGTCAAGAGTAAAAAAAATGACTAATTACAATCATAAAATTGAAACTGGGATTGTAAAAGGAAGAGACAGAAAATAAAGTGTAATTCAGCCCTAAAAGACTATTCCTGAGATGCCAGCATACAACTTTTATCTTTCCCAAGAAATTCTCTGTGCACAGAATAAGATAAACTATTATCCCTGATGATTAATTTCTTATTATAGTCCACAGATTAAAAGACATGGAAGAGGAGATGGGATGGATAAATCATTCTGTCTGGTTAGTAATAATTTTATGTGTATTTGCATATCTAAATATATGATCCCATCACTGTAAGACTATGTGAAAAGCTTCCATTTTAGTTCACATCTGTTACCAGAAACCTGAAAATTCAAGGTGAGTTGTGAGGAAGGTCCAGTTTGATTTGACAGACTTTCAATTCAAAGTACTTAATATGTCCTTAATTCATCAAATCCAGTCAAATGGTGGTATAAACAAGGCTATTTCAAAGATCTGCTAGTCTTCTAGACTATCTGTATGAAAAAGTATCCCATAAAATTCTCAGAGTAATGCTCTGTGAGTGTGGGCTATCTAGTTCTTTTATTTTTTTCCATAGAGTTTATTGATTAACCAAAAATGGCATATTAAAGAATTAATTAATACTTGAAATTATAGCTCTGTAGCCCAAGAAATACATCACTGATATAAGTAATACAAGATCCAGGCTTTTGCCACCACTGAAGCCTGAAGAATTGTGTAGACTTGGCGTGAGCTAAGTTTAGGTTGTTTAAGCTGTCATAATAATTGCTTAACGATTGGGTAATGACTGAGTGTCTTGGGAGTTTGGTTATATTCATGAATATGATATATGATAAATGTTTAACAAATCTGTGCAGAGGATCAGTGAAGAAAGAGCAAGACTGCATTAGCAAATATATGAAAATCACACTAAGCAGATCAAAGACAGAGAAGGAAGAAATCTCTCTCCATCAAACCAGCTGTCTATCAATGAAGAATATCTGTCATTACAAACCCTTTGGAACCCCCAGTATCCATCTGGAGTAAGGTGGATACCATCAGCCTCAGGACTTAGGCAGTGTAAGACTGAATATAGTACCAGAGAAAGAAGAACAAATAGAGGAAAAGGGATTTTTGTGTATGACAGAATAAACTGCTGAAAGGGACATTAGCTCATTCATTATATAATTAGCATGAGTTTTACAGTAAGTTTATTGATACTCATGTGAGGCCATCCTCTTTTACCCACAGTATAATTTTGAGTGCAATATTATAGGTAGGAAATAAAAGCACTGTGTCAATACTGAATGTTGTAATTTGACACACTGGATTACCCAGGTAAATTCTTTACCTAAAAAGATTTTGTTTGTGAGCCTGTTGACATTATTTTTCATTTTTATCCAGAGCTATATTAAAAATTTATTTATAACTAAACACTCAGTCAGAAACATATTTATCTAGAAGTATAACAGTAATAACACCCTAACCCCCCAGACCTCCTCCTTTAAACATAACTCATGTGTAAATGTCTTATTAGTCTTTTCTTTGTATCTGTTATTATATTAATATTTCTTTTATGGTATTAATCAGCTTTTTGAATAATTCACCTGTACTATTCTGATTCAACTTTGTCTTGGTGTATATGGTCAGAACATGTTACACAGAGGTAAACCATTTATACTGGATATATTCCTGAATTTTTATTGACTTTGTTAAACATACTCACACATTTGAAAATATAAACATGAATAAGTTTTAATTAATATTAATCCCAGTGATTTTTCTTCTAGTTCAGTGTAAACCAGTGCTTCTCTTTCAGTATTGTGTTTAATGTAAGGTCTGCTATTTAGCAAGAGTTACTGCAGTTATTTAAATACATTTAAAATGTGGTCTATGGTTCCATTGTGCCTATGTATTATATGTATTTTTATTGCATTGATTTGGTTCTAATCCACATTTGGAATGATTTTCATACAAATATAGGGTCACAGGGATGGAAAGAAAATTATAGAAACCCTACAGCTTAGCAGTTGTTTGCTTTTTTTTCTTCCCCTCAAGTTTAGTAGAAAGCTTTTTCAGATTGATTTGGAGCTCTTTGTGAATATTTTAAGCTTACTGATCCTGTTCTCTTCTCTTTTGCACTCTCCAAGGGTGCTTTATGCTTACTTTTGTAATTGACAAGGTGACTATGTTTAATTAACAAGGTTCTTTGATTCTGTTAATCTTACAATTTGAAGTTAGAAATATGTTTGCTTCTCTTTGGAGACTCAACATTTAGTGTCAAATTAATGAAGACTAAAGACCTACTGATGACAGTAATTATTGCTTATTTAAGAACATTTGCAAGTAGGTAATTTCAAAATTCTTATTCTAATTTCAGCCCAGGATGTGAGGGGGCAGAGTCTGGAGCCATGTGGGTATGTCTAGGCTGTTATTCTGTACCGTGCACATCATTCCTGGGGCACAGAAGTAGGGCATTCTCACCTCTGAGAAGGAGGGCTCCACAGCCATTTTGTCCTTTTCCAGGGAGCAAGCAGTGAATGGAGCCATGGGGTAATGCTGGTCCTGACTGAAGGGTTTGTCTGCAATTGTTTTTCAGTGTCTCAGGCTTGGGGAAAAAACATATGCACAGAGGGTCCAGGGGCCATTCTGTTCTTTGTCTCTTTGAATGGCTGTGGTCACATCAGGTCAGACTTGGTGAGCATTTTGCATGTAATCACTCTCTTTTATACACTGTTGTTATTTACATTGTTGCTGTTATTGTTTGGGTTTTTTAACTCAATTGCTGTTTCTAGTAAATTGTTATCTCAAGACATAATATCTCTACCTCATAATATCTCTGCCTATTGTCTCTCTCGCCTGAAGGGGTAGAAGGAGGGCTTAATTTTCAGCTGGACATTTTTCCATAACTCATTACTTTTATTGACTTTTTTAATAGGTGCTTTTAGTACTCAGAGAATTGGGTTTTTATTTATTCTTAAAGTCAGTATATCAATTCAGAAGTGAAAATAAAACATTGGTATTTTTTGTAAAAATTCTCTGCAATTTCAAATTTCCAGGGAAAAACATAGTCAATTTATATTAAATTTCTGAGAAAGAAATAATAATTTCATATGGGTTTGAACTGGGTTTTTTGTGCCTAAGGTCAACTTTTATGTATTATGGAGCTTGAGTCTTAAAATTACAGTTATTTGCCTCAGTGTCAATGGTTCCTGTTTCTTGCGAGAATTAGGAAGTAAACAAAGTGGGTAACTGCAATTTTTCTACTGTTGTTCTTAGTTTTCCAGAGCTTCAGGTAGCAAAAATAGATTACAGTCTTGCATATATTGTTCTGGCCTTTGTTTTCAACATGGAAACAGAAATATTTAAATTTACTGACTCTTAAGCAGAAACAAAGAAAACAATTTAACAGTATATGTATATTGTGAAGGCAAACAAAACTAGGCACTGCAGAAGAAGTAAAAAAAGAGAAAGGACTCTAGTTGTGGCTACCTGATGCAGCTCGTAATACACTCTGATAATGTTTGTTAAGAAATGGAAAAATAGTATCTAGGAGTTGAGTTCTGATTTTTTATCTCTGATCCCTAAGTAACACAAAATCTGACAAACTGCACTCAAAGACACTGGATATAAAGAAAAAAAATTACAAATTATTTTTCAGGCCTCTTTTGAAGAGATAGAGACAAAAGGAAAGAAAGGAAAGGAATAAAATTTTGGTACTTTAGAAAAGAATGGAAACAAAGAGGAGAAAGAAAAAGAAGTGGACATAGATAATATGAAACAGTAAGTCTGAAGCATGGAATCAATTATGTTGAAAGAGATCCTTAAGATTATTGATGCAACTGTTGAGCTAACAACAAATGCCACATCTGTGTCTTTTAAATATTCCCAGGGATGGAGACTCATTCTTTTCCCTGGGCAGCCTGTTCCAATGTTTGACAGCCCTTTCAGGGAAGAAGTTTTTCCTTGATCTTATAAAAAAATCTTGTGGGAAATAAAAATGAAGTGAATTGTGTATGTTAACTTTCAGATGAACATATTCCACTGTGTTTGGTTAGTTCCTAATTTTTTATAAAACTTATGCATCTTAGCTGAAAACTTAATCTGTTTTATAGTTAACTGGTCCTAACAAATGTGTTGGAGGACACACAGAAAGATAGAGACATGGAGAAGGTAAGAAATTCCATGTTTTAATTGTTGCACAATCATCTATTAGTAGTTTTTAAATCTCTCACTATAATTTTAAAGACTTTTTTTTTTGGTAAGCATTTTTCCTATACCACAGAACCTTGGGTTTTTTCCTTCATTTCAAAGGTAGGAAAGGTAACATCAGCTCCTCTGCAGCTTAAGAAGAGGGAGTGACTCATCAAATGGAAGGATCTAGGACAGAATAATTTATGCTATAACACACAGGAGTTACACATTGAAATATGGACTGGAACTTGGGTTTCTTAGCTCTGTATTATAGTGCAGATTACTGCATCATTTTTGATTTCTAGTATATCTTCTGATGAAGCATATCTGAGTCAATGCATTCACTGTTTAAGATGCATATTTAGAGTATTTCACCAGCCATGGTTGAAAATGACCCATGTAGAACATCAAAGAAATGTTATTCAAGGAGCACAACAGAAGTGAGCTGTAAATTCAGTCTTTGAATTGGTGGTTGATTTTCAACTTAGATGCACAACAGAATAGTTTCTTGAATCAAGGTTTAAATATTTTCATTTTTAATAGAGCTGAAATTTTTAAACTTTTGATTAGAGAACAAAGATGTCTTCTGTAATGATTAGTGTTTACAATGTCATTATTTTAGAATGCTTCAGTGTTTATTCCTTGATGAAAATACTTGGTGCATAATATAAATATTAAAAATTCACAAATAGATCAAATTTAGAAATTAGATTGAAATAGTTTTCTTTAAAAAAAAATAACACCTTTTATTTAGACCTAAAAGAGCTCAAGATTTCTTTTTATTAGAATACTATATATAAATCTATTGGAAGATACAATTATAACGCCTGTATAAATATATTGTTGAATATCAAACACTGATGATCAAACACCTGGTCTATATTAACCTAAGTATTATTTGGAAAGCATCTATTATATCATATATTTTTCTTTAATCTAAGTTATAGGTCATATAGTAGGCCAGACATTAGAATGAAAGTGCAGGTCTTTAGTGCAATACAGCAGAGGGCAATGTATTTATGCTGCTTTGTTACAAGTGGCAGACTGTATTTGCCTTAGCAAAAGAAAGTAAAAAATAAAAAAAAAAAAGGAGTGGAGGCTGCTCCTTGGTGACAGTATGTCACTGAACTTTGATTGAGAGGTAATTTGAATTGTTTAATGACAGAGTATTTGGATTTTTATTCTTCACTCTTTTTTTTAAAATTTTGCTGTTGCATTAATGGGCATGTCCTGTACCTACTTAACTAACTATTCCCTAGATAATTAGAAGTTTGATTATGATATATAATATATTGGAGGCTAGGTTTGGAACTGAAGTGGCGGTAAATAATGTAATACATTTTTTGACCTTTTCTCTGTGTTTGTAAAAATATTTAGTTAAATATCTAGCTTAGTGGACTGGAATAATTTTTATTATAATTGTCTGAGGAAAGTGTCCCTTTATAGGATAGCATGAAAGATGTCTTTTAAAGTTTGATTTAATATTTATTAAGTTTTGCTTCTTAAAATATTTTGTTATACTTTCTCTTCATGATTGGCAATAGTTAAAAGCATAATTAAAAGTAGATTTTTCAGCAAGATTATTTCAAATTATAGTAAATTAAATAGGCTTTTTTATAAAATCAGGCTAATTTTTTTTTGCCAGGTGCCATTGTGACCTGGTTGAGATATTAGGCAAGCTTCTTTAAACTTCTGCCCAGTGTTTCATCTGTAGACTTAAAAACAAAAAACTCACCCAATTTTTCAAAGTTTGATTTCCACATATTTTGTTTATGAACATTTTTTCTTCACCCTAGCATAAACATTTTGTTCCTACTCAGTATTGTTTAGTAGTACAAATTTAATGTTATGTTACCCACTCTTGTTAGGTGTATTAATTGTAATACTTGGAAATTTAAGTTCTGGACTCCAATGTGGCAGGCAGACAGCTATGGACAGGCTGTAAAAGTGAAGCAGTAAATTACAAGAGAAAATTCTACCTTTCCCAAAGGAAAATGATGCTGAAATTTACTTTGTAATGTATATTTGAACACCAAAGGGAATTATTGACTTTGCTGGTCACTTTTCATTGAGCTGATACTACTGTAAATGCATTGATTCCAGGAAAGCTAATTCTGATAAGCATAATTTTACAAAAGATAGTAAAACAGCAATTTTACCAAGTCAATGAACTAATGCTGTGAAAATACTTCCTTATAATCTGATTTTTATTCTACAGTTTCATTCTCTCTTTTAGCTGTTTCGTTCATTCCCCTTTTCTTGAGTTTATTTTTGGAGAACTAGTTTTAATATGCTTTGCTCTTATGTCAACTTTATTATGACTCACTAATGCAAAAAAATTTGGATACTGTTTTCTACCCTGCAGTCCTGACTTTGACCTTTCAAGTCAGAAGCTAGAAGTTAACAAAAGCTAACTTTTGTTTGAAGTTAAAAGTCTTTCACTTAATAATTAAAGACAGTGCTATCAGTCTGTATATCAGATATATACTCATACTAGGTGAAGTGACTGCTCAGAAGAGTGAATTCTTTTAGTTGTATAAATCACTGCTCACAAATGCTCAAGCAATGATTTGCTACCTGGTTTTCCTGTATGTACGTTAGGGAAGATATACTATAATGTTAATATTTTTCAATGTTAGCCAATGCTATTCATAAATAACAAAAGAAAGAAATTGTTCATAACAATTAGTCTATGTAAACACATTGGGAATGTTTTCTGTATTCTTTTGGTGTTCAATAATTGTCACACTTGGACAGTTGTGCTCTTTGATACAATATTTTTATATTACATCATAAAATCATGTTCAAAAGATCTTGTGTGGAAGTTTTCATAAATGAAGGATGTTTCTGCTGGTAGAAATTTTGATCATGCTGTTCTGCTTATGGAACCTGTGGACATGGGTCTATTTGGGCATCAAAATAAGTATTGAGGATTATTGAAATTTTTTACTAAATGAATGTTGTGTTCAGTCTAAACAATTCAGTACAGTTAGTTCTAATAAAACACTTTTTATAAGTTGTTTTCAAAGGCCAATAGCGTGTAGTCCTGTTCTTTATTTTTTTTTTAATGAAGAAACTCTGAACCCAGTAGTCATGTTCCACAAATTGGCCATATAAAAGCAAGTCTTGTAGTACAAACTACAAAAAAGTTTATCTGGCTTTGCTCTGCCATCTGACAAAGGGACAGGTTCTACCAGATGGCTGTTTATTCAGGTGCATGAGCTACAGGTGGAACATGAATGAAAAACCTAGACTAGATACTTAATTATTAGTTTTATAAACTGATTTTCACAAACACTGGCAGGAAAAAAAACTGACAGAAAAACTGGCTAGCAAATATGCAAACCTTATAGATCCTCTAAGTAATTTTCATTATCTTATTGAACTATTTCAATTAAAAATAAATAGCAAAAAAAGCTAGATTTAATGATCCAACTTCTACACTTAAAAAATATAAATTTATTTCTGATAAACAGTTTTAACATGATAATACTTGGATTATGTGACTGACTGCCTTTTTCATTGATAACATTTATTGACTTTTTCACAGAGTATCTACTTTTCGGACAACAGTGGAAACCACTGGATTTCCTGGCATGGGAACTTATGGAACTGTTTTAATGACAGTTGAAGTTGCTTTTCCCTTTGTTTCAGGGGAACTTGCAAATCCTTAGACAGAAAAAAAAGAAGTGCATCCTTAGACAGAAAAAAAGAAGTGCTGAAATACATACAGTAAGCAAGGCAATCTTATTGTAGATTATATTTACAAGAGCTCATTTAAAATACAGTTTCTTTAAGAATTCTTTTTTTTTTTGGTCTTCTACTAAACTGTATCATCTGATTGATTCATGTCTGAAAATTGTCAAAATAATAGAATTAATATTTGAATGAGAGATGAAGACTGCCAGGTGATGTGAGACCAGTGGATGAGCAGGTAACTGTTTTTTTCTATTCTGTGTACAATAGCATTATGTTAATGTCCAGTATCTAATATGAGGTCTTTAAATTTTAAAGAATAAATGTTAGAGAACTAGTATTTCTTATCTGAGACTTTAAGTACAGTGAGTTCAAACTGTCCCTCATATAAATATGTAGGTATGAAGAAATATTAGTGATGCAAATTCTGCAATACAATAGGAAAATTATGTAATTGTCCTAACAGCATTTCCTGCATGCAAAAATTTCAAAATATTCTCAAATGTATAAACAGTAAATTTTTATAGCCAATCCTCAGAAGCTTTAAGAACATTAATAAAAGTTCAAACTCAACTGAACATGGCTCTTTAGCAGCATGCTTTGACTGGGTCACCTTTCAGTACGGGGTTGGATAAAATGACCTCTGACAATCTAGTCTAACCTAAAATATTCCACAATTTAAAAATTTTTAGTTTTAATAATTTTAAAACTAATTAAAGAAAAACTTGAATATGTTTTGCCATGGTAGTGACCACTAGTGTTCTGGAGTTTTGACAATAGGAAGGACTTTGAAAAGAGGATAGTCACATATTAAGGATCCAAGCAGTTTTCAGAACTGAGGTGGTTCTTATTCAATTCATAGGTAGAAATAAAATACCAGGGTCTACCCAGATATCTTTTAAAATCTAGTTTTATGTACATGAAGAAAATCAATTCAACAGGCTTTTAGCTTTCAAGTTAATTTTTAAAAGCTTCAAGGAGGTAACAGCCTTCATTATGGTCAAATTTATCTGTATTTGAATAAGATTAGAATTAACATTGAATATTTAATAAATATGTCACTCTTCACACGTGAGCTCAAAGAAGTATCTTGTAATTCACTCTAATAATCTACATCTTAGATACAATGAAATTACATTCTGTCTTATACTTTCTAAGTTAAATACTACAGCTATTATATTATATTATATTATATTATATTATATTATATTATATTATATTTATTACATCATATCATATCATATTATATTAAAAGGAGGAAGCAGCATAGGTTGTTACTAAGTGCTATTTTGTGCATGAAATAATGTTCTAAGGTCCAGCTAAAAACCAATGTTACTAAAAAAAATCAGTGACACCAAAATGTTTCATTGAGATAATCAGTAAAAAGCATGGTGAAATTAAAATGGGAACATTTGTTGTTTATTAATTTGATTCTTTAAGACAATACCCCTAAAATTAAAATACTATCACTATATATATTCTGTAAATACTGTATCATATATTATTTATTTATGGGGTTTTTTATTTATTTCACAAGATTATCAATATTTAATTTAGAATCATGCCCAAATCTTGTATTAGGGAAAATATATTTTCTAGAGGTCTGTACATTAAAGAAACAGTTTGCTCATTCTCACTTATATACAAGAATGTATATAAATAGTAAAAAAAAAAAAGGATGCTAAAATATTGATACTCTTATGGCTTTAACAAAAAAATATGCCATGAAATACGAGATAACAAAGTCATGATACCTTGACACCTCTTTTATTTGAGCGTTTCTCCAAGTTTTGGGTAATTTTTTCATGTTCTAGAAATATCACAGTGTAATGAAATATTTAATTCAAATAAACAAAAAAGTAGGTAAAATCCACATTTATTTCAAAGTGCATTGGATTTATTTGGTTAATTTTTTCTCTGCTGAAACTCATAAAGAATTGTTTGCCATGATATATTTGTAACATCTGTGTAATTATAGTCTATGTGTTCACATGAACTGATTGCAAAGAAAACAATTTTGGTTTGGGGCTGAACTGGTTTTAAAAAATGCATAATGTACTTAAAAAAATATAATATATTCATTATGTTGGTTGTGGCTTTTTTTCTCACATTTACAGTTGTTTCTGCAAATCAACATACAAAGATACAACGGGTAAGGACTGACAGTTTAAAACAGGAGAGTGAGAAGTAAAAAGCGTAGGAAAGTGGGATTCTTATTTCTTGCACAAATTTTAATTTTCAAATATGTAAAATCACACTGAACAATTTTTTAGCACCTTTTCTTGAAATTAACATTTTTTGAATTATTTAGCAAGTTAAAGAAAAATGCCTCAGAGAGAGTTAGAATTTAAAACTTAGGGAATTTATCTCAAAAATCAGAAAATACTCCATGAAGATTTTTTTCAGAACTATTTTATTTGGTTTATGCAGCAAAGTTTGGTAGCAGGGGTGGAAGGATTGGCAGAGAAGGTTTTTTGTGAGAAATTTTCAGAAGCTGTCGCCTTATCAGGCACAGCTAAATTCAACCAGCTCCAGGATGGACATGTTCTTGGTCAAAGCTGAGACAATCAGTGAAGCTGTTTGCTCTTCTTTGATAACGAATTCAAAAAAGAGTAAAAATTTCTGTGTGACATGAGTGAGAAGATGTGAGAGAAGCAACTCTGTAGACACCAAGGTCATGAAGAAGAAAGGGAGAAGGTGCTCCAGGCACCGTAGTCTGTGGGTAAGGACAAGGGTAATGTGTGTTGTCTCCTTCAGGGTGGAGCAGATATCTGTCCTGCAGCCCACGCAGAACCCCGTGCTGGAGTAGGTGTCCACAGGGAGCACATGCAGGAGCAGATTTTTTGTCCTGTGGCCCTATGGAGCAGCCTGTCCCTGAAAAACTGTACCCCATGGAAATGACCTTTGCTGGAACAGTCCTTTAGGAACTGCAGCCTCATGAGAAAGACCAACATTGGCAAGTTCCATGAAGAACCGTATCTTATGGGAGACAGCCTGTCCTGGAGCAGCTAAAAAGGAGAAGGGGGAATAAAGAGATAATGTGTTATAAACAGATTGCAATCGCCATTCCCCATCCACCATTTAATGGAAGAAAGCAGAAGAGATTGGAATGAAGATGAGCTTAGGAAGAATGGAAGGGTAGGGAGAAAAGAAATTTGGGGGTTTGGGGGTTTGTTATTTCTGATCATCCTACTCTATTTATTTGGCAATAAATTACATTAATTTCCCCAGGTTGAATCTGTTTGGCCTATGATTGTAATTTCCGTGTGATCACCCTGTCCTTATCTCAACCCAGAAATTTTTCTGTCTTTGTATCATGGCGAGGAGGGTGAGTGATAGAGCAATTAGTTTGGTGGGCACCTGGCAGCGTGCCAGGGTCAACCCACTATAGCTGTGAATTACTTCTAATTTTTAGGCTTACTGGTAAAGAAGATCATTTAAAAAAACATAAGAACTTTTTACTGATAACTAAAAAAATAATGGTAACTTCTTTTCTGGCAACTGCTAGGCTACACAAAAACATGTCTTTGCCCTTAAGTTTAAACTGAAGGTATTCTATCCAAATAAACAGCAGAAAAAAAGACTTCTTGCTACCATTGTGGTAGCAATGCCAAGCAAGGTCACTTAATGACTAATTTAAGAGTTGTTAAAAGAAGAAAGAAATCCTAACTTTCTATCTGTCAGTTGAGTGAAACACAATTCATATACTTTCTGAAACTGTTACTGCTGGAAGAACAAAGCATGACAGTTCATGGAATGGTTCAATGTCATGACAATGGCTGAAACGATGACAATGTGGAAAATGGTGTGGAAGTTAGGATGGAAAATCTACAGTTCTGTATTACAGTAAAAATTAGAGCAATTCTAAATGTAGAACAAAAATCCTAAGAACAGTTTTAACAGAACTGTTTTATGACGTATTCTCTTTGGACCACTGTGTTCCTAAACTGTCTTACTTTACACCGCTGACCAGTCCTTATCGTTTATTCATGGTTATCTCTAGTTTTAGATATTTCAATGATTCCAAGATATGTTACAAATCATAGCTGCTTANAGATAATAATAGTAGTAATAATAAAGGTATTCTTGTATCTTTATTATAAGATAAAGATTAATTTCCCCCTGAAGAGATCATCACACTTATGTCCTCAAAACATCTAGAGATTTCCTGATTTTTTTTTCATGTAGTCTTTTTTATGTAAGTCAGATAACTTAAGTCAAAAGCAGACAATCAGGAAATTTCAGCAAAAAAAGGGCCTACAGATAAAAGATCAAAGTCCAAGTAAGGGAAATTTAGATGGGTAGCTTCATAAAGTATTTGGATAAATGCCACACATAAGAAATATTTTAAAGAATGCATATATTGAAGAATGAAATCACAGAAAAAAAATTGTTAAATGAGTTAAGATCTGTTTTTCAGTCCTTTTGGAGACCAGTGGAAAAATAACATGCTCGTGAACACAAGCACCCAAAAATAAACAGGTATATAAGTGTGTATACTGTCTGAAATGACTGTTTTAGTTTACCTGGGAACACTGGGATCGTGTGTATTGAGTTGATGTGGCAAGGTTTTGGTAGCGGGGGATGCTGGGATGGACTCTCAGAAAACCTACTAGAAGTTTCCTCGACATCAATGGATCCAATGCCAGACACCTCCAATTACACACTGTCCTGGATTAGGGCAAATTTGGCAGAAAACCAAACCTCCAAAAGGGGCCCCCCCAGAAAGCAAACCCACATGACTCCTCCCCTCAACCGGTTGAGGAAAATTTCCTCGGAGAGAAGTGGGAAAAAACCTGTTTATTTAACAGGCAAAGCACTCCCCAGTGCACAAAATGAACAATACCAGGTGACAAAACTCATTCGCCACTCTGAAGAGATGACAGATTCAGAAAGTGTCTCCGGTGGGTGGTCGCTCTGTTATCAGTCCCTCCGGCACCGGGAAAGGCTGCTGCTGCCCAGAGTAGGCCCTGAAGTGTGAGCTCTCGATGTTTCCTCGGGTCCCAGTCCAGAGCAGGTTCAAACACATCCAAGAAAAGGAAAAGAAAACCAGTCCAGGGAAAACCTGGACTGCCTCAGCTAGCTAAACTAACTAAAAAGCACAGGAGCACGATGTTCTGCCCTGTCCATCCCCAGACACCACAGTGGAGTTCTGTGTTCCAGCAGAGTGTGGAGGAGTGAGTGCAGGCTGATAAAACTCNGTTTATTCATGGTTATCTCTAGTTTTAGATATTTCAATGATTCCAAGATATGTTACAAATCATAGCTGCTTACGTTTTACTCCTTCTTTCTCACTTTTTGAAATTATTTCTAGTCTCTTTTCAGTCTCTTACTTGGGAATACCTCAGTCTGGAGTTGCTATACTTTCAGTGAAAATGCTTCACAAGATAGCATTGTTTTTACAATGAAATAAANAATGAGTTAAGATCTGTTTTTCAGTCCTTTTGGAGACCAGTGGAAAAATAACATGCTCGTGAACACAAGCACCCAAAAATAAACAGGTATATAAGTGTGTATACTGTCTGAAATGACTGTTTTAGTTTACCTGGGAACACTGGGATCGTGTGTATTGAGTTGATGTGGCAAGGTTTTGGTAGCGGGGGATGCTGGGATGGACTCTCAGAAAACCTACTAGAAGTTTCCTCGACATCAATGGATCCAATGCCAGACACCTCCAATTACACACTGTCCTGGATTAGGGCAAATTTGGCAGAAAACCAAACCTCCAAAAGGGGCCCCCCCAGAAAGCAAACCCACATGACTCCTCCCCTCAACCGGTTGAGGAAAATTTCCTCGGAGAGAAGTGGGAAAAAACCTGTTTATTTAACAGGCAAAGCACTCCCCAGTGCACAAAATGAACAATACCAGGTGACAAAACTCATTCGCCACTCTGAAGAGATGACAGATTCAGAAAGTGTCTCCGGTGGGTGGTCGCTCTGTTATCAGTCCCTCCGGCACCGGGAAAGGCTGCTGCTGCCCAGAGTAGGCCCTGAAGTGTGAGCTCTCGATGTTTCCTCGGGTCCCAGTCCAGAGCAGGTTCAAACACATCCAAGAAAAGGGAAAGAAAACCAGTCCAGGGAAAACCTGGACTGCCTCAGCTAGCTAAACTAACTAAAAAGCACAGGAGCACGATGTTCTGCCCTGTCCATCCCCAGACACCACAGTGGAGTTCTGTGTTCCAGCAGAGTGTGGAGGAGTGAGTGCAGGCTGATAAAACTCTGTGCTTCTTCTTCTCTCCGCCTTCAGTCTCAGAGCCTGTCTTGAAGGCACAGAATATAATATCCTGCATAAATAAAACACAGGACTGGGGATACGAGCATCATAATGTCACCCTAGGACACAGACCCAGCTCTGGCCAAGGCATCATGAACCCACCAGTGATGATGGTAGTGCCTCTGGGATAACATAATTTAGAAGGGAAAAAAAAATGTTTCATGCAACCCATTGCAGCCACAGAAGAGAGGAGTGAGAATTTTGAGATGAGCAACTCTGCAGGCAGCAAGGTCAGTGCAGAATGTGCAGAAGGACATGATCCAGGCACTGGAGAAGAGATTCCTCTGCAGCCTAGTGAAGACCATGGTGAGGCAGCTGTGACCCTGCAGCCCATGAAGGTCCACAGGGCAGCAGAGATCCACTTGCAGACCCTGGAGAATTCCACAAAAGAGCAGGTGGATGCTCAAAGGTGGAGGCTGTGACCCTGTGGGAAGCCCATGCTGTAGCAGGCTCCTGGCTGGACCTGGAGCAGGTTTGCTGGCAGGATTTGCGACTCCATGGAAGGCATCCATGCTGAAGCAGTTCATGAAGAATTGAAGTCCATGGCAAGGATTCGGAGGAAGTCACAGAAAGTTGTCTCCCATGGGGGGGATGCCACACTTGATCAGGGGAAGAGTGTGAGGAGCCATCTCCCTGAAGAGAAAGAAGTGGCAGAGACAGCGTGTGCTGAGCTGACTGCAACCCACATTTACTGTGCAGTCAGGGGCAAGGCGGTAGAGAATTTAGCAAGTGAAGTTAAGCCCAGGAATAAGGTGGGCATTGGAAGAAGAAATTTTTTTAACATTTTATTTTATTTCTCATTATCCTACTCTGATTTGCTTGGTAATAAAGTAAATTAACTCCCCAAGTCAAGTCTGCTTTACCCATAACAGTAACTGGTGAGTGATCTCTCCCTGCATTTTTCTTGACCCATGAGCCTTCGTTTTATTTTCTCTTCCCTGACCAGTTGAGGACGAGACCAATAGAGTGGGCTTGGGGGGCACCTTGTGTCCAGCCAGGGCCAACCTACCACATCACACTACATATTTACTTTAAGGTTGTCATAAGGACAGGACTTTGTCTGCGGTAAATTTTAAGGTCCAATACATGAAGGCTTTGGAGGTTAAAACCAATAGGATATATTGTTATAAATTTGATTCCTGACAGACTATCCAAGGATGCATGTTTCCAGATCTGTAATCTGATGCAGATTTTATCATTTAGATAGAAACGGAAGCTGAATAGCATATAAGTGGAAGTATTATAAGGCATTTCTAGTTTTATTTCTATCTACAGCTTTTTAGTGTCTAGTATTATTTTCATATTTTACATAGATGGTGCAGTTCTGCTTTCTGTATCTCCACTAGGCCTGCAACAGTTCCCAATGTTTCTTCTAAGCTTATAGCTTAGATTCACTGAGAAATATAAGAAACCCAAAGTTACTGTCATTTAACTTTTCAAGAACTAGTCACGTATTTATATGCCTTACTCAGCAATAAGGTGCAAATGAGCGTTTGGGGAAAAGGTGCATTAACTAAAGTAAACAGATATCTATTTTCGTTTTTTTAAGGACTATATGCCCCTTCATTTATAGAGATAAATTCACAACTTTTCCATCTCCACAAGTTCTAATATTTCATTTTGCATGTTCTACAAGCACACATATGATGCCTTTTCAAATTTTGATGTGAGATGATGCCTTTTCAAATTTTAACTTCTGTAGTCATATTTAATACTATATTCTCTCACCTTATGTTTCTGTGTTTAGTGCTTTTATTCAACTAACATGGAGTAATTTCAATTTGAAAAAAAAGTTAATTTTGCATTTCATTATGTACTCTCATACCAAAACTTGTTACTATTTTAGGATGTAAAGTATATTTATAAAAATAAAATATTACCCAAATTACCAGATGGTGTTAGCAGGTTAAAATCACTTCATTAAAAGCTAGTTTGCATTATCTGGTTCCTGAATATTTTATTATTTCAATTATATTTGGCAATTTTACATGTTTCATTTTTCTGTTTCTTTCCTGTGTTGAAAAACATTCCTCACAATTTTTATATAAAAAAATGCTTCAGTGCTTTAAGGGGAGAATGACTACTAAACCTAACCACCCCCAACCTGCTATTTATCAGCATCTCAATATACACTAAACCAGCAAATTAAAAATATACATACCTTCTCCATTACCAGATAATTATTAAACATTCTAGGATTTAATATACTACTATAGGAAGAAATGCAGAGCTGAACACTCTTCTTATTGAGGATTTCCTTGTTTATGCTTATAAAAATCTCCTGTGAAGAGCTGAGAAAATGCCTGTATTAAATTTTAATGAATATTATCTGTGACCTTTTTTGCTCAGTTTTATATTTCTGCCTGTCTGAAAGCATAAAATTAAATAAAAGGAAGCCTCATATGTGCTTAAATCAAGAAGAGCAAAAACTATCAACAAAGAAGAAGAAAAGTGTGAAGTGATGGGCCGTGTACCTTGTGGCTATGAAAAGAATCCTTCTAGCTTCCATCCTCTGAGAGCATTGTTCTGCAAATGCTGAGATGTGAGATCAAAACTTATCAGTCTCTTGAAAAGCTGAGGTGCTAGAGAAAAACTGAGCACACTGCAAATCAGGCTGGGCTGTTTTCCCAGTGAAAAGTCTAGGACCTGAAATAATTATGCATAAAAAATTAAGGTTAACTAAAGAAATAGTCTTGGAGGAATTTTTTTTTATTTTAAACAATTAATATTTTTAAGAAGTTATTTTATGGGGTAGGGGAGAAGTCTGAAACAAGAAAAGAAGCTACAGAGGACAAAAAGGAGAGTAGAAAAAAAGAGAGCAGTTATTTAATTACTTTCTACTACAGCATCACCCAAAGATATAAACCCTCTATGAGACAGATCTCATTTGAGCGTCTTGAGACGTTACTGAAATGAAGGCTAGGTACACAAATTCAGTTTTAAGAAAACTTAAATAAGGACCCAACTATGGCATGGTTGAGAGAGTATCAGTGAAAGAACATCCTTGGATATGATGATAAAATTCCAAATTAGAGAAGACTGTAGAGACAGTATGCAAGAAACACCATAAGACCATAAAAAACAAAACAAAAAACAATCGAACAAAAAAACAAACAACAAAAAACCAAAGCAACAAACAGACCAAAAAAAAACTCCCAAAAAATGAAACCAGGTACAGAATTATTCATGGCTTGATAAATACATGCAATTTTGTCTAAATTTAGTTGTACATTTTCTAGCTAAATAGAATTAGAACTCTATTCTGTATTTTCTATATAAACTCTTGTTCATTTTATTGAAGTTTTTAGATCACGATTGGTCTCTTTAGAGACACAACTACTCTTTGTAATCCACCCAGGATTCCCTGACTGGCTCCCATCATCCATATAAGGAAAGTCTTTGAGGTCATGACTGCAATCTTTATCACATCTACATTATATGGTTCTGAAATCAGGTTCTTCAAGGTTGAATTGTGTTAATACTTTTAAGGCAAATTATAAAAAAACAGACAAATAAACAGGTTTATAAGAGGCTTTTCACAGGAATTACATGCTATTGTTGCTCAAGAAAAGCTCTCAGTTTGTGGGTATTTAGAGTTAGTTAAATGGATTGCTACTCTTTTACCCCTTATACATATTTAAAGAGAAATATGGAAATGAAGCCATAAAATTTATGTATTTAATGAATTATGTGACAAAAAATCATTGTGATCCAGTAGATATTGGCTGTTAATATTCAATTAAGAAATGGATTTTCATCAGCTTTATTTGATTTACCCATGACTTGACTAACATTTTCTCAAATTGACTAGATGTCTGTGGCTACTTTGATTTACTTTTTTTATCTTTTTGTGGCACAACCACAATTTTATATAGGTAGTAGTTACCGAAACAAGCAGTTATTGAAAAGAGGAAAGAAAAGGAAAGAAAAGGAAAAAAAAAGAAAGAAAAGAAAAGAGAAAAGAACCTCATGCCCATGAATGTCTTTCCAAACTTTAAAACAAATGTGTGAGGAGACTGTGTTGAGGAATTATCTGAATCTCAAAAAATGCAGCCATACTTGACTTTAGTGAAAATACAGAAATGTGTTTCAAAATTCCTTGGTTGTCTGGAGCTGCTGAGGGAGAAATGATTATTTTAATTCCATCTTCTGATGATGCGTAACGGTGTTTAGAAATTTTGATATGCTATCTTTGGACGTTTTTTCACACTCTACTAGAATAAGCTTATTTTCATGTTTGGGAACAGACTGGGAGAAATGAAGCAAGTACTTGTGTGGAGAAAAAATAGTGGAGAGGGATGGGAACAAGAAGCAACACAGGATGGGTCATGATACAAAAGAAGGACATCTCAGACATACAGTATCACTGGCCTAAGGAAAGGAGAAGTGCATATACTTGATGAGAAAAAAATCTTTATTTATCTAACCATTCATATTTGGTCTTCAGTATTTTTTTCCTGGTAGAAAATTTAAATGGAAACATAGAAGTAAAATTGTCAGCTTTAAAAATAAAAAATCACATTCCTTAACAATAATTACATGCTGTTAATTACAAACCAAACATTTTCCACCTGCTGAGATTTCTACTCTCTGGAAAATATCTATGGTGACTCCATGATATCCTCTGAAATCTTCTGACTTTAATTGGGAAATACTTTTCACTAATGCTTTGCAGAAAATGTTAACAGATGCATTTCCCCCAAAGATTAAATATCAATCTATTTTATGAATGTACAAAAGTATTCAGAACCAGTGATTTCCAGAAAAAAACAAGTTATTTGGTGGAACTTAAGAAAACAAACCAGCACAAAATTTTTATCCCATAGAAGTCAATGAAAATTCAATTCCTTCAGTCATTGCAAAGATATTTTATGTCTTACAGAAATTCTTTCTGTCTTTTTTCTGTCTTGGTTTCATTCTGTGTCTATGTTCAGTTTAATTTTCAAGTTTCAAGGTTTTTTTTGTTAATTACTCAGATTTTCCAGATATGCAGAAGGCATGATGGCTTGTCACTAGAGTATATTTTGACTCCAAAGACTGGACCTGCTTTTTAAGTAAATGTGGTGGGTTAACCTTGGCTGGTGGCTTTCTCACTCCTCCACCTCAACGGGGCAGTTGGAGAAAATAAGACGAAAATTTGTGGGCTGAGATAAAGGCAGTTTAAGCAAAGAAAGCAAAGGTTGTGCAGAGAAGCAAAACAAAACATGATTTTTTTCCCTACTTCCCATCAACAGGTAATATCCAGTGACTTCTGGGCAAGTAGAGTCTCAGTACATGTAGCCGTTGCTTTAGAGAGTGTCACCTTAACAACAAACACCGCTCCCCTTCCTCATTTTTCCCCTCAGCTTTCATTGCTGAGCAAAAAGTCATATGATATGAGACATCCCTTCGGACAATTTGTGTTATCTGTCCCAGCTGTGTGTCCTCCCAAACTCTTCCTTGGACCCAGCCTAGTGGCTGTTGTGTGGGAGTTTGGGAAAGATAGCCTTGATACTGTAGGAGTATTGCTAAGCAACAGTCTAAATATTATCAACACTCTTCCAACTACATTTAAAAGCAAAGTGCTACATAGGATTCTCTGGGGAAAGTTAACTCCATCCAAGCCAAATCCAATACAATCTCTAGCCCTTGTTCCATACCATTTGCAAAATGCTCAGGTCCCACATAATCTGATACATTTACATATCTTCTGACCATTCAATTGTATGTTTATTATTCCTGATATCCCCTTTTGCCAACACTTAGAAACTATATGACATCCTTAAACTGTCTTTATGACTTATAGATTCTGGTTAACTACCCTGTGCCTTAACAGAGAGAGCTAATTTGTCCTCTCTATGGGTCTCTGTCACTCCACAAAATGTGGAGAAGAAGATCTGGGACACATGAATCATGGTGGTTGCTCAGGTCAACAGAAGCAATATGTTTGATTGCTGAATGCCAACACCAGCTTGATTTTGGTCATCCCTGCACTCACCCAGTTCATTGTGAAGCCCCCTCTTCATCAGTTCAGGTAGTTTCTGCTACATTACTTCCTATGACATGAAACTCACATGATTGGTTATTTCTTCCCAAGGAAGAAAATTCTCCAGAAAGCAGGCACTGGATCTCCTCACCCTTCTGCATTATTTACCAAGTACACCCAGGTCCCTGAGTGAAGACATTCCCACAGCTACTTGCCTTTTTACAAGTAAGGAAGAATCCGCACTGCCTTTCCCAGTCTCTCAGTGCAGGAGCTTTATCTTCTCCCAGGCTGTGTAGGGGCTCTGTTTGGGCAGGACTAGGACAGTTAGGAGATCTTCTGGTGTTAACCAACCAAGTACCCCCAAGAAAGAGTACTTCAAGGACCCAAAGGCTCCAAATGGACTTTTGGTGTAGCCACCAGGAATACAGAGATCAAAACAGTTGCCCACTTTGCCTGGTCTCTCTATTTGAAATATTCACATCCACATGGTGGATGTTTCAAGTAATGACTTTTTCATGTGCCATAAATGTATGGTCTATTACTTCATCATCTTAAAGTTGATGAACAGATATTTTGGACACCTGGCAAACATGGAAAACACATGGAATTCACAGTCCCTGATCTGGCACCTACTTCCTCTGTACCACAAATGGAGAGTGTCAGACACTTAATGATAGAATATGTACAGCCAGAGCATGAAATGAGAAGACACTCAGTCCCATAAGTGGTATGAAGGCAAACCCTGAAAATTGTCATGTGGGGATGTGAACAAGTATATCAATAGTCATCATTCTGATTAGAATTTATAATACATTCCATGAATATTCAAATTTAAAATTAAACTAAGGAAGTTGTTAAAATCATATTATATGCTAACGACAGACTTATGAAAATGAACAATACTGAAACATCAGATCAGTGCAACTTCAACAATTTGAAATACAGCTACAACAGGAATCAATCATGTTCCTTTGTGTATAGAATGTACAAAAGCATTCTTAACAGCTGCTTATTTAAATTTTGTGAAGTCAAGATGAGCTATATAAGGCATATTTAGAATCACACAAATATAGGAACCTAAGATATCTAACCACAGTTTTGGCTCTCCTACACTTTCAGGTTTAACAATATAAGTATTCAGATGCTTACATTTTTGCTGCTTTCATTCACAATGAAACACCAATTATTCCAGATAGAATAATGTTTTGATTTTCCCATAGTTTACAAATTACTAATGACATTTTCCTATCAGAAGTTCTTTTCACTGGGGTGTCAAAATGTCATCCTTAAGGCACTCTATACTAGTGAATTTGGGAGGTCACATAGAACTCAGCCACAGTCTCATGAATCGGTCACTCACATTAGTACCTCAAATCTGGTTCCTATAAAAAGTGAGTGTAGGTTTAGTTATATCATTCATCTGCAATATCTCGTGTAATTCCATAGAGCAATTCAGTACTGGGTAGTACTAGGGTGGTATAATCATCTCTACTGGAAATCAGTGAGTGCTACAGTCACTAAGAAAGATCAGAGGGCACAGTAGTAAGTAACAAATACTTGCAAAATATTTTTAATCTAATTTCAATTTTGTTTCCACTTTGGAATTTTATTATTATCTGAACAGGTTCAAGAGTCTACATGATGCACACCTGTATTTCATTTAGTTGGCTAGACTTTTCACACTTAGGAGGGAAAAGTTGGTACTTTTACCATGTTATTCTTCCCATCCAAGACCAAATGTTTAAAGTGAGATTGCTTATGCATTTGAAAATGCTGCCTTCTCTTCTGTGCAATGAGAAGACTGACATTTAACATAGAAGATAAATGTTAAGTAAAATAAGTCCTATTCTCAGAGACTGAATCTAGTATTTGCAAACAATCTTCTAACCATATATTCTGTTAATGGGATGGAATTTGCTGTATGCTTCCATTTTAGTTGGGGTGTCTAAAGTAATGGGTTGAGTGGTATTTTTGACTGGGTGAGCACAAGCCCATAAACAATTGTTCTATCTCTAGATGTAAGATTTTCATAGACTCATAGAATATGATGAGTTGGAAGGCACCCATCAAGATCATTGAAGTCCAGCTCCTGGCCAAGCACAGGACACCCCAAGAGTCACGCCATGTGCCTGAGAGCATTATCCAAGTGCCTCTTGAACTCTGTCAGGCTGCTGCTGTGGCCCCTTCCCTGGGGAGCCTGTTCCAGCGCCCAACCACCCTCTGGGTGAAGAGCCTTTTCCTAGTATATAACCTACATACATACACAGTTTACTATCTTTTATAGTAGCTCTTATTGTCATCTGTAGATAGCAAAATACTTCACAAGGGTGACAAAATCTTCATCACTTTAGATGAAATAAGATGATGTAAGGGAAATTGTTTTTAAAAAGGAATAAAAATAGAGGCAAGAAATTGGAATTTACGAAGTAGATTTCCTAAAATTATCTCGAACTGTATGTTCCTGTAGGTGTTTCCTTTTAATGCTACTAGGGGGAGCCCCTGACAGCATTCTGTTAACAGTAGAATCCAATTATTGCATCCATATACAGAGGGATATAGATATATACACATGGAGGAATACAAATATATAATTTATAATTACATTAAACTGTAGGAAAAAAGCCCCACAAGACATTACAGGTTTCCAAGGACAAGGAAGACCTTTTGTAACATATTTCTAGTATGGAAACTGAGCCACTAGTAATCTGTAGCTCAGCAAAATCTTAAAATGGAACTTCTGTCTTTGGTTACACTAGTTTTTTTGTGACACTACTTGCTTTGAGTGGAAATAAGAGTGTATGTTTAGGCCCTGAATGTGAGATGAGATGTGAGGGGGTAGGGACATAAAACAAGAAAGAAGCACATCAGGTGTAGAGGGCTGACATAAATGTCTGCTTGGGATGTGGGGAGCGCTATTTACATATGCTTGTTATGAGAAACTGAAACGAAAAGATTTATATGTGCTTATTCATCATGGTACATGCTGAGGTGAAAGTGAAACTTGCATAGTCAAAGGCTAGTGGTTTTAGAAGAGTCAAAAGGATGAGGAATGAAACTTTTATGAAACTATTATATTTTTAATTTATGAAACTTTTGAATCACAGAATCATAGAAAGGAGGAATTTGGAAGGACCTCTGGAAATTATCTAGTTCAAATTTCTGTACATAGCAAGGTCAACTAGATTAGCTTGCACGAGACTTTGAAATGACTGTGAGGTAGATCGTTGTACTGTTGTTGCAATTGTCTACATTAAAATTCCTTTGTTACCATTTTGGTCAATCTCTGTTTGTCAGAATATGCTTTGTAGTCATGAATAACTGACGTAATTTTCTGTTGCTTAGTGATACTCCCTTTTTTTTTTTTTTTTTTGTGATTTATATCATCATTATATCTGGAAAAACATTTACTTTCTGGAAGTCTGAATAAGAAAAAAGGCAACTTTTTTTGCTCAGTAACCATTTAAAAATTAATTCTATGGGTGACTTGATTGGAAAGATGCTGCAATCTGTTTTATTTACTCATTAATGACTAATTAAGAAATCAGTGGAATATTATTCTTGAATTTCTTTTCTTTATGTGTTTGTGTGTGACTTGTGATTAGTTTATAATCCAGGAATCTGTCAGTTTTGTCTAACGGAATCAGAATCTATACAAGGATCAGGCAGATGCTCAAATGAGGCTGCTCCACAAGGAAACACAAGCCAGAGGCCAAGTGTAATCCCCCAGCACAGCCTAGGGAAAGGCACCCAAGGCCAATCCCACTCTCTCTCTGACCTGGGTGTGGTCTACCATAGTCCCAGAAACGTGAGGTAATGAGTCAGGAGTGGTAACCATCCACAGAGGGCACTCAGTACCTGAGAGTGGCCAGAGCAAGGCTGAGCACAGTCACACCTGTGATGTAGCTCAGGGATGTGCATCCCTGATGAGGCTGCTCGGGGTGGCAAAGGCCTAGTGGTGCCCTCTGGCCCTATATATACAAATGCTGTAACTAAAAATAATTTAGCAATAGCTGTATAAATAAATTCAGTGCTAGGACAAAAACAACCAACTGAACAAAACCCCTAAAAGATGAACCACCAACTTCCATTACGTTTGTTTAGGCAGATACATTTCTGGGTTTGTGTAATTGTCAATACCTGTAAAATTGCCCAAATATGTGCAAAACTGAAGCAGTTAAATGCAAATCCTCATCCTCATTGGAATATTATTTAAGCCAAAGCCTTTATAATTTTTTTTTCATAGCTGTAATTGCACCTATATGCATTTAAATGTAAATTTTCCCTCATATTACTAAGGAAAAACCCAGGATTTATGCATCATTTATAAATAATCTCATGATGCATTCAAATAGTGTTCTGGTAAGCAGCAAGAAAAAATCTTGGAAAGGCAGCTAAGTGGTTAGACAGATGGATTATGAGTACAAAAATTATCTGAAATGCTAAAAGGAAGCTTGACCTTGACAAAAATGAAGAAAAAATATGAATAACACTTCTCATATATCATATACATGTACAGTGCCAAACATAATTCTAGAAAGGTATCACCTGCTGGTTAATGAAGGATATTATAGACATAACTAGGATTGCATAGGTTAGGACCATGGATCCCAAACTACAGTGCATGCACTACTGGGAAAAGCAAGACTTGAAAGTCCTGTACAACTGAGAGCTACTTTTACTCCTAAATACCTGGTATCAGTGCTTGCAACTGCTTTGCAGTGACAGATGCTGCTGATGGCTGTACTTGACAAGAAAAAATTTGCAGAGGACAAGTTCAATATATTATTTTTATCTGACTTTAACAAAACATTCTAGAGAAAAATGGTATAGCTTTGTCTTATTTCACATAAATAAAATGCCACCATTTCTTTTGCCAGTTCTGTAGTAATTTCATTTATGAAGGACATCTGTACAAAAATATTAGATACTTATGCTCACGTTATTCTTACACTTTTTTCTGTACATAAAGATATCTGTCAGCACAAAGGAGGATCTTATATAAAAAATGTGAAAAATATTTAGTAATGCATTGCATAGACTGTATTTAATTTTCTCTGCTATATGTGGGCTGTTCGTGCTCATAATATTGTCCTTTTTTCTTAACCTGTTCTAAAATATCAGATCTGAAAGACTTGTGTGGCTGAAAGCAGGGGGTTTTGGTTATTTTCAGACATTGGTCTAGCAAAATGTGGACTCTTCAAACTCTTAGTTTCTATACCCTTAAATCATCATAGTTTAATGAAAGCACAGAAGGACATGAAAAAGACATTAAAATTAAGGTATTTTATTTCATCTGGAAAATCACGTTTCTCATCTTTTAAACTCAAGTATGAAGCTGTAGACTAAATTTAACCTTTCTGTTTTGTAATAGCTTCCTTCGTGCAGTATCATATGCATTAAACTTCCTTTTTCAACAGTGGAAAGACTTATTAATTTTTAAATAAGCTTTCTCCATCTGAAAATTCTCATGTCTCCTTCCAGTTCCACAGATCTATCAGCACTGCTGATAGTGACAGTGCTGGTGATGCCATTCCCATCACAACTGCTGGCTCTAACAGATGACAAAAGCAGCAACTTTTTTGCTCTGTCACTGCAGCAGCAGCAGCAGCTTATTTCTCCATCTGTGAGGAGATTTATTATATATTTAAAGCATATATTCACTGCCTTGTGAAGAGCTTTCATAAATTTGGCTCTGACAGTTCTATCCCAGTACCTATCATCTACACCAAAGAGTCTTTATTTAGGTGTGCTGAACATCTTTAAAATTTCAATATCTGATATACTGACGATATTTGTAAGATCTCTATCACATAGAAGTTTCCAGGAATTGATAAATCATATCCAACATAAAGAAAACAAATAATGCCACAGCAGTTTGTTAAAAGTGTAAACAAGCTTAAAATAAAAATATTTTCATATAGACAGAATTTTAATGGTTGTACATATCTATTCCAAGTAAAGTCTAAGAATATTCTGATTACTTGGTAGGCATTGTGGTTTGTTAAATGGGTTATATGTGACCTCACATTTAAAGTAGCTGGACAATTTTTTTCTCCTGATCAGAAGACTGCATACAGTGGGAGTTCTAGAAATAGCAACTTCTACAAATAGAGGCATCTGCAAACAGCCACAATTAGTGTTTTTTCCATTCATTTGCAAAATTTTATTTCTAAACATATTTAGGCAAGTATGCAGAAACTACTGAAATTACACATAATTTCCATTTGAAGATTCAGGATCTCTTGGGCTGGTTAGCTTTTTATATTTAAATTTGGATAACAGCCTGTGTTTTGAAAATCAGAAAGAAATAATATGGAGTCATTCTGTTTTAAAGACAGCGTGGAGGTAAATACTAGGATGCCTGATGGGGCCCTGCTCTCCTGGAGGTGGCTGAACACCTGCTGGTCTGTGGGAAGCAGTGAATTAATGCCTTACTTTTCCTTGTTTGTGTGTGCTGCTTTTCTTTTCCATAATAAACTGTTTTCATCTCAACCCACGAATTTTCCAGCTTTTACCCTTCCAGGTCTCTCCCCCATCCTGCTGGTGGGGGAGTAAGCAAGCAGCTGTGTGGGGCTTGGCTGTTGGCTGTGGTTAAGCCAAGACAGGAAGATGAACAAAACAATAATGAACTACACAGGACATCAGGGCTGTTACAGTGATTAGAGTGGCTGGACCCTTTTGTTTTCAGTTTTTTGTTACTTCGGATCACTACCAAAAGCCACACCATGATTTTGGTGAAACGTTGACTTCAGCTGAATTTCTCCCTGAGGACCTTAGGAAAGAACTGAAAGTGATGCGAAAATATATTTTTCTTAGGAAGACATTTGGCACTTTTCTGAGGAACTACAGGATATTATGGAGCAGTACTTAATATACAGCTTGCTTTTATACCTCAGATAAAAAGCACATACATTTCTATTGCAGGAGAAAATATTCACTCAAAAGGTCTAGATGTATATTTTCCTATAGCTTTGATGTAAAGCAATGGGAGGTAAGAGGAAGAACATCCAAGTTCATATTTTCCATGCAAGTTTATTAACTCTGAGGCTGTTGCTTGAAGAGAGATGGGAGAGATCAATTTCTGTCTCTGTGTTTAAGGTGAATTACTGCACAGTAAACAGCTTGAATCCTTGGGTCAAGGACAGTAATCCTAGGAAGCATCTTAATGCAAGCCTGTTGGCTCAGGAACCTGCTAGGCTGAGAGATTCCTTATTTCCAGATTCTGAACCTGTCTTGTAGCTTTCTGGTTTTTTGACTAAGATGTTGTGTTTTCTGTGCACTGGCAGCACTCAGCTCAGGCTTTTCCCTGGGTAGGCAGAAATTCACATCTTGAAAAGGAATTCATATCTTGAAAATATCACTGAGCCCAGGTAAACAATCCCTGCAGAAATGCTTCTGACATCTACTACATGAAAATGCAAAATATCATCAATAGTATGTTTTGAAATCAGATCCTGAAATAGCTGCCTAAACTTCAACCCAAATTCTAGACTGAAGTGGAAGTTCTGCAACAGTTTGTTTTCAGTGTTACTTTACCAGCTGCTTGTTCAGCATGCTGACTGTTTCTGACCCTACTCTGAGACACATAAATCTTCCCTAGTTCTGTCTGGGGAACACAGGCCCCTGATTCACTGCCAGATACAGTAGCAGCCGTGCATAAAATTCTTTCCCCTTTGAGAGTCATGCATTTAAAAGTAGCATGGTTGTGCCTGTTACTGGATATACCTTTTGGCTGGATAGAACTGTGGGAGGCAGGAAATGAATTGTAGGGAAGTTCATTCTGACAGTTCATTCAAGCCAGATTTTTTCACTTTTTTTTTCTTCCAGGCCATAGACCTTGAAGAAAAGCCAAAAAAGAACCACTATGACTCATTTTTTAGGATGCTGCTTTGTTTTGGGGGGTTAGCAAATTTGTCTAATCCTTCAGTGTATTATTGGTCAGTTGTCTTGGTGTTGGCATCGGTTATGGGGTATAAGTAGTTGTTAAATTTAGGAGTTTCCTTTGTGTCATTAGTTTCTTTATGGGGTATTTCTATCTCTTTAGTGGCTGATCCTTTTCTAGAGACGATAGGGGATTGACATGCTGTGGGGTAATTCCTAGAATCATAGATCCAGGCAACAGAAGGCAACACAGAGAAGGATGAATCCCATGACTGGAATGCAGCCGTTGATGGTACCTCCTATTCATAAACGACCACCAAGGAAGGAGGGGTGGAGGTGTTGCCTTCTACATCAAGAACTGGATTGAGTGTGAAGAGTTGTCTCTGAAGAGCAGCCATAAGTTGAAAGCTTGTGGGTATGAATCAGAGACCAAGGCAACAAAAGGAACCTATTTGTCTGTGTCTGCTACAGGCTTCCCTTGATCATGCAGAGTGTTGCTCACAGGGTCTTTGTCCTCCTGGGGGGCTTCATCCACCCCAACATCTACTGGGAAAGTAGCACAACAAGCTGTAGGCAATCCAGGAGATTCATGTAATGCATGGAGGATCACTTCCTGACCTAGGTAATAGACAGCCCTACCAGAGGGGTGAGTTACTGGACCTGATGGTCATCAATGCAAGTGAGCTCATCGATGGCGTCAAAACTGAAGACAGCCTGGGCTGCAGTGATTGCGCCCTGGTGGAATTTGCAGTCCAGAGGGATATGGGTCAGGTGAAGAAAAAGTACCCTGAATTTTAAGAAAGCCATACTTCAGCTCTTCAAAAGAGTTAGTCAGTACGACCCTCTGGGAAACTGTCCTCAGGGAGAAGGGAGCAGAACAGAGCTTGCAGGTCTTTCCACAGAGCAAGAGAGCTCTTGGTCTCCAGGTGAAGAAATCAGGAAAGGAAGGCAAGAGCTCAGTTTCGCTGAGTAGGGAACTACTGATCAAACTAAAGAGCAAGAAGCAAATGCACAGGGAAGAAGGGATTTCTTGAGGGATGGGGTATCATCCAGAGGGACCTATACAGAGGGACCTTGAGAACTAATAAGATTTAACAAGGCCAAGTGCAAGGTCCTGCACATAGGTAAGGACAACCCAGACATGAGTACATGGAAGAAGACTGAGGAGAAGGACTTGAGTGTTCTGATGAATGAAAAACTGGATATGAGCCACTGTGTGCACTTGCAGCCCTGAAAGCTAACCTCATATTGGCCTGCATCAAAAGAAGAATGGCTAGCAGGTTGAGGGAGGTGATTCTCCACCTCTACTCTGTTCTTCTGAAACCCCACCCTGAGCACTACTTCCAGGTCTGAGGGCCTCAACATATGAAGGACATAGGGAGCAAGTCCAGAGGAGGGTCACAAATATGGTGAGAGGGCTGGAGCACCTTTCCTATGAGGAAAGGCCAAGAGAGCTGGGGTTGCTCAGCCAGGAGAAGAGAAGGCTCCAGGAAGACCTCATTGAAACCTTTCAGTTCTTAAGGGGGCTAATAAGAAAGATGGGGACAGACTTCTTACAGAGGAATGTTGCAATGAAGGGGTAATGGTTTTAAACTTTAAAAAAGGCAGTCTTAGACTAGGTAATGGGGTGGTGAAACACTGGAAGAGGTTGCCCAGGTGGATGCCTTATCCCTGGAAACATCCAAGGTCAGGTCAGGTCAGATGGAGCTCCCTGACTGAGTTGAAGATGTCTGTGGCTTTTGAAGGGAGGATTGGACTAGATGACATCTGAAGGATCTTTGCAACATAAACGATTCTATGATTCTAAGGCAAAGAGTTTAAAAATAAAAATGAAGCAAATTTTTAGCATCAACAGACAAAGGACTTTTCAAGTCTGGATGCTACCATTTTGATGGTGGTCTTTCAGACTGATTTAGGAGGGAACTCTTTTAATCAACACTACAAAAGTCCTTTACCAGTAGTGGTGACATTAGGGTCTTTAGTGCTTCTTTGCCAACACATAGAAAAAAAAAGTTGATAAAGTTGCTGAAGTTACTGCTATATAGAGATATCAATAGCCCCAAATCAGATGGATTAGGTTTACCTTACTCTATAGAAAATAGAAGTAAAAATAGTAGTACTTCAAAATAGTAGTACTTCAAAAGAAGTATTGCTGAGCTAAACTTCTGCTTATGCAGTAGAAGTGTAGGAAGAAACAATGAATGAACTAAAAATTTGAAAAGTCACAGATCTAAGTCACTATTCTATTTTGTAGTGGATATTAAAAATACCATCTTGTGGCAAAATCTCTGGTTGTGAAACAATGTTCCATTGCCATATCCTTCAGAACATAGTATGTCCTGTAAGGGCCGAGACCTGAACATTACTTCAAGACTGAAGAGAGAGATTGAAAATAAGATAAATGGACCTTCTGCTTCAAACTTCAAAAAATACAAATAGGAGGATCAGCTTTACAAAGAAAGGAGGATAATGAACATTTCTGGAGTTGCTATTTGACCAAAGGATAAAAGAAGAGATAGACATAGGTGCTGTCATTAAATGTGGAATTTGGATTCAGCTCCTAGCAGGCTGACATATTTTCATTTTCAGAAATACATTAAAGTCGTCCAAAAGAACCAGAGTAATGTAATTGGCTTGAAAATATGATTGATATAGCTCTTTGAACTCAAGAGCTGGTAAGAAGAAAGGAAAGAGAAGGCTGTTGCCAGAACATGAATCTGAGTTCACTAGTAGTTCCAATAAAGACTAAGAACTAAAATATTAAGATAAAGACCTTGATAATTAAAAAGAAAAATGAGATGTTTCACTAATCAATGGGAAACACAGAATGTCTTAGAAAAACAAAGGATGTCACTAGGTGTCTAGCTCATATAGAATATTATCTAGAGTGTTTGAATTTGTCACCAGAGTGCAAAATTATTCAAGATCTGTTATAAATGTGTCTTCTCTAAAGTAAAAATACCCATATATGGCCTTTTCCTTAATGCTTCAGTTTAATATCATAAAATACCTTTATAGTACTGGGCAAAAGCAGGCATTTTTGGTTGTATGCCAGCAATGCTATAACCTTGGCAATGAATTTGAAATACGTCTAGTTAACTTTGCTTGACAAAAATCTGCTGTGCATCTGTAATAGTCTCTCTCTACATCCATTCATACACTGTGGTCGCCTGATGCTATACTTATAAAGCATGCAGATCTTTCTTAATGACATTCCAGAAGCAGATCCTTACATGAAATTAAGAAAAAAAAAACCCACTCCTCTTAATTCTCTATGTCAATAATATTTCTTATAAACATGAAGGAAATTATAAAGGAACAAATGTGTTTCCTCCATGTATTTTCCATAGAATGTTATATTTCTAACAGAATTTCATATGAAGCTTAAAGACCAATTGAGAAAGGTATCTCTGCTTTAATGGACGTGATACAGACATCTAAATGGTTCTTGTCACAGCAAATTCTCAAAAAGCTGTCAGTGTCGGTACATCCACTTTTCATCATATGTTTTGAAAAGGACATTGTTTTTTCCCCAGTAAATTGAAAGCCTGTTTTTCATCTGGCTCTGAGTTTGGTAAGCAATGGTTATTAGATTGATAACTGTTGTCCTAAAAGATAACACTTGCTGTGCTGACTGATTGCCAAAGAGTGACAAAAGAAAACACAAAACAAACCAAAAAAACCTACCAAAGAGGCCAAAAAAATATTCCCCTACTAATGTAGATATCATCAAATGCTTCAAATGACCTGAGCAATCGTTGGTATGTCTTCCAAGCTGAGAAAGAGTGAATGGCTCCATTTTTATTTCTCAGATTTTCCAGAGACTTCTGAATATTGGATTGTAATTTCCTATAGTGAAAATTACTATAGTAATTTCCTGCCTATAGTGAATGCGCTCTCATATTAGGCACTGCAGAGCTCTGTTTTATTTTCCCTTTGTTAATCAGTTAATAAAGTTACAAGAATAGCTGGGGAAGAACCAGAAATTATAGTTTCTTCAATACAAGGAAGACAAAGTAGAAAAAGCTTTAGAAAAAAACAAAATGTTGTCTGAATTCAGTGTGTGGCTTAGGTAATAATACTAAGTACCTGTTGTTACAGTATTTCTTTTTGCTTTAAGTCCTGTTTGGACAATGATGACATGAGTGATCGCTTATCTTCAAGTAAAGCAAAATATTAGTTTAAGGTGAGAAAAATGAAAAAAATTAAATAATACCATATTTTTCTTTCAAAATTCTTTAACTTATGCTTACAGTGTTGCAAATGTTATCAACACCTAGTCTGACCATGAGTCTCATCTTACTTCTAAATAAATGTTATAGCCCTGTACAGAGCCTATTAATGTAATAGGCAACAAGCCAAAACTGAAGAATAGTGGCTGGGACTAGAACCAGGCCTTTCACTTGGAAACAGATGGGGATCATGTTGAAAGAAATATAGGAAGGAAGAATGAAACAAAAAAACAAACAAACAAAAACAACTACAAAAAAACCCTAGGGCTATGAGGCAAAGTAAAAAAATATAATAAAAAAACCCCCCAAAAAACCAAAACCCAACCCCAAGACTCAAACCTAATTAAATATTTCTTTATCTTTCTTTTCTTATATACCTTTAAACAATGTCATAATCCTTCACATTAAAGAGATTGACTACATATTCAATTTTACATGAAAGAAATTCTTCTCTAGTTTAGATCTAGCCATGAAACATTTTGAAATTGTTGTAGCTTTTGCTCTTATGTTTGATTAAATGCAATTAAAATCCAATCACATTCAACTGATGGGGTTTGAAATATTAAAAATAACTAGTATATGATTGCACAATGGAATAAATTTGAAAAGCAAATTTAGTAAGTTTTCCAAGCAAAGATGGGTAATTCTGGTTTGTTTTTCTGTTCTGTCACTGATATTTTTAGATCTATTTACTGTAATTAGTGGCCTAGATATCTACCTTGTTAAACCAGGGTGAAGTTTATCTGATTTAGCTTCAGCATTGGTACATCCTTACTTGAGACAATGTGTTGTTATTCTGCTCTGTTGTTTCTTATATAAAAAAGAAAATGTGGATTTTAGAAAATATCTATTGATACAAATCACAATTAATAGTGAAATATGCAACAGATGGTGAAACTTATAATCATTCTATCAGACTAATAGTATACTGTCTTCATTTTGGAATTTGCTTTTCCCAAAAGATGCTGTTGGGCTGAAGCCATATTGACAGCTGGTGTGTTCCTAATGTAGTTAGTTTGATATACCTCATCTATTAAATTCTGTGCACTTTCCAAAATAACAGACGACAAGTGCAATTGACCACCTGGGAAAATGCATCTTCAGTAGAAAGCTTAAAATTATCTTTATTTGTGTGGGATTGTAGAGCTATGTAATGCTTTTCTATTTTGGGTGACATCATAAACTACTGGCATTCTATCTGCCTTCCAAAAGTATGGCAGTTTTTGTACATACGCAGTGATCAAAAATTATCTCAGGACAACTAACAGATGCTATAACTATCATGCTTTTGGAAAACTATGACATGCTTATCAGCTCCTCTCTTCAAATGTAGTATTTAGGAATTATATTGCAGAGACTGAATTATCAGTCTCAGGCAGTAGCACTGTAAAGTGAGTACAGAATGTATCCTGCAGAAAGCTGTGTAACAGATAGACATTTAAAAGAATCAATAATTTTTCTCTCAGGTAATGTACAGTGATATATTTACTAGAAAACATTATGCTGGTTTGTTGTGGTTTTTTTTAATGAATGCACCACTGCATGTTATTGATACCATTATTAAAATAAGGAATCAAAATTGTTTATAGCTTTGAAAACATGTAAAGTAAAATTTGTATACATTGTACATAATTTAGATTTGGCCATATTCACAATTCTCTGACTTTTGAAAATAAATTATCTTCAAGGGTTGTTCAATCAGTTTATTGATGATGCATTTATAAATATTTATATTCTATCTATCTATCTCTACAATAAACCTATGTAATTATTCATTCAAAAGGCTAGTCCCACCAGCAGGCAAGCCTCTACTGTTCAGCTTCCTCAGCTTTTCCCATTATATATCCAGGATAGGGATGTTTTGGAGACGTATTTAGGAAAATACACAAGGCATTGGACTGGTATCATACATTGGAAAAAACCAATTTGTTCACCAAAGCAATGCCTACTGAGCTGTTGACTCTTGTGTGGAGTGGTGAACCCATGACTGAGGCACACACTTTTTCTGAGAATCAGTCCCAAAGTAAGGTGCTGACCCTACTCATTCTTCAGGGAGTTACCTGAAGATTAGACAGAGACGTATGCGGGGGAGAGCAATGGCAGGACACACTGCCAGGGCAGGAGGTGTGAGCTGCTACTGAACATGGGTGGGGAAAGATAATATTGGATTATGGGAGTAGAGCACCTAGTGTTTTTTTAAGGCTGAAAAGCTACTTAAGTAGCTGTGACCTGGGAGTTGTTCTTGGGACACATAACCAATAACAAGGGGAAGAAAGGCTGTGCATGAATTAATGTATCAGTCATATGGAGGGGATGCTTGTTTTGACTCCAGAGGGTCAATCACACTTAGTGTAGGTGAAATGGAAAGAAAGATTGTCTGGTGAATCCTGCTTGAATTTTAAAACTACGTGTTATGCTAAGGAAGTACAAAATCTGTAAGAGAGATTCAAGTTTCGGGGGCATGGGGAGTTGTTTTGCTATTTAGAACTCAGTTTCATTATTGTGTTTTGTTGCAGTGTGTTGCAACTGGGCTCCTCATGCCCAGGGAGGGTGCAGCTGCTGGCGTGGGGCATGGGAACAAACGAGGTGAGTCCTCATTTCAGAAAGCTCAAGAATCCATTTATGACGCCTGGGGAGGAGGGGCAGGACAGAGACGAAAGACAGGGCAAAGACAGGGTCATGGGGTTTTTATAGGGTATCACAGGGGTGGAGTTTGGGTTTGGGTTGGGGGAGGAGTTATTAGCAACACAAGAAGGGTAAGATCAAAGTCCTGCCTCTTAGGAACAGGGGCCCTCCACAGTGTTTCAAGGTGGAATTTGTAATGGATAATAAAAGAAGAGAGGTGCAGGTGAGGGGAGAGAAGGAAAGAAGATTAGTACTGGAACAATCTAGTAACACAGAATATAAATGAAACAATCAGTAAACTGATGAAATCAAAGGCCTTTTACATAACTAAATTACCAAGAATGCATTCTAGAGGAATTATTATTAAAATTAATGTCAGCAAAATCACAGAGTCAGTGAATGGGTAAGGTTGGAAGAGAGTACAGTGAGTCATCTGGTCCAGCCTCCCTGTTTAAGCAAGTTACTCTGGAACTATTGCCAAATATAGCAATAAAATATAAAGAGTCTGATAATTAAGCTCTTATGTTATCCAAAGCTTACCCATGAAAGCAGTTTTCTAAGAGGATGATTTAATCAAGTAAATATCAGTAGGAGTTAGAACTGAATAATGTCGTCCTGAGTAACTGCTTATTATTTTTTTAAAAACACAGCGAATGTCCTCTTTTGTGAGTATAACCTAAACCTTCTGCTCAAGATATTTTAACAGAGACCCAGAACTCATATGACAGTCTCATTATTTGATGGATGTTGAATGGATATGTTTATTTATTTTGCATTTCTCTTGACAAAGGGTGTGGCAAAACTGCATGACTAGTTTCTCATTGTCATGCTTTCTTCTCTTAGTTCTCTGCAGCACTATGCAGCAGTCTTACACTAAAGCAATAGTTTGAAGTACCATTTTTCTCCCAATGGATATTTAAAGGCAGAAATCTGTTTTACTACTTCATATTGTTATCTGAATAGGCTAATACAATGAAACAGTCTGGAAGATAGGGATGAGGTGGGGTGCTTCAGGTCAAATGTTTCATATAATTTTCCATTAATTTCAGTCCTTCAAAATTTTGTTACAAAGAGTAACAAGTATCTAAGTAATACCTGAAAAGACTTTTGAAATATCATTATACTGCTGTCATACATAACATTTTAACTTCTGAACAAAGAATAATTCTGTCCTAACCATGTATTTATGAATAAACTAATACTTGAAATATTTAAAAGATTTTTTAAATTTTCTTTTTTCCTTCCTGCATTTTTTTAACTTCCTTATCTACTGTCATCATAGGACATATGTCTCCACAGATTCCATTTATGCAAAATAACATTTTTAGCATTTATTTTCAAATATTTTTCTAGGTGAGTAAAAAATCAGAGTGTAATATTGCATGGCTGTAATCAAAATGATACTGAGTGGCATGCTTCTGTTTTCACTTGTATCCCTCCAGTATTAGGAGCTTATTGCAGTGAAAAGACTTGTAAGAATAATTAGACCTGCAAAAATAAAACACCAAAGAAAGAAAGATTGGAATCCATTCCACAGTCTCTAAGGATTAATAACCTAATATAGTAAGTAGTGCTCAGACATTATGGAGGCACTCAGATACTATGGTTAAGACTGCCAATTTGTGAACCTATGTACATGGATGATGGAAAACACTGAATCATTAGATCTGTCATCTCTCTAAGTATAAACAGTATTCAAGAGTTTTATGAGTATCTAATAAGTTCTTTATTCACAGCCACCTAGCAAAATGAATCAAAATGACATGGATATTATTGCATTGAAGTGAGTATGGAAAGAGATGGCTTTCAGATACTTTAATGAGGAACTTAGGGTACAAACTTGGATGGATGGATTGTTAGATAGACCAACTTCTATTCGTCCCTGTCTGAAACATAGTTTATTGTGATAAAGTGCATATGTTCTCCCACTGGGTGATTTTTAACAAAGTATAAGTACCCAACCAAGCATTAAAAAAAAAGGTGATCTATTTTACTATTTAAAATCTGTGTCTTTTCCCTCTAGCATAATGACACCACTGCAAAATGGGCACAATATAAATGTTACAAAAACACATTTGGAAATTTTATTTAAATCCTAATAATTCATTTCCTTATGAACAAAAAAAACCCTGGGGCTAATACTTCACTGTATTGCTTCATGCTTTTGGATTTTGTCTTTCTGATTTCCCATAGTGTATTTCTTATTTGTTTGGTTTAGTATTCATTTATAGGTGGTTTTTGTTTCTTTGTTTTCCATAGGAAAGGCTCACAAATGATCTTTGCTGCACTTGACAGTATTGCAGCAGGTTTAAAGACAGACTACTACAATATAATCTTGAGTTATTTCAATGTCCTTTCTAATGAAAGAAGAAAAAATAATTATATTGGACACCCTTCATTAAGGCACCTCTAAGGTGCCTACATATAGTAGGAAGAATCTAATTGCAGTTTTAATAACAGAGCTACTTAGGCAAATATCACAATTTGCTTTCCTACCTCTTATAATCATTGCCGAGGGTTCTGCTCCTGGCCATTGTCAATAACTGATTTTCAACACACTATAGCAAGGAACCTGCTCTAACACAAATAAAGCCCCAATTTGTGCAATTAGCATTATGTTCTTCATGACACAAAATGAGCTTCATCCATTCCACCTGTGTCCAGTCCCTACTGATTACCAGATCTGGCTAATATCAGACACAATGTTGGATTTAAAGTCATCCTTATTTTAAGAATAGAAGCAGCTGAGGGGGAAGTGCCCTCAGCTACCTGGAGGGGAAATTAAAGTCATAACTGCCTAGTATGGGTAACTTGTGGCCAAGGAAACATCTGGCTGGAAGCAGAAAAGCCAGAGACAACACAATTACCTGTAAGGGAGTGATCTTACTTTGGTGATAAGATAAGAAACCATCACAGCATTATCTTGTAGCCTTTCTGGTATGCAAACACTCAGGGGCCACATTTGGGCAGCAGGTGTGGTGATGAGGGATGGACCAATGCCAATGGGGCAGCCTATGTTGTCACTTACAGGACTGATGCTGGTGCAAGGGTATATAAGGAATTGGCTTGTGACATAAGTTTGCAGACTCCTTATAGAACTGCTAACAGCAGTAAGGCTCCATCCAGTGTGTTGTTCATTAATATCTATTTTTAGATATGTATTTAAGCAAAAATGTGACTTTACCTCAAAGAGTAATTTCTGAATGTACTCCTAGCTATCAAGGGACTCTCTTTCTTTTTTTTTTCCTCAATAAATAAACTTATTTACTTTTACTTATTATGGATTCTCTGCCAGAGGTTACTCTGATGACAACAAACTCAGCAGAGCAGGATTTGGGCTTTCTCTACAGAACTGAGTTTGCAACCTGTATAGAAACAGAAGCAGTTGCATAACATTCTCATTTAATATCCCTCACGTGAGCTATCTATGCCTTTTGCAAAAAAGAGTGAAAATTTACTTTTATTTCAGAATAAATGCTGTCAGATGATTAGGAAGCCAAAACTTTTTTCTTAGATAACTGTATAGAGAAAATTTGCACTAACTAGCAATAAGCATAGCCACAAACAAATAAAAAGAAATATTTTTTTGTTTTGTAGATCTTCTAATCAGTCTTAAACTTTATGTATGCTACGTGCCTTCCTTACACATCCTTCCACAATGCATTATTTTTTCTTCCATTTAATCTAAAGCTTAGGTCCCCACCATTTTTAGACCAAGAAATCAAAATCCAGAAGTAGAAATAAAATAAGTGGTTGGATAGTAAAAAAAAAAAAAAGGAAAAAAAAAAAGAGAAGGAAAAATACCTGGTCTGTCAGTATGTTTTAGTGGGAGGGATATGTTTCATTTGATATACCACACACGCAACTCACACATACATACACAAATAGTGAGAAAAATGATTCATAGAATTCATAGATACCGAGTAGCTTAACCCATATACATATGTGTATACATAAAAAAAGAAAAAATCAAGAATATCAATAAGATCATGACCTGAATTTTCCATCAGTTTTCAAGTTACGATGAATGCAAGGACAACATTTTTTAATGACTGCAATAAAGAATTTTAAAAGGATAAAGAGCTGTCTACATCCAGTAGAAAGTATTGCTTCAGCACCACATTAATATTCTATTAGTTAAATTATACACAGAAAAAACCAAGAAAACATGTAAACCACAAAACCAAAAAAAGTAGACTAGGGTAATTTTTGAATCTTTATATCTCAGTATTTGGCTTACTTTCCATTCCTTCTTTTGAGCCCTGACTGCAGTCTAAGAATAGCTTACAAGTGCTGCTCAGTCTGGACATTTGGATTGTGGAGTGTCAAAAACGAAAGCATTTCATCTGGCATTGTGAAAATCTTAGAGGTACCAATTTACTATGCTCAGAAGTGACTGGAGAAAAATTTCTTATCTTCTTATTTTTATTCTACTGCTCTCTCTTCCTTAATCCTCCCTAATCCACTCAAAAAATTATCAGCTAGGATTTTGCCCATGTCAAGTTTTTGAACTGAGGGTGGTTTTACTCTAGCTTTGTTCTCAGAAGCGTGACAGCCCTTGGATCACTTTTGCAGCAGGAATTGAATTTTTTCCCCATTCTCATAACTTAGAGAGAATTGGAAAAGGATTTTGGATTAGAGCCACAGAAGGACTTTATCAACCAAATCTTACCTTACCTTTTCATGAAGATTTCCCATTCAGGTGCTATCTGACCTATAGATGTTGATACTTATAAAACATAAAATTACCTACATGGTTAAAGGCTTGCTAGTAGGACCCAAACTGCCTAACACCAAGCAGGTGATTGAACATTACTTCAATGCAGAAACTAGATCTCATACAGAAATAACAAGATGTACTGTCGCTTTTGGCACGGTAAAGATCGTATCTAAAAATCCCACGAGTATTGGACATATAATTTGAAAGAATTTCTTAAAATACTAAAACCAGATTTCTCCTGTCATATTCAATTATCTGATATATAAACATAACTTTAAATAAGCTGGTTTTATTCCTGCCACTTCTTCAGCTCTCACTTGCTGGTGATTAAGAGCTTTGTTTAATTTCCTGTGTTTCTTCTTGGTGAATTTACACCTACTTGTTTATTTGCCAGCATGAATTGACTCCTTGGTGTCCTTGTACATTTGCAAATAGTAACCTTATGCTTTTTTCTTCTTTTCAATTAAACCTGTTCCTAGAATATTTGACTGAGGTCTCAGCCCAAGAGCTTACCTTTATCTACACTCCCTAACATAAAATCCTTACAGACCTGAGGTGCTGATTATACTATGGTGTGTTGTAGCTTCCTCTGTGCCAAGCTGGGGATCATGTTGATAAATACCATAGCCAGAATGGCAAATAATCAAAAAAGCTATGATTGAGGACTGTTTAAAGAACTTTTGTTCTCTAACCATCTGTTTAGGCAGCTGCTAATTATCCCAATATCATGCCATTCATTATCAAAAAGTCTCAATGAAAAGGCAGGCTCAGTATTGGGACTGGGGTCGTTTAACATCTTTGTCATGGCATGAACAGTGGGATTGAGTGCACCCTCAGTGTGTGTGATGATGCCAAGTGCAGTGCAGTCGACAATCTGAAGGAAGGGGATACCATCCAGAGCTAATTGCACAGGCTTGAGCAGTGGACCTGCATGAACATCATGAAGCACAACAAGGCCGCATGCAAGGTCCTGCACACAGGTTGGAGCAATCCCAAGCAGAAATATAGGCTGTGCAGAGAATTGAGAGCAACCCTGAGGAGAATGTAAGTATTCATGTGGGATGCAGCTTGGAGCAACTTGGTCAAGTGTAATGTTCCTTGCACATGGTAGGGGGACTGGAACTTAGATGATCTTTAAGGTTTCTTCCAATTCAAATCATTCTATGATTCATTGATCCATACTAGGTATAAAGGATGAGATGAACATTCCCACAGTGTCTTATTTTAGAAGGTTCTATTAATCTTTTATTTCAGGTTGAGACTGATGACCACTAGCATCATCAGATTTGCTATAGTCAAGTCGAATTTGATGCTGATGGCTGGCTTCAACAAACATCTATCTGCTGAAAGGTAATGAGAAGTGGTCTCAGCTGTGGGAAACAGCTGCAAACAACTCCTGCATGCAAACAGGTGGCCTTTAATTGCACACAGACTAGGGAAATTGAAGCGTGTTCTCACAGGTGTTCACTGGAAGTAAGCAGTAGTGATTGCTGCCTTCAGGTGGGTGGTGCAAGGCCCTAAGTCTAGTGTTTATCATTGAGTGCTTCTCCCCTGGAGTTAGCCCATCTGACTGCAGATGAAAGAGGCTGCTGCCTTTTAGAGAGCTTTGCAACAGCCACCTCCCTGCACACCTGGGTACTCAATGTGTTCTCATTTATATTCAAAGGCAGTTGCCCAAGAACTTTTCAAAGTCAACATCTCGGGCTCATTTTTTGATCACTGCAGCTGTGAGACATTCTTGCCCCTGTTCCAATCTGCAGGCATCTTCTCAAGCTATTTGGTGGGGCAAAAAATGCATATAGTATTACAGAAAAGATCATTACTACATATAATGAAATTAATAATTCCTTTATTCAGTAAGTAAAACTTAGTCTGACAAATTATAGGATTATTTTTCCACTTTTATTATGTCACACTGGCATTCTGTAGACTTTCAATGACTAATATATGCAAACTTTTCTGTTTCTCAGCAGTTTTCAGCTAATGAGACCACAACTTCTTGAAGAATTTCTTCTCATTAGCTCCTAAATGAAAGATATTTTAATCTCCAATGTTTATTCCATTTCTATTGCTTTATTTCTCAGCTAAAAAAATTCTTCCTCCCAATGTAACCTATCAGAAAAATTTATCAACACATACATAAATTTTGTGCCAGGAAAATTAAAAAGAAAACTGTATTGCATCACTCCATGGATATTTCTTGAGGGGTTCCATAGCTAGGACATATAATTTTGCAATTACTGATTAAAAAAATCTTAACCTTGACCTCTCAATGCCAGATTTTAGCCTATCCATAGGCTGAGCTGTGTGTTACTGGTTTAACCCCTGTGCCATGGGCAGTGATTGCTGGCTCCCCTGCTCCAGCTTCAGCTCTGGACACACACTCCCTCCCAGTCCCCAAGTCATTGCCTGCCAAACAATATCCCTCTGTGTGCATGGGGCTGGGGGACACTGCCAGGCTGCAGTGGGGAAGTGAGTTGTGACTAAAAAAACTAAGAAAACTAAACCAAGAAAAGCTCACATCCAAGCAGGAGGAAACTTCTCCACCATGAATACCATAGGCCTCCCTGAAGAGACCTCACAATGCTGAAAATTTGCTGCATGCCTCCTACACCAGCTAAAACCATCCTTAGAATACAGAGGAATATTAGAATAATGAGCACACTACCTGGGGAAAGGGATAGATAATGGCAGGTTTGTCATATATAATAACTTCTATCTTTAGTATTACTAGCAAGATCTATATTTTATTGATTAGATCATTTAGAAAGGGAGTGTTAGTATTATTGTAGCTGGACTAATAATAATGTTTATTGCATTTTTCTATACTGGCAAAACTTTTAAGAAGACTAAAAATGAATTCTCAGCTTCACACATATGTTATACTCCTCTTTTTCTTTTGTTCATAGAATGTCTTAACTGTTAAAAGCTTCACTAGGTGTTCATTTTAGTAGCCCTATTTCAATATGATGTATCCATGAGTACTCTTCAGGTAATTCTCTCCCTATACTCAGTTTCTCTTTCAGTTCCTTTCTCTACTTTCACTCACCTTTTCCTATTTGGCACCTTTGCAAGTATATATCTGAAACCCAGAGAGCTTACATCTGCTGCCTTCTTTTATTTAATAGAAGATCAGTAGTGCCCTCCAAACATGAATGAAATTGGTCAGGTGTGATCCACATTCACTAATCTTTATGCCATTTTTCATTAATGTCTCCAGCCTTTTGTTCAAACCTTTTCTAAAGAAGAAGAATACAATTCAAGTGAGTGGTCAAGCACCAAAGAACTTGGACTTATCAGACTGAATATGTCTGTAGTTCTCAGTGATCTCCCTCAATCTCTCCGAGATACTGTCATGCCTATACATCTCAGTTCCTTTCAGGATTCACTCTACTTGGCCTTCATACTTTATTTTCTGCCTGAAAGACAGAAAATAGGGAAAATTGGAAAGTGGAGAAGGAAAGGCAATCAATATATGCAACACTTGGAAGTTGTACTAAGAGCATCTGATGCCGCTTGGCTTGTTTAGCCTGGAAAAGAGGAGACTAAGGGAAGACCTAATCATAGCATACAGCTTCCTCACAAGGGGAAGAGGAGGGGCAGACACTGATCTCTTCTCTGTGGTGACCAGTGACAGGAGACAAGGGAATGGCCTGAAGCTGTGTCAGAAGAGGTTTAGATTAAAGTCAGAAAAAAACTTTCTTCTCCTGGAGGGTGGTTGGGCACTGGGACAGGCTCCTATCCAGGCTACAGGACTGCTGTATGGTCACAACACCAAGCCTGACACAAGTTCATGAAGCATTTGAGCAATGCTGTCAGGCATATGGTGTGATTCTTGGGGCTGTCCTGTGCAGGGACAGGAGTTGGACTTTGATAATTCTTGTGGGTTCCTTCAAACTCAGCATATTCTGTGATTCCAGATTTTTTTTTCATTAATTTGCTGGTCTAATGGGAAAACTCAGCTCACATAGTTAAGTCTAATCAGTTTAGAAGCAATTTTTCAATATATTAACATTAACTCTCCACCAATAAAAGCAGCACAAAAGATACACCACAATATTTGACACATAAAATGTTATCAAACACCTGCAGTTTTATAACAACCCTTCTATAACTCATGCCTGAAAACAATGATCACACACTGGCTGAAATGTAACCTCCCTAGTGTGTAGGTGAGGGTCCACCACATGCAGATTGTTCTGTGAAGGTGTGGATGCACTAGCTGAGCAGGTACCCCTGCCACTGCTGGCACCCACTAAGGCACCATCTGTGGGCAGGACCCCCATGTAGACCCCGACACCCGAAGCAGAGGTGGCCCCACACTGCTTCTGTGTTCTAAAGAAAGTTCTGAGTCTGGTCAAGGTAGGGCTGGGGATGCCACAGGTGATGCCCTGCAGGACCCAGGTAGAGTCACTGCTCCTCATCCTGCTCCAAGGCCTCTAACCTCACCCTTTACAAATTTCTTTGTTTCTCTTATGTTTCTTTCATGTTGAATCTTTTGTACCTCTTTGTAATTCCCTGGTTAATATTTAAAACCTCCTCTCAGACAGTTTTTCATGTTTGATTTACAGACACACCCTTGCACTTACATTTCTATCTTAAAGAGTGGACTCCACATTCTTGTCGTATATATATGACATATACATAGAAAATGCATAGTTTTGTTTAAAGCAATGGATTGCAGGCCACATTTGGCCTACTTTACTTTGCAGGCCTACTTTACTACCCAGGGCAAACAGAATTGTCTGATGTTTCTTGAATATAAGTGGATATTTGCTGTTCCAAAATCACACAGCACTAGCCCTGGTTCAGCAGACCCATTAAAGATCATCATTGCTTGGTATAACTCCTTCAATGTGTGCCAATTCTTGAAATACTATATGACATTGTCATATAGTCATTGTCAGGCTCCTCAATATTTACAAAAATATTTTTTAAAAAGCTTAAATTCTATTCTCATTACATATGTGATAGTTTTCCTTTTTCTTTTGTATATGAACTCAATATCCCACTTGTCTTTATTATACAGTTCTCCTTACTAAAATGTGATACAAAGGTTTTTTGATATCTTTAGACAGCTGAGAGACATACTATCATTACTATCTGGCTTATCCTCATACCTATCCACCCCCATTAGATAGCAAAGCCAGCTATTTTATCCTTATTTTTTTAGGAGAATAAATAACAAAAAATTGCAATGTTATTATTTCTTTTGCAAACAGATATGTTCATTCTTGCCAAGTCTGTCTTTATTTCTATTTTTGCAGACTTTAAAAATATTTTTAGACAAATCCTATTTTCCAATTTCTTTATTCTCTCAGCTTATTCCCGATACTTCTTTTGTCTTGGGTTTTTACTAATATTTTGTGTCTTTGAGTAAAGATCAAACATGGAAAACATTTTAGAAGGCTTTTAAAAGTTATAAACCTTGTTATTTCTAATGAAGAAGTAACACGGGAACAAATGACTTTATATTATTTACTGCTTAGTAAATTTTAATACATCCAGTCCTGTGCTAGTTGAGATGTTAATGTTATTGTTACAAAGACCATAATTTTACACATGCATTTATGACAAGTAGCTATCAGAGTGAACTGTCATATACTGCTCCTTATTGGAAAGCAGAGAACTAAATGGACATCAAAAAATAGAAAGTCAAACACATAAAGCGTCTCACCAAAGTCATACAACTAACTTGCAACAAATCCAACAATGGAGAATCAAATTTTTGAGATTCTCTTTTATTCACAGAATCACAAATTAAACTGAGTTGGAAGAAATCCTCAAGGATCATCAAAGTTCTGCTCCAAGTTTTTCACAGCACCATCCCCAAGAATCTCACCATATGCCTGAGAGTATTGTCCACATGTTTCTTGAACTCTGTCAGGCTGGTTTAGTTACCACTTCCCTGGGAGCCTGTTCCAGTGCCCAACCACCCTCTGGGGGAAGGACCTTTTTCGATAATCTGACCTAGACCTCCCCTGACACAACTTCAGGCCGTTCCATTGGATCCTGTTACTGGGCAGCAGAGAGAAGAGATCAGTGCCTGCCCCTCCCTTTCCCCTCACAAGGAAGCTGTGAACTGCAGTGAGGTCTCCCCTCAGTCTCCTCCAGGCTGAACAGATCAAGTTACCTCAGCTGCTCCTCATACAGCTTCCCCTCAAGGCCCTTCACCATCTTTGTTGCCCTCCTTTGGATGCCCTTTAAGAGTTGAATGTCTTTCTCATATTACAGTACCAAAACTGCCCCCAGGCCTTGAGGTGAGGCTGCCCCAGTGCAGAGCAGTGTGGGACAATCCCCTCCCTTGCCCAGCTGCCGCTGATGTGCCTGATGCCCCCAGGACAGGGTTGGCTCTCCTGGCTGCCAAGGCACTGCTGACTCATGTTCAACTTTCTGTCAACCAGGACCCCCAGGTCCCTTTCTGTGTCACCGGTTTCCAGCATCTCATTCTCCAGTCTGTACATTCATCCAGGGCTGCCCCAGCCCGGGTGCAGAATCCAGCATTCATTTCTCTTGCGTCAGTGAAACTTCTGCTTAATATCAGGATTATCTATTAGTGGACTTAGCAGAGGTTGTTCTGGCAGGTGTCATAGCCAGTCAAAAGTTAACTGCAAAGAAGTTTCAGACATTAAGAATGGGTTTCAGACTGAAACTCTAGGAGATGAAAGATGAAAGTTGCCTCAGTCCTACAGCATTTATGTGCATCCATAACATCAACAGAGCTATGACACAGAGAAAAAGAGGATAGTCAGATTGTTATAATTAATTTTTGTCAAGGATAAAATCCCAGAAAAAAAAATTCCCACCATATCTGCTTTATTGGCCTTCCCCACCTCTATTCTTAACCATAAGCAATCAACTCTGTCATGACCATCATTAAATTCCAGACAATCAAAACATTCCCTAACATACAGGACTACCCTACCATCTCTCCTTCCTTGCCTATCCTACCTGAAGAGTTTATAGCCTTCTGTGGCAACCTGTCAGTTTCGACAGTTGTCCCACCATGTTTCCATGATGACAATTTTTTTGTATTTTTCCTGCTGCTTGATAGCTTCTGGCTGCTCCTGTTTGTAGCTCACGCTGTGCGCATTGATGTAGATGCACTTCAGTTGGGCTACTGGATCCACCACCTTTTTGGGGGGACTATCTCTAATTCCTATGTGATCATTCTCAAAGTTTTTGTGGTTTTGTATCAGACTAATAAACCTTGGATCCTTACCAATGGATGGATCTACGTCTCCTACTTACACTGAAATTGTGGACTGAAGGATCTCAAACACTGCTGTACTGCTCCCAGGTTTACTCGTAGCAAACCTGGGATTACTCCCTTCCTCATTCAAATCTAGTTTAAAGCTCCCTGCTAAGTCCTGTGCAAAGACCCTTTTCCACCTTTGAGACAGGTTCACAGCAGAACTCTTATTTACTAATCAGGCTCCATCCAAAAACCTTAAACAAATATATTGCTTACGCACCAATCATGTCACTGATTTAGAGTCTTTATTGATTTTTAGTTTATATTCCTTCAATCTATAGGATCAACACTTGCATTTTTGATTATAGCAGTAAAGTAAAAAATTTGGAGCTCTTTAGAACCTTATGGGTCTGATCATTTGAATGAGGAAAAAGAAAATGAAAAAAAGATGGTAAACACCACACAATGGCTTCCTACTCCTGTTTGAGAAATGAAATGAAAACTGGATGTCCTCTAGAGCAAATCCTCTTTGAAGTTCTTTCAGTCAGAACTTCATGACTCTTCATGTTTAATTGATAGACCCTTTTAAAATTCGACCAAAAATTTCATAACACTAATGATAAAGCATTCCTGATTTTTCATAGCCTATATTTATAATTATTATTACTGTAATCCTTCATTACTTATTTGAAAAATGTATACAATTTCAGGTTACACACACCAGATATCTTCACAGGTGCATCATCATTTTTTCTTCAGTCACTACCTCAGGTTTTCTTCTATCCTTTGGATGATGGGTTTCTAAAAGTGTGTCTTATAATATCTTAGAAGCTTAAGGATCAAGCTTGTCCTCCAGCTCAGAGTTCTTGGTGTTGTTTCTGTGCCAACTTTCATCAAAGTGGCAGGATGGAGGCAGACAACTCTATCTATAGATAGATAAACCAGGCTGAGAAATTAAGGCAAAGGTAAATAGTTCACACTTGAGTTGTACCAACAAGCTGTATGTGGTCTGTGCCACTCTAGCCTAGAAAATAAGACTTTTGCCACTGCTTGCATAAGGTCCTCAGCTGTGCATTGATCTGACAGTACAAGGTCTCCACTTTGTTATGACCTGGACTGGGTGTTGCTTGTTTAACCTGTGCTGGTGCTGGTGGCTGCTGCCTCCCCTGCTCCAACTTGAGCTCTGGGGATATCCCTGTTGGGGTCAGACATCCCCTTTCTGTCTCTGTCTGACAAACTCTTGGGGCAGAGAGGGGAGGGTGGCTCTGGGGGCCAGTGCCAGGCTACAGCTCTCTGTGTGGGGGAAGCAAGTGAGCTGTGACAGTGAAACATATAAACCCAAACTCAAACATACTGCAGACTTGAACTGGAAGAAATTATCATCCCCATAGTTCTCCAGCCAAAGGGTAGGAGGAAAATCCTGGCAGACAAATCATCATCTTCCCTTCAAAGCCATCAGGGTGCTGACAACTCATTGCAACCTGCCCTCATTCTCCCTTCTTCTAGGCTGACAGTATTAGGATGTCAGGAAGGGAGAGCACAGCACCAGGACAAGTGGCTTGGTTTGGTTTTTTCCCTTTCCCCCAGTACAACCTGTTAGCTATATTACTGAGGTTTGTCTGAGTTAATTTGGATTATTAGTGAATATTAGTGTAACTGAACTAACACTTTGGGCTATTATGTTTAAACTTTGAACTAATAATAAACTCTTTGCTCTATGTATGTGGTTTGTGCCTTTTTTTTAATAGCAAACCTGTGACAACAGCACCATTTAGTTCCAAGAAAGTGAGCCTCATCTTGACCACAGGTGCTAAAGCAGTCTAAACAATCTGAGTACATGTTGAACATAAGGATAGGATGGCAGGATTGGATTGTCTCTGCTCAATTGTATATCATTCTTTTTGAAGGGGTCTACAATACAATTTTCAGGCAATATGAGAAGCTTAGCTGATTCAATAACTTGGTTAGGATTTCTGTCCTGTTTTATTTCCCTTGGCATTGCAAAATTGTTGTGTTTTTTCACTTGTTCATGTGCATTCATGTATTATATTATGCATGCAAGTCTCAGACTAGATATTTTTATCTATTATTTATCTTTTCTTTTCTTTGTTGTATTACTTCATCCAATGCCTTCAAAGTTAAAAGTGCGTGCTTTTTTGCAGCAACATAAAAGCATATATTTCACACTTCAGTGCACTGAACAATAGTTAATGGCATTCTGATTTAGTCTTACATTTGAATAAGCTTAATTGTATTCTTATTTTATTTAAGCAAGTTGCAGTATTAGAGAAACTCATTAAGGTTGTACTTGCTTCTTCCTCAGGGAAGGCTGAGCCATATTTCTCCAATTACGATATTCAGCATGACAGAAATACTAAAGATCTACTTCACATGGTGTCATTGTCTTCCCAAAAAATGGGTCACAGAAACTAAAATATGTAGGGAAGTTGTTCTTTGGATAACTTTTAGATGTACCAGTACTGGCTTTTATTTTTAATTGGAGAATGTGATACTTGAGAGCTGTCAGTGTGGCATCTCCCACAGTCTGAAGTTTTCTCTTTATGAATATTAAATGTGTAATGCTCTGAGTAGGTGCTCACAATTTCGTAGTCTTTGAATCTCAGCCATGGAGAAACCACTCTTAGAACTATGAATCGGATCTGTATGTCTTCCAAAGAGAAAAGCTTAAAAATTATACAGACTAGCTAATTTGTTTTAAACGTGGGTCTTGATCAGTCCAATCTGTGTCACCGGTTTCCTTCTGATATTTAAGCCCTTCTGGTCTCAGTATGACAAAATCTAAAAAATCTGCTGAATCTGATCTTCTGAATCTTTTCCTCATCAAATGCAGAACTATAATGTTCTTTGAGAATGACCAATTAAGTCTTTGTGTATCCTAGTATTTCCCAGTACTATAGTATTTTGAAACTTAAAGTCAGCTCTAAACAGCTCCCTTCAAGTACACAGATACCTGTAATATCCAAGTGACTCTGCTTACACAGATTATTTAAGCTTAGCCCCAAAGAGAAATACTTTCCTCTGCTTTATATTCTTGTAACAGATGCTGTCTATCAAAATGTCAAAAGCAGAAACAGAATAAATTTCTGGTCATAATCTGTTTTAAGGTCCTCAGTGGAAAATTTTAGCACAAGAGAAATTTTTGCTTATTTCCAGGCAGCAACATTCCCATGCTGGTTTTATGAAAATTATATGCATCTCTATAATTATTTTGTCAGGTGAGACTCATACTCTTCACAAAATGGAAGAGGCATCTCTTTTAATATCTTTTTCATGCAAGTTTATGGTCAATTTTGCCAGACTTTTTTTTTTTCCCTTTGCCTAGTAATGAGCTGAGAAACAGGAAAGACTTGTCAAAAAATTGCTTTAAGACCAAATTTTTGTCAATTTAAGTTTTCAGTGAAGACAGCTTAAAAGAGCCAAGAGCTTGACTCCTAAACAATCCCACTCACACAGAGCAACACATATGTTTTAATTACATTATAACTTCAGCAATTGAATATATTTGTATTTATAACATAAGGACAGTAAAATCAATAGAGAAAAGACTATACAGCTTATTGTTTGTGCCATTGGTCTCGTTATGTGTTGTTAGGATTCTTTTCACTGGACATCTCTGAACAAGATAAAAAAGGTAGTGTTGGTCGTGATAGAGAAATCTGCAGGAAAACAATGTCAAAGGTAAAAATGCTAGCCTAGTAAGCTTGTTTTGAAATGAATATGCACCTGGCTAGGGGAACTCTGAATACAGAATCATTAGTTGATTCAATGACCATAATGTACCAGTAATTTTAATTTCAAAGATGAGAAAAACCCAAAAGCATACTCTACTGAGGCTACATATCAATCATAATGTAATTAGAAGAACTGTTAAATTTGCATAAGGTTGCAATGTCCTTTATAATAGCCTGAAGGTTTTAGATAAACATAGACAAATTCTATAATGAGCTGTTATTTGTTTTGTATTTGTGTTTTTCTTTTCCTTTGAAGTATTCTGGGTTTGTAATGCTATCTTTTTAAATGAAAAAGTAACTAAAGTCAAACTATACACTTCCTTTTGGGTAGAAATTTCTGGAAAACAATATAATGCTCCTTATTATAATTATCAATTTGAGATATGTATATATTCCTGTACTTGTCTCAGTTTTTAAAGAAATATTATTGGGAAGAAAATTAAAGAGCAGATTAAGGTAAAGCAAAGAAATTTTTTTACATATGTATTGCTTTTACTTTGTAATGAAGTTTTTTTTTTTAATAATTTTGATGTTGATGTCATTGGTTGGTGATCCTGTTAAGGTGTCCATTAATTTAGAATATTTAGGTATTTCAGAGGCACTCAGTCTCAGTTTCACTAACATTTTTGTTGAAAATCACTTCAAAGCTTCATCTCATACTGAAGTAGCTACATGCCCATCTAAGAATATTTTAGTTGTAGTCCAAAACTACTACAGCTACCAGCTTACTTCTTAATAAAATTAAATATATATAATAAGTTAAATTTCATTACATATTTAAAATTATAATCTATTTATTAACTATAAATTTCATTATATGTACATATTTACCCATTCAGATTAACACCAATTTTGTTCCCACTGGCCTACACTGTTGGTATGAGCTGCATTCAAGGTTTGAGGCTGACTCTTCATGAAAACACCTGCTTTAATTTACTTCTGTATTTGCTGTCTTCCGTATCCCTCAGCTGGGGTCCTCTTTTGCAAAGTCTTATGGCCTGACCACATCATAAATATGTAACAATATTCACTCTTTTCTCTGTGCATAAGGTAGCATTTCTGAACAATGTTCCATTTATAAATTCATTCTACTGAAAAGGCTGACCACTGAAGAGAAAGAAGCAAGCTATAATACTTTTATCTTGTGAGAAATAGTGGGTTAAAACTCCAGAGATAATTTCCTATATGGTATGTTTCAGCAGTGTTGCTATTTACAAGCAATCTGCTGACTATATTCCATAGGATTAGGAAAAACAAGATGTGGTTCTCCAAGGGAGTTATAGTGTGCTCAATAGCTCTAATTAATAAATACCATGCACATGCATCATAAAACAGGGCTGATTGCTGAATAGTTATCTGCATTTATTTTTCAGTGGTGTACAAAATGAGGCATACTTTTGTAATCTTTTTACCATTGTTTTAATTAAATTACCTTTTAACTTTTTTTTCTTTTAATTTTTATTAAAAGAATATCAATGAACAGCATCTTCATTCATCTTGTTTCATTTTTAACTTTGTACTCTCTTTCAGGAACTCTATTGAGTATGTCAGCAAGTTCTGATGATTATTTTTTGATATTTTCTTTTCAAATATTGCCACTTTATCTTCCTTCCCTGTTGGCAGATGAAACCTATTTGATTAGTATGATAAATATTTAATAACATTTTTTTTTTCTGACAAAACTGTACCTGGATTATGTTAATGCACAGCTCATTAGTAAAAAGGCTTGATGACAGTTCATGTTTTTGCCTTCATTCCCCAAGTCCTAGACTTTCAACACTGAAGCAATTCAGGCCAAGTCAAGGAGAAACTGGCTGTACTAGTTGGGCATTTAAAGTGCATACTTAATTTCTGTGCATGAAGTTCAGATCAAGCAAGTAAGAAGCTCAATTTTTCTGTCTGTTAAACTCCTCTGCAGCATAAGGAATGTAATCATAATAGATGGATTGTTGTGTTAAACCGTGGCTAACCTAAAGACAACACAGCACCTTAAACTTGCACAGCTCAAGGGAAGCACTCTTAATTCCAATTATCTTGGCAGGAGAGCCATTAGCTCCTTAGTTATTTGAGAAATAACTCACCTGGATTTGATGAATAGTATAGTAACTTTGTCTGCCAGAAACAAAATATTTAAGACTTCTGCTGACTTCTAGCAGACTAAGATGGTGAGTCTCCTAGTTTTAGAAAATCTCATTCTCTGACATTTGACATTCTCTGTCTTTGTCTCATTTTATTGAGCATAGAACCTAAGTACTTAGAACAACAAAGAGGAAAATAAAGTTAAATGTTAAAATAGTGTTATAGATCTAGACACTGTAGATCTAATAGTCTATATCTAGATCTAAAAAATGAACACTGAGTATTCATTTTGGAGGATTTATTTTAATTTTTACAAAGGTACTATCTAGTAATTTTGGTTAATCATGCTACAATATAAACATATTTATGGAGACATAAAACTGTTCACTCACTGCCTCTTAAATATTGTGCTTCCACATCTTTAAGCTATGGTAGATATTTTTTGCTTCAAATCAACCTTGATAAGAAAAAGAAAATTTGATCATATTTTCTATTTTCTGGTCCTGTGACCATTAGGGAAAAGTGAATCTTAATGATCTATGCAGTTTCCTCTCAATCACCAGAATGGATTCATTGACATTTATATCTTAAACGGTATGTACACATTTGCTATCAAGTATTATTTGGCTGTACAAATATTTATCTGCCATAATACTGACCATATTAGCATAATCTGACAAATACTCAATAATTATATGAAGCTCTAGAGTCCCGACAGCTAATCCTAAATACTATAATTGGATAGCAAATGATGGAAAATATTTATATTATATTTGACCTTCTTCCAAAGTTCTGCATATATTCAACAGGATTTCCAAGACTGACAAGTTCAAATTAATTCTTAGAATTCCAGAATTTCATCTGAAAAAAAAATTTCTTCAAGTAGAAGGCATACTTAATGTTAATGGAAATTTATAAAAACAAGATTTTGCATAAGAATTTCAAAAGGAGTTATTATTTTAAAAACACTTTGGGGATAAGACTGTTTAAGAAAATATTATTTTTATTAAATTAGAAATATTTTTAAATATGCATAATTTTAAACAAAAAGTCTTTTAAGTAAAGAAGGAAAAAAGATGATAAGAGAAGAAGAAGGAGAAGAAAGAGAAGTGGAAAATGGAACAGGGAAAGAAATGGAAGAGCTAGTAAATTTAAAAAACATGTTATATTTAGCCAAATAAATAGGGCAATTAAAATAATGGAGAACAAGATCTTTTTCTCTAACTTTTAAGGTAAAAGTCCATCCAAATAAACTTGTTAATAAAATAATCAGATTTCTCAGATTTTTTTGTATTTGTTTAGCAAAAGAGATTTTTTGTATTTATTAAAATATATCAACCTTTCATATTGGGAATGACAAATTTATCTTGGAATCAATATCAGAACAGTTCTGAAATACTGGGGATTCTGTTCCAACATTAGCAGGAAGTAAGCTCTTGCTACTTTATACTGTTGAGCTAAGGCATTTTTAAATGTTATTTGAGGAAAATATTTGAAATTTATATCTCTGGATGTTCCTTTCTGGAAATAGATATAGTTTGCTATTGTGGATTAAATATTATCAAGAGGAAATTTACTCTTTTTTTTGTAGCTACTAGAAATGTTTAATTAAAAAAATCCCCCTAAGTCTCAACCTACAAAATAGTTGAAATTGAGCCAGAATGAGTCTTATTTGCTGTGCATATGTATGATACTGCTGGGCCTAAAGGCTGTTCTGTAAATTACTTTCCAATATCTTGTAAAAGTAAATGTCAGAGATTAAAAACTGAATAACAAACTTGTATGCACATGTTTGTCAGATTTAGCAGACAGAGCAATACCTGAATTTGTGTAACCTTAATCTTAAATTCGCTACCTCTATACTTAACCTAATCTAGTTTTCATTAACTTGAATGCTTAAGTGTTTCGTTACTTTAATCAAGATAAACAAGAATAGTATCAAGAGCTATATCAGGCTATATTTTTAAAAATCCTTTCTTGAAGAATCCTGTTGTTTTTGTATTAGTAGCTTTTTGCCAAGAGGAAGCAAACTAAAATTTGTCAGCTATTGATTAAAACGTTAAACTAGTTCATCATGTGAGATAAACTGCTATTGAAAACAACAAATCACCAATATATTCAGTAGTACCCAGTAGCTCTTATTCTTCAAATAAAAGTTCCTAGTATTTTTATACCTGTTAGCGTGATACTTCACCCACTTGGGTCCCAAAAACCCTGTGCAGTGCTACAAGCTGAGGCAAAAGTGTCTGGAAAACTGCCCAGCAGGCAGGTGTCCGGTGGTGCTGGGCACCAGCAGCTGAACATGAGCCAGCATGTGCCCAGGTGGCCCAGAAGGCCAATGGCATCCTGGCCTGTATCAGCAATAGTGTGGGCAGCAGGGTCAGGGTAGTGATTGTCTCTCTGTACTCAGAACTGGTGGGACTGCACCTCAAAATCCTGTGTCCAGTTCTGGGCTCCTCAATACAAGAAGAACATTGAGGTGCTGCAGTGAGTCTATGGAAGGGCAGTGGAGTTGGTGAAGGGTCTGAAGAGTAAGTCCTTTGAGAAGTGGCTGGGGTTGTTTAGCTTGAGGAAAAAGGGGCTCAGGGAGACTTTACCACTGTCTATAACTACCTGAAAGGAGTAGTGTAGCAAAGTGAGAGCTGGCCTTTTTTCCCAGGCAGTCAATGACAGGACAAGAATGTATGGCCTCAGGATGCACCAGGAGAGGTTCAGGCTGGGCATCAGGAAGAATTTCTTAGTGGAAAGGATTGCCAGGAATTGGGACAGGGAGGTGGTGAAGTTACCATTCCTGGAGGTGTCCAAGAAATAACTGGAAATAGACCGGCATTTAGTGCTATGGTCTATTTGTCAAAGTGATGATCAAAGGTTGGACTCAATGTTCTTGGAGGTCTTTTCCAACCTAAATGCTTCTCTGATTCCGAAATATAGTGTCTTAGCAGAGGTGGATGCTGACACCTTCCATTTTGAAATTTTTTGTCACAATTGTTGTCATTAACTCTAAACTTTGCACCTAAGTTCTATACTTTTTATAAGCTCAGAGGAAGATAAAAACACCTAAACTCTTTGAAACTATAGCAGTCCCTCAGTGGAGCCCAGCTCAAAGCTCTTAACTCCTTCTCAAATTTAGCACGCACTTTAGTTACTGTGACTGACACATTAAGTTCAAGGCCAATAACTTCAGGCATAAATTTATTAAAACTCATAATTGTGGACAATATTGTAGTATATGTCATAGAAAACTTCAGTTAATCTGTGAATCCACATGTCTTCTAAGCCAGGGCAGTATTTGTGCTTTCTGCCTCTTTTAGTACCCATTAAAATGTCTTTATGATATATTTCTTTTTAATTCAGCTTTCAATATCATTAACTACGTTAAATATATCCTAAGAGTGTTTCTTAGCCATATGCAAGTCTGTCTTTTCTAAGGTATTTAGTGAAAATTAGGTTAATTCTCTAAATAGTGCAGGAATAGGGTTCTTTCATTATTATTTCTCCATTTAGTTAGTATTTTTGAATATTTACTTTATCAGGTAAGTCCTTTGTTGCACCCTGTGAGTTTGACAATGTGATGGTAGTTACCTTGCTACTTACTGTCAAATGTTTAAGGAATTTAATGGTGCATTTTGAGGCAAATAATATGACAGAAAAAAATGTCTAGGAGACTGAGTCTATGCCCATTTTTCTATTAATATGGGATTTTTAAAAAATATATGCCATAAAGAGAGTCTGAAATTGGTCTGACCTATAAGATGTCTGGCACTCTTTGTCTTTGAGTAATATAGATGATTAATTTAAAAAGAAAATACTAATAACATCAGAAAAATATGAATTATAAAAATAAATTGTGATCTTCTGTTAAATATAAGCAGATGGTGTGGCTAATCTGTACAACAAACCTGTGTTGTGTCTGCTTTTGAAAATAATATCCTCCAAACTGATGGAAGAACAGCTATAAAAGGAAAATTTTTATATTAATTTAATTCTTTAAATAGCCTGTGAGGGTTTATAACTAGATTTTTGTCAGGACATATTTAAATACATACCCAAGTTTATGCAGCACGACAGTAATTTTGACTTCCAAGGGGCCAATCTTTCCCCAGTCTACTAAAAAGATCTAGAGGACCCATGTTCTCACCTAAGAAGCAACCTAGTTTGAAAGAAAATTGCTGTCACTTACAGTAGTTATGTTGTAACTCTTTTACACATTTATTTAAATTTTGTCTGAGAACTTAAAATTTGTGTCCCCATTCAAAAAAGTGGAAAGATGGTAAATAATATTGCATCTTGGTACAATGTGTTAGTAACACCCTTCTAGTGAAAGCATGAGAAAATTGAGTTTATGTATGCTCACAGACACAGAAATAGGTTTCTTTAGTGATCTGGTGCAATGAAAACCTGAATGAGCTGTTTACAGTCTATACAAGATAAGGGTGACTGAAGTCTAGCAATAGTCTACAAATGATAATATAAAGTATTGAGCAGGTATCAAATGTAATGTTCAAAATTTAATTCAGATTCTCCAAATAAATCAGGTTCCTTACTGTGATCATAGGCAGAATTCATCAACATGTAGAAGTCATTTAATACCAACTTTACGTTCACAGTCTTCTGAAAATTCATCCAAAGTAGCATGGAATGAGTGCCATTTTTCAGTTATAGGTAATATAGCTGATAAACAGTTTTACTGAATAACTGCTCCTGCCTTTGGCTAACAAGGAAAGCTTATTTGAGAGTTTTAGCTGTTACTCTAACTAATCATGCTTTTAAATTACCAAGACAAAATTAAACCCCTCTATTCTTACATTGATGCAAAGCAGGTTCATTTACCAGAATGTGAGAATGTACCATTCTTATCACTCAGGACATGTTAGTTATATAAGCTTAGCCCTGAGTATATGGAGCAATTTATCTTCCTGAAGCCTGTGAAAGCTGCTGAAAACTGAACTTCAGTTTAATTTTTCTACATGTGTCTTCTGCTAATTCATACACTGGGTGGCATGTTTTACTGTCAGAGAAAGCTGTTGTGATAATCTTGCATGACCTCCTGAGTAATTTTAAATTGATGTTTAAAACTTGCTAATTTTCAGTCCAAAATTACTTTTTAAACCAGAACATACAACTATTTGGCTATAGTATGGCCTTTTATGCTAAGAAAAACCTGTTCAGCAGGTTAAGATAGTCTTAGAAGATTGCAATTGCCTCCATCTCTTGGCAAAATTAATAGTAAAAACTTAAATTTTTATTTTATTGCTCACAGATCTCTTTCCACTTTTTTAACTTCCATTACAAAATAAGGACACTAGAACAAAGCCTAATATTCTAGCAAGAGACTCACTATGTCATACAGACAGTTACTACTAGTATCTTATTTCTACTTAATATTTATGGTTTGTATATCCAGCCATGCCATTCAAACTGGAAATAAGTAAAATCATACCTTAGAAAATGTTGTGTTGCCATACAATAATATTATCTAGTTTGTTGACAAATGAACTTGTTCATGCTGAATTGAAAATTTTGTAAGTTCCGTGATGCACTGAGTTGATTTTTGTTCCTGATTTTTGTTATATGTTATCTCTGGTACTGATTTCCCTTCAGGTATAACTGCATGATTATTTCATGCATTAGAGAGCTGTTGTTGTGTTAGATTCTTAGTTTCACTCAAAGTACTTGAAATACATGACCCATGTGCAAATAAGGATGTTGGGTTACAAACTGTAAAGCTGCATCAAACTTCAGGCTTCAGAATCTGAAGCTGAAAATCTAAAAATAATCTTAGACTTTCAGCCTCTCAGAAAAATAAACTTTGTTTTTAAATTGCAGGAATTTGCATTACACACTAAATTCTAGAGTTCAACAGACTATCTATAAATACCAAATTTCATTCCATTTAAAAACTGTGCAAAACTGGTGCAGTTAGAATGTAAGTATATAACAAGAATGAATATTTTTGTAACTGACATAATGTGATTTTAATAAATTCTCCAGTAACAACCTGGGGATTTTCTCTTAGTAGTTTTTACTTATGGGTAAGTTGAGATCAATGAGCATGAAATAAATCACTGTGGCTAAAAAGCATTTTTTGAACTTGCTTTCATTACTTTTTATTTGGGCACATGGACAGAACACTACTGCATTTAATTTAGTTACGATGAACAGTAAGAAATAACATTGTATCTCAACAGAGAAGCTGAAGTATGTTTTTCATAGATACATAAGAATTGACAAATTATATTAATAATTTCTGTGAGGATTTATTTGCATTATTCACAATTAGTCTTACTAGAGTTTACTGTCTTTATATTTGGGTGGGTTCATTCAATTCTTCTTAGCCAATCTTTTTAGTTGATAGCTATCTGATATTGTCAGCACCAATTTGCACCTGACTCTGTGTTTGGTGCAGACAGGTAGTAAGAGGACGACTTGTACATGTTTTGGTCATGACTTTAAACCCACTGGTTTCTGATGAAGTTTACCAAGTCATATTTTATTTCACTGAAAGGATTCTTCCACAAGATGACTTCACCATGTTCTGGTCTGTGCTTTTAAGGTATGACTGCACCTAGTTAAATCTGCAGTATTCTGCATTGTTCTTAAGAAAAAAAAACTCCAATAATTCATGTTTAAATACATTAAGAGGAACAGTACAATAAACCCCTGTCATGGTTTAGAAATGGTATTTTCCAGTTTAGTGCTCCCACTAAAACCATGCACTGCTCCTCTTCCCCGCTATGACTGAAAGCACAAAAGGCAAAGATCATGAGTTAAGAACAATTTCCTGGAAACCACAATGAGATAAAATGAACAGTAACAGCAGCAATACCAATGACAGAGGATATAACTCATGTACACACCCTGCCCTCTCCCCACGCCCAAATAACAGATATTACCAGAAGGCTCCCTCCATCACATTTTTTCAAGCAGAAAGAAACCCTTCTCCCTGGAAGAGAGCCCTTTCTCTTATCCCTGGCAATGATGTGAGGTTATAACATAACCTCTATGTCCTAGTCATGTCCCCTCATGGCTACTGCAGAAATTAACCCTGTCCTGTCTGGAATCTGGAAAACCCAAATCTGTTTCTTAGGTCTACACACCTTGATCTTATTCAGTGTCAAATCTGTATTTGAGTCGCTCACTATTCTGTTTCTCTTCTCCTTTTTTTTTTTTTTCCTTAGCTTTCTCATTTTCATTTCCCAAATACATAGTCAAAACAGAGCAAAAGCTGTGAAATTGTCGTGTCTCATTGTGCCTTTTATTGGCAGTGATATATATTTATATCTCACACCTTTATCTTGGGCTATTGCCAGTGATGCACTATTTATGATGAAGCTGGTCACTATTCTCCTCCATGGAATTCTGAGCAGTCATCTGACCCTTTCCTAAATGTCCGTACTTTAAAAATACTTGTCTGTGGACACAACAGCAGCAAAACAGTGCTGTTTCGAGAATGATATATTTGCCTGTAGGAAGTCCACTTTACAAAGCCACTTTATATGTAAACTTGGCAAAAATTTGCCTATATTTGAGAAAAATAAATTTCCAAGGATTTGCTAATCATAAGAAGAATTTTGAACAGCTTTTCTGAGTCACCAAGAAAAAAAGATTAGCTGGAGTTTTTTGAATGATTTGAAGTGGATAACATGCACAGGCACTGAAAGAACCCAGGGCATTCCACCCCTTTTGTTCTTGGGCTAGATTCCCAAGTCTTCTGGTAGAAATCTGACTGGAACTGTGTTTGTTGAAAATGAAATTATGCTTCTTTTGTGCAAACTCTCAGTGTGTTGCATTTTTGCACTTTTTATTTATCTTCTGTGAACCTGAGTGGATTTTTCTATTTTAAGACACTCTAAAGATGTGGCTATATTGCCTACACAGCTGTGATTTTTAGTAAGGGCCTTCATAATGGACTTGATGAACTCAAAGTTCTATTCCAACCTAGCTTATTCTGTGATTCTGTGATAATTGCAAACTTTTCAGCAGCTGCTGAAAATAGAATATTTTATTGTGATACTCTATTTCATACCCTGTAAATCTCCTGTAACCTCCCTTAAAATCATTAGTACTTTACATCTGACCCACTGATAATATTTGTTTGAGTGTATAGATGCAAAAGCATAGTTATAACTCTCTGAATGCACAGGGCAAATTTCAAAACGCAATTGTTAAGTGGAGAAAACATAAATTACCTAAACAAAAAGAATGAAACATTTTTAGAAGTAGAAGTACTCTGAGGAGACTTCTCCTTTAGCACAGTTAAATGTAATTCTAATAAAAATTATAGGTGGTTGTAGAAAATATTTGCTTTTAAAGCTAAACTAGTAGGCTAATAAATATTAAATAAAATACGGTATGGTTACAAGTATGGTTTGGATCATATGGTAATTTGGTTACAATCTGTGATAATTATTTCAATGCAGCCACATGCAAAGCTGTCTATATAAGAATTTCATGGGACGTCTGTCTTGAAAAGCACTAACTCAGAGGCTTAATATTCTTTGAAGACATCTTCCTCATACTGAGTGAACCACTGCGTTACCAAACACTAATTTAATGCTTATAAAAAAAGAAACAAGTAGTGGACAGAGTAATCAGTTTTCCTTTTCCTTCAGCACTTGAATGAACAGCCTATAGGAGTCTGCCCCTGTTTCTGGTGCCAGTTCATTGAACTGAGTGGGAAACTCCTGGAAAACCTCTAACTAGAAACACAGATACAGCCCAGTATGCAAAGTGGGAAAAGCTGTACTATGTGAAACTTGTGGAGGGTGACCTATTTGCCCTATTAATAGGCCTTAGAAAACTCCTCTGGTCACTCTGTATCTGCGTATAAACCTCTGAAAATATCTGAAAAGTTTGAGTTTGAAAGTCAAAGAAATTATGCATGAAATAGATTTCCTAAAGAAAGATAATTCATAATCAGACAAGGTTAATAGGAAGAGAATAAACGTATATTAGCTGCACTTTGTAATTCACGCACATGTGAGAGGTCTTGCATTAAGCTAAGTTAGTTTTGTCCCAACTGCCATGAGAGTTACTAACTTAAGACCACCATCAGTGTGTTGGATCATGCACCACTACTCCAGTAATACAAAATAATTAATCTAGTAACTGTATAAGCTCTATCAGTAGTTCTAGACCTCTGCAGCCCATGGAGGATGATGGTGGAGCAGATGTACACAGTGTAGCTTCTGGGGAACCCCACGCTAGAGCAAATGCCAATGTCTCATACAGGAACAGGTCTTACTGAATAGTTTGGCCCCATCTTTCCTACAGGGAAAGCCTTGAAGCAGAGAAACCTGCAATGAGATATCTCCAGAGCCTTTTCTTCTCAGTCTGAGCAACTCCAACTCTCTCAGACTTTCTTCACAGGAGAGGTGCTCCAGCCCTCTGATCATTTTTATGACTGTCCTCTAGACCCACTCCAGTTGCTCCTTGTCCTTCTTGTACTGAGGACTCCAGATCTGGACACAATACTCCAAGTGGGGTCTCAACCAGAGCAGAGTGGAGCAGCAGAACCAGCCTCCCTGGCTTGCTGGGCATACATCTTTTCATGAAACCCATAGCTTTCTGGGTTGCCAACTGACATTGCCAAGTCATATTTTGCTTCTTGTCAACCCACATTTCAAGTCCTTCTTCCCAGGGCCACTCTCAATCCATTGTCTTCCCAGCCTGAATTTGTGATTGGGATTACACAAACTCACATGCAGGACCTTCCACCTGCCCTTGCTGAACTTCATGAGGTTTGCACAGACTCTCCTTGCAAGCTTGTCAAGGTCCCTGGATGATGTCCCTTCCTCTTTATCATGTCATTCCACTTGATGTCTTCTGCAAACTTCCTGAGTGCACTCAATCCCACTACGTCATTAATGAAAACTTTAACATAATGTAGGATCTAAAAGAAACTTTTTCTTTCTGGGGTAGCAGAAATCATACTCCAACTGCCGTGATTCTAATTTAGGCTTCGGAGTTTTGCCCATTACTGGATAATTTTTACAGATTAAAAGCACCACCAAATTCACATGACTCAGGTTTGTGGTTATACAGGATAAAATAAAATATTACCATCATGTGTATACATGTTCTATATGTCTACACAGACAGGTGATGTCTAAGCCTGAGGTGAGACTCATTGTCATACTAGTGTAGGTGTCTCTGAACAACTTTACATATGTTTGATCTTCCTAGGCAAGGATTGTAGGCTGAGACTATAGTACAAAATGAATTCCCTCCATTATTGACAATAATATGGGAAGAACTGACTGATCTCTACTATTAAAATGTAGGTACTCTTAATTCAAAGATCTCCTCCATGTCAAGAATACCATTCGCATTCAAATGTAATTGGCTTCCATTCCTGGAACCCATATGCAGCCAGGAGAAATAAACATGAAAATGTCATCATCTCTTTATACCAAATGATATTTTAAGTGCAACTGTAAGTACTATAAGCCTATCTGATGCCATTTTTTTAATGATTTCATATTTGCTGTGTGCAAACTAAACTCGTGTCTTATCTGATACAATGAAAACACACTTAAACCACTTTTTAAAGTTGCAAGTCATCAAACATGTGCTTGTGTGGCATGTGGATATTGCGCTAGTAGGACTTATGCAAAAATAGAAAAGGAATAAGTACATTTTAATTAGAATGAATGTAAGAATAACAGATCAAATATATTGTGTCATATCTGTTATACAGAGAGTATTGAGGCCTTAAGAAAGTTTCTGATAATTAAGTTAATCAAGTCATTGCTTAACCAGACGTAGGAGGTATTAGCATGGACAGAAAAGAAAAATGAGAGAATGACCTGCTATATCTGTCTGTACAATGAGGTTTCAGATAAACACATACAATTCACCACTGGCTTAATTGTTCCAGTGGTACAGCACTCAATTCTATGGTTTAAAAGAAAAAAAAGGAAAAAAAAGAAAAAAAATTAATGAGCTGTTCCAGCACTACAAGTAATTGCTTTCATAACTAATACAAGTTAAGTTCTACTGGATACAGAGGACTTAGAACTGTATTATACCAACTAAAATGGCATAGTTTAAGAGAAACTGTAGCTGAAGCTTTTCTGGCATCACTGATAGGGTTTGGAATTTTTTTTGGTTTTGGAAAAAAGTGTCTGCTATACTCTTCTTCTTTTGGTTCTTTTTCTAAGTAAAAGTAAATTAAAATAATGTTATTGGTAAAAAGAAATGCACAATCAGTGGTTCTCACTTTAGTATTACATTTATATATTTTTATGGGCTTTCTATTCCTATTAAATACTGTAACTCATTTCTCAGCTCCTTAACTCACGTGATTTGGAATTAATAGAGTGGCATCACTAAAATCTTTGTCTTTTGTGATAGTAAGTATATGGTTTTGGCAAATTAATACTTTCTGACACATTCTGAAATGAAATTCTAAAAGAATTTGCTTTCCTTCCTTCCTTGAAAGATGAAAATGTCATACATGGACATTTAGTTTTAAAACGTAGAATTAGTCACTGACCTGTTATTATTGGGATGGACTGACATCATATAGAAGTACACCACTGGAATTCAACACAGTTTTAAAAACTGAAAGGATGTTTGTAAAGATAGATTGAATTTAAATAGTGTAGTAGAGTTTGGAATACCTGTTTGCATAAAGACAAAGAGAAAACTGGCTTAATAGATTTCTCTATAAAATTATTGGAAGCTATCCTGAGCATTTGTGATCTTGCATTACTAAAGTGAACCTATTGTAAAACATTGAAATGGTCAGCATACAGGTCCATGACTGCAATAGCTGTAGGATTTTTAGTCTAAAGACATTGCAATGAGAGCATACAGTAGTCTTCATAAGATAAATGACTGGTGCAAAGAGGAGGACAACCTGTTTACTATGTCTTCAGTAGAGCACTGTGTTCAGCTCTGCAGACCCCAACACAGCAAGGAGATGAACTTCTTGGAGCAAGTGCATAGTAGGGCTAAAGAAGATATTAGAGGATGGAACACCTCTTCTATGAGGAAAGGCTGACAGGGTTGGGATCATTCAGCCTGGAGGAGAGAAGGCTCCAGAGTTTGCAGTCTTTCAGTACCTAAAGGGAGCATACAAAAAAGATGGAGAGGGACTTTTTACAAGAGTATGTAGTGACAGGGCAAGGAGGAATGGATTCAGACTGAAATAGGGTAGGTTTAGATGAGATACTAGGAAAAAATTCTTTACTGTGAGGAAGGCAAGGCACTGGAACAAGTTGTCTAGAGAAGCTGTGGATGTCCCATCCCACAAAGGGCTCAAAGCCAGGTTGGATTTAACTTCAGGCAACCAGATGTAGTGGGTGGCATCCTTGCCCATGGTGAGGGGGTTAGAACTAAATGATCTTTACAGCCCCTCCTAATCCAAACCATTTTATGGAGATTCTATGGAGAAGTGCTGAAAATTAAATTCAGCAATAAAGTTTCCAGTTAGACATTTAGAAAAAATTACAACAGCAATGATAATTAAGTGCTGACATACACTGCTTGGAGGAAGATTGTGGCATCCATCAGTGGATGGGTCTTTAAAAACATATTAAACAAATATAAGTCAGGAATTCTATCTCCTTGGGTTAGAGGGATAAAATGTAAGCCTCCTTAAGGTCCTTTCCAGACCAGTTTTAATAAGAAATCAGAATGACTAATTGGTTAAAATTACCTGATTGTTCTTAAGAGGCGAATTTGCAAAATTAGGGAAAATAAGTAAGAAGCAGATGGGAAATATGATTTGCCTAGACATAGAATTAGAATGCCTTGTTTTATAGGGGGTTAATTTAAGGGATAAACTTTTTCTGTGATTCACTGAGTTTGTAAGTGTGAATTTCTGTACTTTTAACTTTTCTTGTTCTAATTCTATATCTTGGAATTATATATTTTTAAATCACAGTACATTAAGATTTTTTCATTTTGTGTCCGCTATGCATTCATTGCCATTTCTAACTGACATGACCTGAGTTTGAGTTTCCATTGTATTAACTCACAGATGCTAGGGAAATATTGAAACATGTTCTTAGCTTGCAGTCTGTTCTTGTGGTGCAACAGTAAATTATACCTATAGGTATAATTACCATCTCAGCAACACAAACAAATTAAATATACAAGTTTAGTGATACCAAGTTGCAAAAAGACTGAACCTCCATGCATTCTGTCATAATTTTTGTCTCTGAGTTAATGTGAGAGTGCCTGCATGCTCCACCCTTGGATGACAACATCTGTTATGTTGGGTGTGTTAATGTGTGCACGTCCAGTATACTGTCTGGAGGGTGTTTGCCCAAAATCTCTTGCCTTTGAGTGAAAATGTACCCTTTTCACCTCAAATGATCATGTTTAGCATGGAAGTGGCCACCAGCTTTTGTGTCTGCTGTCTGTGTTGTCTTGTGTCCAGACATTCACAGTGCTTAAGAAAGCACAGGAAACACCAGAGAGGAAAAAGGGGTGAGAAACAACACCAACAACAACAACAACAACAACAACAACAACAAATTTACAGAACACAACTGTGAACACCAAGAGAAAGAAGAAGGGGACATGGTTCTCCAGGTACCTGAGCAGGTATCTACAACATAGCACATTGAGGACCTGACACCTGAGAAGGAAACTGAAGCCCATACACAGCTCATGATTAAACAGGAAGAAAAAGAGAGGAGCAAAGACAAATTTATGGGCTAAACATAACTCACTCATTCCCCCATTCCCCTGCACTACTTGGGGAGTAGAGAAGAATGAGGAGTCAGGAATGAAGGAGTTAATTTGAGCCTTGAGAGAGGGAGGATGGAAGAAGGTATAGTTTTAATTTTGTCTTTGCTTCTCAACATCCAAGTCTATTTTAATTTTTTCCCAAAATAAGTCCATTGTGTCCATGACTGTAATTTGGTAAATCATCTCCCTGTTTTATCTCAATCCAGGAGTTTTTCCACCCTATTTTATCCCCTTGTTCTGCTGATGAAGAAGAGCGAGAAAGGCTGGCTGGGAGCTTGGCAGATAGTCAAGGTCAAGTGTCAAGGAAGACGCTAAAAATGAGTAAAACTGAAAGCAAACCTGAAATTTTTTAAAATGTGGGAAAGAAACCTTGAAGTGGGATTAGGAGCAGTGACCCTGACTGAACACTGCCAGGTGTCACTTGAATTCCTGCCTGGGCCAGGCCCAGCACCCCCCAGTTGGACTGAGGAACAGCCTTCACCCAGCCAGTGACCAGAGTGCAGGAGCAGCATGGGTGCACATCTTCCCAGGATGCATGTGGGGCTGCACGTTGCTTCTGCCCATGGCTTTTCCTTTAGCTGGGCATGGGCAGTAGCAAGTATACGTGCTCAGCTGGGGCACCCACATCTCCACAAGAGAGTTTGTGCTTGGGAAACCTGCACCCACACTCTGGGACGGAGGTATGTGTAAGCCACACTGGACAGGATTGCATACAAAAGTGTGCATGTGTGTGTGACTATGATCTTCTGGGATTAGATATATAAGTTAGTTTAGCAAAAAAATAGGTCTTTATTAGCATTTTGTAACTGAATGTATTGCTGATTATCTGCTGTATTACTGATATGGATTCTCAATATATAGTTCATTGACTGCCAGTTAATTAAATGCAGTTAATAAATGGATGAATTAATCCTGATTGGATTTAAACTTCATAAAGTGAGTTTAAATTGAACTTCTCAGCAGTTTTTCCCAGCAACAACTTGCTACTGGTCTTTTGGTACAGCTAAAGTTTGGATCTGTAAGGTGTTTAGGTGCCAAACTTCATTGACAGAATTTACACTTTGTTGTTAAGTATGTTTTCCCCAAAATTTCCTAAACATTTACAGTTTTTTAGTGAATGTGTCCACTAAGGTAGATTTTTATTACCTAAAAATAAATATTTGCCAAAAGATTTTGATGCCATTCTAGGTGACTAAGCTTCTGTCGCACACAGTAAAATCTAGTCAACATGGTCAATAGCGAAAAAATTTCTAAAAGAAAAAATTATTCTGACTAATCACTAGATACTGGATTATGTGGGCATACTAATAATGTTTGAAGTGACCTTTGGTCTCCCAGCTGTCTTCAAGGTGTCTCCTTGCTCTTCTATATTCTCACATAGGCTCTGTGTCGCTCCTCCTAGAACTGTATTAATGCCTTAACTGCTCTACTGAGTTCTGTTTGGGAATAGATGTCTTTCTATATAGGAGCTGTATGAAACTATAGAGATTGATTTTAGAGTGAGCTAATTTTGGGGGGGAGTTTGTTAACTAAGCATCTATTATTCCTTAGACCTGGATATTTAGTACAGGTGTAGTTATTGCTATGTACACTTCTAAAATAAGTTATTTTTATTTGTAACTAAATCTCACCCTGTGTGTCAGGTACTAAACAACTATCTTAGCCAAAGGCAATTTAGTAAGATGAAAATCAGGCACATGTAAGTGACAGTTTTTTTCTTCAGTCTATTTGTAAACATAAACTTTGTAATCAGAGCTCTTCAAGTAGACCATTTCAAGTCTCACAATTTCAAATTTGTAGGAGTTATCTAAGCTAACCTGACATCCAAACAAAAAATTAGCCTCATTGGTGGACTGCATTATCAGAATATCTATTATTATTCAATTTCAACTCCTATGAATTTGGCATTTCTGGTTGCAGAGTGTTGAATGTCAACTAAGATGAAGGAACTAAATTTTATTATTGTTTAGGCTTGCATTAGAGCACAATGCTGGCCATCAATCCAAATCTCTTCAGACTAAGATTTACTTAGGTTTCTGCTTCCCAGATATATTCTGTAATCCACAGGCTGTTTTGAAAAATGGGGCAGCTGCTCCCTGCAGGGATAAAGTACAGGCAGCCAATGTTAGACATTTTGTTTGTCCTGTCTATTTGGTTACCATTTGCAATTTGCATGTTCTCACTTTTCATTCTGAGTTATGCGAACCTCATTCCAATTTTTCTCTACAGGTTTCTAGTTCTGTATTTTGAAATGCCCTTTCAGAATTACATACGTATTTCTTACATACTGTAGTCTTGTATGTCATAGTTCCTACAACCATTTGACAGCCTGACTCTTCATCTTTTCTGGCCAAACTAAGCCTTGTGTAAGTTGCTGCAATTTCAGCAAATTAAGCCACTTGATTCCAAGTCTTCTTTCTGTACAAGTGGAAAGGAGAAATCAATTTCTAATTCCTAAAATTGCTTAGAAGATTAATTAGTTATTGTTGTTGCAATCCTTTTAAGATTAAAATACTACATGAAGAAAACTATTATCATATAAATAGTCTTCCTGAAAACATAAGCTAGAATTTGTTGGATGAATGTGGATGCTTTTTTGTTTGTTTGTTTGTTTGGGTTCTTTTTGTTTTTTTTTTTCTTCTTTTTCTTTTTTGAGAGTAGGAAGTGTTTCACAGCATAATTGAATTTCCCATTGTCTGGAACATACAGGCCTCTAGGTAAAGATAAACAAATGTCCTTTTTCATTTGCTTTATTTTTTTTCCTTAAGCCACATTGAATTCATCATTGGAATTTGTCTTGTTGCAATAACTTTTATTGTAGATAGAGGTAAAACATTGTCTCTTGTTCACTATGGGTCAAACTAGTCTGAGGCATGTTTTTTGAGAGATTCATTTGCATGCAGAAGCTGTGTCATTCTTGCTTTGTGAAATGAATTTTCAAATAAGCATGGTTCTCACTAAATAAATGACATTTTATGAAAACACAAAATGTGCCTAAAACAGCATAATGGCTTTAAAGCATTTTAATTAGCTTTTGGCAAATCAACAGATGCAGAGTATCAATTAACATGCATAATTTATCTACTAACAGTAGTGTCTCTACTTTTTAGAGGGTCATAAGACTGCCTTTTATTTGTGCTTTAATACACCACTGGTTGTAATCCTAACACAGTTTGCAAGAACTTTAAGCACAAAACTCTCAGAACAGTGAAATTCTAAATAAAATAATGTATCTAGATCTATACTAACCATATAATGTCTTTCATTGTTACTAGCTACACTTAAGAAGTTTCAAAGAAATTATATTGTTAATATCAGATTTGTTTATTTTTTAATGTATAAAAAATATATAAGCTATTTAAATATTATGATCACAGTGCAACATCTTTTATCTGAGAGCAAGTAGCATGTCAGGAACTTTGAAAATCCTAGAGCACCTCCTGGAACTACTAGGATGACTAACATAGTGATACTTAAACCATTATCATTTGACACTGTTACATAATTCTTATTTATATGTTTGTTACCAGTGGTTGCTCACGAGTAACCTATAACTACTTTCCTTTTATTTTCTTTTGCTTTTTTCTTCACAAGAGTTTAAAGATATAGAGATATGCTGGCAATCTGTTTCCTAAATATCTAGTATCCTTCAATACACTGAAAGGTGTCTAAGAGACATGAGAAAATGAGAGATGTGACACAGATCCTAATCAGAAAAATTTTTCTCTAAGCTGGCGACAAGAAGCTAGACAGGAGACTGAAATGGCACTGCAAGTTTGTTTTTAAGCAGGTCAATCACATCCAGTTTTGATTCAGTTCAAGATTTAATTACCCACATTTATATTTCCAACTGTCTGAAACTTATTTGTGGTATATAAACCTCATTACAATCATCACACATCTCAGTACAGACCACATAACTTGGGAAGGAATTTAGTTCATCAAAAAAATACTCCTCTAATTCCTGAATTAATCCTTGAGGCTCTGGCATTTGAAGTCACTTGAAACATGCTAGGATGTCCTACCTGACCATCAGCTGCCATTCCAGAAGAGCTGTGACCCATGCAGTGTCTCAGTTGGCACTTGGTCCTATGTCTGGGCAACCAATCCTGACCTGGTGGCTGATTAGTGGAATATGCTGGCTGTACTGACTAGACTCATTCATTACAAGTTGACACAAATTTTCAGAAACACCATATTATATGTCCTAACCTGGAGCTGGAGTCATCCTGTAAAAGACTTTGATTGTGTTAAAACAGCCTTCTAGTTTGTAGCCTATAACTCAAAAGAGTCACCACTGTTTAATTCCTTCCTACCATGGCTCTGAAACTCATTTTACAAATTACTTTTCTGTCAGTCTTTTTAGTTTCTGATATGCAATTTTATACTCTCTGCAACCTCCATTTTGCCACAGATTAAGGATTCATGAAAGTTATCTATCACATTCTGAGTTCCAGGAAGAACTCAGAATTTGTTATGTCTGACAACATACAGGGAAATATTCTATGGCATCTGCATGTGCTCTGCTTTGTTCCTCAGCTCTGTACTAATTTACAGAGTAACCTGCTTCTATTGAAGTCTCTAGATTTTCTTGGTTAGTATTTGGTAATTAAACGAGGAGCTGGGATCAGAGTTTGGTATTGCAGTAAAGAACTCTGATTTCTTTCTTTTAGCTGATTTTGAAAGCCTGAAATTGGTAGTGACATTTCTCTTGCAGGAGGCCAGCAAGACTAATAAAGCTGCTAGAGATGAGAGTTTTGTTAGTATACGTATTGAGTGGTTGACAGAACAATACAATGATGCAAAGGAAAAACCAGAGGATATCAGTGGTAATAAAAAGTTACAGGAAAATGTTTTGTGCTAAGAGGAAAGATTATAGATTGAAAATAATAGTATGTTCCCTTAATATATTTAGCCCGCTCTTCCAGTTTTGGGGATTTACCAAGTAAAAGCTTCCAGCAGCAGTGTACCAAAAGAGGAAAATCACTGTCAATACTAAGAAATCCTTTTTATCAGAACCCTGGGATCTGTAGGAAAATCTTCATTCATTCTGGTAGTTGTCAGTGTGAGCTGAAGGTCTGATATCCTGTTTTTCTCCTGGGACAAAAGAAGACCTCTTCACAAGGGAAGAAGATGAACATAAATTATAAATATATATATATGTATGTATATCAGAGCTAGGAGGGAAGAAATATGTTGAATTCAGTCACAAACACATCTACAAAATAATCCTCAGATGCCATCTGATATGTCATCAGGTTGCATCTGCATGAAACAATTATGAATTGGAAACAGAAATCTTTTTTTGATACATATAATACCAAAAGTACTAGAAACAGTACGAAAAAAAAATGTTTAGCTGACACATTTGTCTGCACAGCTGCATTTAACAACAAAATGGCTTTCCAGCTACTCATTCAAAGGAAAACTCATACAAGGGGTATGCATGTGAGTCCTCATGCTGGCATGCTATGGCAAATAAATTTACATCTATAATATGTATGTTTTTATGTAGGTTATAGATAAGGCCTTTTACTTGAGCTCATTTAGCATTATACTTGAGTTTCACACGTACAAATTTGTGTGGCTGGGGAACTATACATCCCATGGTAGTTAGATAACAGTGGCAAACATAAACTGCTGATGCCAATATTAATTATGTTATATTTAGAAAAAAAATAATTTAATAAAAACAACAATTTACTGAGTCAATTGCAGGTAAGTTTTTAATTTCCCAGGCTACAGAAAATAAATGGTTCTGCTGTCAATCGTCATATATGCAATAAACAAGTCTTATCTTCCTCTACAATTCTAATCCTGTGACACCAGAATGATGATTTCTCTGCTTAATTGTATCACATTGAGAATTCTTTCTTTTCTTCTTGTTGTTGTTTTCTTTACCTCTTTTCTTTTGATTTGTTTTTAACTTGTGGATTTTTTTGTACATTATTTGATTTGTGAAGATTTTTTTTTTCTCAAGCCTGGGATAGCCAATAACTTATAGTTTATATCTTGGATTTTTTAAAATGTAATTTTCATACAAAGAAATATGAATAATTGGTGCTCTTTCATTAATATTGAAATTGATATGGAAATAACCCTCTATTAATTTGCACTTTAAAACAAAAATACTAAATAATTTTTCAATTAAAAATGAATAGGAAAGCAGAAAGGTTTTAATGATCCTAGTTATTGTGAATTCAATCTAGGCCATGATTCAAGAAAATAATTTAAAATACTACTAGTTCCATAAAGTAAAAGGTTTTCTCGAGGGTTTTGCAACATCAAAGTAACAAGAATGCTTCTATAAAGGATACAGCAATCATCTAATATCTTTAATAAAGTGGAAATTTTTCTGTGCTTGTAGATTTACATTTTTATGCAAATCCATTCATAAGCACATGTAACTATATTTAATCTAATTTATTTGCTATTAGGGATATTACACTTAAATGTGTGCATAAAGGATCAAAACCCAGTGGCTTTCATTCAGGTGAATTAATTTCCTTTAGTCAAAGAATTTGAAAGTGTTGACAAAAATTACAGTCTTGTGTAAAAAAAAAGCGATATCATTTAGCAGTTTTTCCTCATATTATGGCCTAATTCAGCTGTTGCTAGTATAAATAAAAAACCTTTCATGGAATCAGAATTGGTTGCAATATACAGGAAACTAAGCCATAGGCACAGTTTGTATTTATTTGTTGTTCTTCCAATGCTGTCTGTAGTGTAAAACATTCTCAAATCTAAAACAATAGAGAAAGGATTGTATGTAGAAAAGGAGCATTATTAAGTAAAAGAAATCGTTCATCTAAAAATGTTATACATATGGTTTACATGGCTTTCATAAAGGCATACTTCAGTCTAGAGGCATGTAGTTTAAGAATTCTTACTTTTTTTAAAAATAGAACCAGAGTTTTCAAAGTTATAAATCTTGGGCTCCTTCTCTATACTCTATACTTCTCAGATTGATTTAATATCTTTATTAAATGCACCATATTTAATATGTCATTAAAGCATCTGAACTGGGAGCATAATAAACGTACGTAGTAAATATAGCTGTTTTGATCTAACTCTCAAAATTTTGTAGGGTGATCTATGTTTTTAAATTTTTATGCACAGAATCCAGGCAATCTATGCTTCTGTATTAGGTTTGTATGGCCAAGCTTTCCTTGTAGCGGAGCCACTACAAGGGTGATGTCTGTGACAAGCTGCTAGAAGCTTCCTCCTTGTCCAGCAGAGCCAATCCCTGGTAGCACCAAAGATGGATGTGCTGCTGATCGAGGCTGGGCCAATTGGAAATGGTGGTAACACCTCTGCAATAACTCTGTGATATTTAAAAAGAAGGAAAAAAGTTGTTCTTGTGCAGTTGTAATTGTAGCCAAAAAAGAGCAGGGTGAGAACATGTGGGAGGAACAGACCTGCAGACACCAAGGACAGTGAAGAAGGAGGGGCAGGAGGTGCCCCAGGCACTGGAGCTGAGATTCCCCTGCAGCCCATGGTGAGGCAGCTGTGCCCCTGCAGCCCATGGTGAGGCAGAGGCAGCTGTGCCCCTGCAGCCCATGGAGGGCTGTGGGGATGCAAAGATCCACCTGCGGCCCTTGGAGAAGACCCACACCAGAGCAGGTGGATGCCTGGGAGGAGGCTGTGACCCCATGGGAGACCATGAGAGAGGAGCCGATGCTGGAGCAGCCTGTCCTTGAAGGACTGCACCCTGTGGAAGTGATCCACATTACAGCAGTTTGGGAAGGCCTGCTGCCCATGGGATGGACTCAGGCTGAAGCAGTTCATGGAGAGCTATCTCCTGTGGGAAGGACCTCACTGTGGAGTGGGGCAAGATCCTCTCCCAGAGCAGTGGGAGAAACAAAGGGTGATGAACTGACCATAACCCCCATTCCCTATCTCATTGGGCCTCTGGGGGAGGAGGTAAAGGTAGGAAGGAGGGAGGGATGAGGGGGAAGGCGTTTTGAAGATTTTATTTTACTTCTCATTATCCTGCTCGAATTTTGTTAGCAATAAATTCAGTTAATACCTCTAATTTGAGTAGGTTNTTTTTGTACATTATTTGATTTGTGAAGATTTTTTTTTTCTCAAGCCTGGGATAGCCAATAACTTATAGTTTATATCTTGGATTTTTTAAAATGTAATTTTCATACAAAGAAATATGAATAATTGGTGCTCTTTCATTAATATTGAAATTGATATGGAAATAAACCTCTATTAATTTGCACTTTAAAACAAAAATACTAAATAATTTTTCAATTAAAAATGAATAGGAAAGCAGAAAGGTTTTAATGATCCTAGTTATTGTGAATTCAATCTAGGCCATGATTCAAGAAAATAATTTAAAATACTACTAGTTCCATAAAGTAAAAGGTTTTCTCGAGGGTTTTGCAACATCAAAGTAACAAGAATGCTTCTATAAAGGATACAGCAATCATCTAATATCTTTAATAAAGTGGAAATTTTTCTGTGCTTGTAGATTTACACTTTTATGCAAATCCATTCATAAGCACATGTAACTATATTTAATCTAATTTATTTGCTATTAGGGATATTACACTTAAATGTGTGCATAAAGGATCAAAACCCAGTGGCTTTCATTCAGGTGAATTAATTTCCTTTAGTCAAAGAATTTGAAAGTGTTGACAAAAATTACAGTCTTGTGTAAAAAAAAAGCGATATCATTTAGCAGTTTTTCCTCATATTATGGCCTAATTCAGCTGTTGCTAGTATAAATAAAAAACCTTTCATGGAATCAGAATTGGTTGCAATATACAGGAAACTAAGCCATAGGCACAGTTTGTATTTATTTGTTGTTCTTCCAATGCTGTCTGTAGTGTAAAACATTCTCAAATCTAAAACAATAGAGAAAGGATTGTATGTAGAAAAGGAGCATTATTAAGTAAAAGAAATCGTTCATCTAAAAATGTTATACATATGGTTTACATGGCTTTCATAAAGGCATACTTCAGTCTAGAGGCATGTAGTTTAAGAATTCTTACTTTTTTTAAAAATAGAACCAGAGTTTTCAAAGTTATAAATCTTGGGCTCCTTCTCTATACTCTATACTTCTCAGATTGATTTAATATCTTTATTAAATGCACCATATTTAATATGTCATTAAAGCATCTGAACTGGGAGCATAATAAACGTACGTAGTAAATATAGCTGTTTTGATCTAACTCTCAAAATTTTGTAGGGTGATCTATGTTTTTAAATTTTTATGCACAGAATCCAGGCAATCTATGCTTCTGTATTAGGTTTGTATGGCCAAGCTTTCCTTGTAGCGGAGCCACTACAAGGGTGATGTCTGTGACAAGCTGCTAGAAGCTTCCTCCTTGTCCAGCAGAGCCAATCCCTGGTAGCACCAAAGATGGATGTGCTGCTGATCGAGGCTGGGCCAATTGGAAATGGTGGTAACACCTCTGCAATAACTCTGTGATATTTAAAAAGAAGGAAAAAAGTTGTTCTTGTGCAGTTGTAATTGTAGCCAAAAAAGAGCAGGGTGAGAACATGTGGGAGGAACAGACCTGCAGACACCAAGGACAGTGAAGAAGGAGGGGCAGGAGGTGCCCCAGGCACTGGAGCTGAGATTCCCCTGCAGCCCATGGTGAGGCAGCTGTGCCCCTGCAGCCCATGGTGAGGCAGAGACAGCTGTGCCCCTGCAGCCCATGGAGGGCTGTGGGGATGCAAAGATCCACCTGCGGCCCTTGGAGAAGACCCACACCAGAGCAGGTGGATGCCTGGGAGGAGGCTGTGACCCCATGGGAGACCATGAGAGAGGAGCCGATGCTGGAGCAGCCTGTCCTTGAAGGACTGCACCCTGTGGAAGTGATCCACATTACAGCAGTTTGGGAAGGCCTGCTGCCCATGGGATGGACTCAGGCTGAAGCAGTTCATGGAGAGCTATCTCCTGTGGGAAGGACCTCACTGTGGAGTGGGGCAAGATCCTCTCCCAGAGCAGTGGGAGAAACAAAGGGTGATGAACTGACCATAACCCCCATTCCCTATCTCATTGGGCCTCTGGGGGAGGAGGTAAAGGTAGGAAGGAGGGAGGGATGAGGGGGAAGGCGTTTTGAAGATTTTATTTTACTTCTCATTATCCTGCTCGAATTTTGTTAGCAATAAATTCAGTTAATACCTCTAATTTGAGTAGGTTTTGCCCATGAAAGTATTTGGTGAATGATCTTTCTCTGTCCTTACCTCAACTCATGAACCTACTGTTATTTATTCTCTCTCCTGTCCAGCTACACAAGGGAGTGATAATCTTTGGTGGCTGCCTGACATCCAGCCAGGGTCAATGCATTTCCGCTTCTAACTTGGATGCCTCAAACACTTAACATGAATAAATATTTTAAAATGTTTCCAGTCTCCTCCTTTCTGATGTGAATAATTACTATTCTTTGAAATAATTTAATACAAAGGGTTCATAAAATAGGTCTTGTTTAAACCATCCTGAAAACCAAATAGTGTTTTCTGTTAAGTCAGAAAGAATATTTTTTAGATCTTGACTTGTAAATCATGGTGTCCTATTATCTAGAAAAGACCTTTGGGAAGAATAATTCAGCAGAAAATACAGTTAACATTTGTAAGTGCTGAAAAACCCATTTATTGAAATGAAAGTGTTTCAACTGTAAAAACTTCTATTGCTATACAATATTCAAAGGGACAACCACAGTGTGGAATGTGCTCATCAGAAACAGAGAACAGTCTGTCATGTGATGAAAAGCCCTTTAAAGGATGACTTAGTTTTTGAAAAGACAAGAAGTTTATGCTTTTAAAGTAAAAAATGTGACAATAAAATCCAATTATATTAATCGCATTAAAATTAATTTCAAAGGTGGATCAAGTAGGCAGAATATAAGTTTTACACTGGACATGCCAGAAGTAACAGACCTAACACAAGAGAGCCCATGCACTCAAATTCATTGGTAATATATAGAGAATTGTGGTAGTGTGTTTTAAGTTAAGTTATATTAAGCAAATGTTGTTAATTATAAAATAATAAGTTTTGGTATGTTCTCAGTTTCCCCCTATATTTTTCCCTCATAATGGTTTGCTCCAAGTTGTTTTTCTCCTAGTTTTCCCGCCACTCAGCCCGTCAGTTAAATGTCTGTCACCTTATCCCCTCCCCATGACTCCCTTATAAAGCTGTACACACCCTTGTCCGTCAAGTTACCCCGCCTGTTTCCTTCTAGATTATTCTGTGTCAGTTATCCCGGTTTACTATATCCATTCGGTCTTAAAAAGTTTTCCCCTTCCCTCAGTTATCCTCATTGGCTGTACCCTGTGCTGTAATCCCTGTATGCTGTGTCCTATTGGTTAGTGAGAGGATTGCCTCTCGCCCCCCCCCTCCATATATAAGTTGTTACCCAACCCTCCCTTGTTGGACTTCTGTCCCTGCATCCCTCCGAAGAAGTTCCCTGTTCCCCGGAATAAAGCTTCTTTGGAACTGCATACGGGAGTCCCTTCCTCACTTCTTTATCCGAGCTGAGTAGCATCTGTGAAGCCTATTGCTGCGTACCCACGCCGCGGCAATCAGCCTGAGCAGGGTGACTTTAGTGGAGCTCTGCCAGGCCCACGCTCGTGGCACCCTCCGGGGTGGTGAGCAGAGCTAGCCGCCGGAGAGACGCTCACTGCCAGCCGGCATCGAGGGAGCTACAGAGAATCTAACAGAATCGTACCTTTGGACTCTTTGTCGACATTCATTAGCCTCTTCATGGATGCTTTAATGTCTTTTTAAGAGTTTCTTATGGATACATTCATTAAGCAAAATACCTTGGTATTGTCTCAAGCATGTTTTACTACTGAACTCAAACTACAGGCTGGCTTGTATATACAATACCTAGCTTTTGAAAAAGTAACAGCTTTTTTGAATGGTATTTCTATACCCCTTTTCAAATGCCTACACAGTCCCTAGTTGTTTGAATAATCAATTAGGGCAGAATGATACTTTTAAAGGACAGTTTACTTGATCTATCATACTTAATATATTTTAGAAAGAGGTTTAACATCCTATGAAAATATTTCTAGAAATAGATATTTCTCTAGACTGGTACTGAGAAAATCTGTGCTGAATGGCTTAAAATTAAATATCTGGTTTTTAGATGACCCAATTAGGCATTTGGAATTATTCCATTAGCCCTAATTTTATTCACACTGAAGTGCTACAGCCATCCATCTGTGGTCTTAGGTATTCCAGAAAAGTAAAAAAAGTTATCCAATTCAGGTAGGATAAATTCCTCAGTGTTTTAAATGTATCTGTTTGCTGTAAATTTCAGTTGAGTTTATACATTTCAATACGTATTTTGAGATTTCATTTCCCACCAAATGTCTCAATTTGAAGCAGAAAATTCTCACTGAAATTCTGAAAACTATACACTAGCCTGGGAAACATGCTAACAAGAATAAACACATCAACGATTATTTGTAGTCTTTAACTGTATTATCTCATATTTTATGTTGGAAGTGTTAGAATCGTAGTTTTCCTCATAACTTTTGTTTCCTAAAAATGACGGTATCTGTGATATATGCCATAGACTTTTTCTAACTGGTGAAATACTAAGAACTGTGCAGTGTTTTAGCTGAGTTATGACAACCTATACCAGTCCTGAAGGCCATTTGTAGTGTTCTTGGTTCTAAATTTCTGACAAAAGAGGCAACACATCTGTGCTGGCTTACAAAACTATTGGTTTGCTCAAGGAAAAGAGGCACAGAAAATTATGAACAAATGGCAATCTTTCAAGAAAAGTTATATAAAAATTTCTCCACACAAAAAAACTATAAGAAGGCCCATTTCCTTGACAAGAATACTAAAATAGTTTCAAGTGTATTCCTGAGACAACAGGAGTATGTCTAGTTGTTAAAGAGATGTAAATTGGTAGGTATAATTTTTCTGATGCTGTTGACACATAAATGAAGAGATGTTTCAAGTCTAAACTTCAAGCTGTGAAGCAAATACTCTGTAACTGCAGACAGATGTTTTAGTTTATTGATTACTTTCTGAGTGTTGCTTCCAAAATCATAGTAGGAAAAAAAAAAGGAAATAAAAGTATTCTGAAGAAGGCTGTCAGTGCCCTTAGACAAAGCTGTTGAAAATGAGTTCCTCACAGATTCAATGCATTCTTATTTTTAATAAACAGCTCATAGACTCACACTTTTATTTTTCTTTGGACAAGTAAGAACAACTTACTTGTGGCCATTCCTATAAACATTTCTTGCCAATTTGTGAAAACACAAATGTTAATTAATATACCACTAACTGGTTTCCTTCTGGCCCCTTTTCTTAGTTAACTCTCCTGCTCTAAACTCTGTAGTACTAGTTCAGGTGCACTAAAAGGCTTTTCAAACTAGTTATCAAAGACTGGTTATCTATGTATGCTATCCATATCTGCATGTTCCTGTGAGTGAAATGAACATGGGAGTGCTTATTACTGTGTTATAAGCATTTGGCCCACCAGGAGTGGATTGCAACAGAAGTTGGTTAGATTAAACTAGATTTAATATGGTCCTTGAACGTTTTGCTTACATCTGATACAGTACTCCCAAAGGTACCAAACTGCACAAAACCGCAGACTGAGCAAATGTACTCTAAGTAAGAACTATTGGAGGGTTCATTAACAAATCACACTATTCTGGATAAAATACTCATGTAGATAAAATCTGTGTATATTATTTATTTTGTCTCACTGAAAATAGGTTTTTACACAGCTGAAAAATGCTTATGAATTGAAAAAAAGACAAGAGCTTTCCTTTAAGGGCAGTCTCACTGCATCCACAAGAGATATTGCATATAGGTGAATTCCCAAATATTAGAAGAAAAGTACCTTCTTTAGAATAATGAGAAAATATGAGGAAATAATTTTGCTTGGGAAGGGTGTCTAAGAAAAAAGTTTTATGATTCTAGTTTTGAATTTCAGTTGTCCATACATGCTTCGGGCAGTTTTAAACAGATCTAACAAAGGTTTAACATTCTTCAGTAGAATTTGTAACATTCTCCTATAGAATTGCAGATATTAACAATTAGAGCATGAGTGCTAATATCACAAATTTAGAGTGTCAGACAATTTGTTTTTTGAATGTTGAATTTAATATCAAATCATAAAGGTTTTCACTATTTCACTACTTAAATACTTGGTTGAACTGTTGTTCTTAAATGCTTAGGAACTTTACAAATAAATCTAATTGAAAATATAGCTCCTTAAAATGTGTTTTTAAAAAGGTTTTAGGATGTTTTTGAAAGCAGAAACTGCACTAGTCTCCTTTTCAATCAGAAGAATAATTTCTTATGGCAGGAAGTACTTCTATCCTCAGACTGCAAAGTTGGCAGCTTCTTACTTAGTTGGATGTTAATTCATCTTTTTCCTAATTGCAGACTACATTTATCGGTTTACAGCTCTTCAGAAATAAATGTAGATATAAGAATATGTTTTAAATCACATTGCTGAATTGTTTCTGTATTCATAAATTAGAAGTTTGCTAAAAAACAAAAAGAACACTGGACTCAATTTTTCCATGGTATTCTGAACCTTAATTGAAACTAGAACTTTTATTTCAGTTCATTTGGGTCTGATGATTTAAAATGGTCCCTAGAAATAAAACACTTAAAGAAAGAGGGTGTGATAAAAAATGTGATTAAAAAAACTCTTAATGTATGGTCACTGAGATAATTTTTACTTCTGGTTTTTTGATATCTGATAGCTTTGAGGACTTTGTTGCTTTTGGGAAACTCCTAAATCCACTTTGTCTTCTGCAACTTCAGCTTTCTTCAGAAGGTTAAGCTATGTTTTCTACAATATTGCCATAATATTACAAAAATATTACCATAAAAACACAGAAATTTTGTTCTACTTTAAATCATTTAAGTTTTAGTTTCCTGGATATGCAAGTGGAGTCTCTCAGACACCACTTGAACTCATTAACAGACCTGCCACTGACTTTAACAAAGGTATGAGTACAATATACATACATAAAAATGCATACAAAGCTAAGAGGCTTGCTAGATTTAGGCCACTGATTATAGTATAACAGAGAGCCAGAACTTTACTGACGTCTTTAATAATTTTGCTTCACTGGCGATAGTGTTAATGTCAATATTGACTTATTGTCAATAAAATAAATACATTTTCACAGAGGGATCATATATACATGTTGGACTTTCAATAAGAAAATCACTAAATTCTAAATTGAAACACTGATATTTATAACTCTAAGTATGACATGTATGACATGTTTATACAAGAAATTTTGGAACTAGGACATAACTTAATACTCCTCTTCAATATCTTTATGGTACATGTGTCACTGATCTGTCTCAGGCTAGTCCAATTACCAATGTAAACTAAATAAAAAGCACATATGAAACATCGTCTATTTTTTTCTTTTTCTTCATCACTGCTACTTCAGTGTAAAATTTCACAGGAATTAGGAACAAAAACCTATGATGCTGAATGTGATAATTTTAGAGGTACAAAAATCTCATAGACCATGGAAGTAAAAATAAAAGCAATTTCCTAAATGAGATTGTGATTGAATATTCCTTCCTATATATATAAACTTTATGCACACAAGAGCAGCCAAGCAACAAGCCCCTACTTATAGTCACAAAACTTCTTTTGCTACCTTCCCTCAAAAAAAAATTACATTTGCTGCTTAAATAGAGTTGTACTAAGCAGATAAAAATAGTTCAAGGATTTAAACTCTTCATGAGTAATTCACAAGATTCACTTCCGCCTGCCAAATATTTGGATCATATGTTGTCTATTTACAGTCTCAGAATGTACCCAGAATGAATTCTGTTGCAGAACACCTAATGCCTGACATTACATTATTGTAACACTCTGTATTGAATTAGTCTGAAAGGAATATATTGATGTGCTACTATAATGGCTTTCAGATCAGACACCATTTATCAACTACTTAGCTAATATCCACTCTTAAATTCAAAGAGTGGATGGAAATGAAGGGTAAACACCCATGTCTGCCATGCTTATCGCTTTCAATTGTATGGTTGGCTGGCCATCTGTATTTGATTTGGCTAGTTCAGTATGTCTTTTTTTTTTCTCTGCTAATGAATACAAATTCACTGTGCAATTCTGGATGCAGTAAATTACACTATGATGGCTGATGCTGTCAGTGAAATGCTAGGCATTGAGTCTGATAATTAAAGAATGACATTTAATGGAATAGCATATCTGGAATTGAATGTGTTTTGCTGAGAAATGAACATGAAGGCCAAACAGAGGTTCTTGTTATTTTTAAAAAGAATGTTGGCAGAAAGAATGGTTGGAGGAGATATGCTGATATCTCTGCATTAGTTGATGAGATACTATTGCATGGCAGGTTTAATAAATAATAATAATAATAGTAATAATAATAAAACAGTTACCTTGAATACAAGTTCACTTTTGGCACTACAGCTTCAAGAAATGCAAACATTATTATACTTCCTCTGCATATTTTACCATACAGTATATAATTTAGAAGCTCAAACTATGTCATAATTTTTTACTGACATTGCGATTACTAGAAGAAGCAATGTTCTTGAGGTATGCATAAGCACAGAAACAAATCTTCAATTCCAAACTTACTGCAATGTCTGATTTTCCTGCTTCTCCCGACTGGCATTTACAAGATTCTATTTACAGCTGTGGTCAAAACTTTAAGCTACAAGCTGTTTAGAGCACTAAAAAGCTATCATGGACTAATGTCATTTGAGTTTTGATATATAGAGCAAAATAACTACCACTTTTATAGTTTTTTGTTTACTTTATGTTTTAATTCAACTCAACTACTTGACGGACAAAGACAATTCAGTGAATGCAAAAATAAAATATATTTTTGCTCAAAATATTTAACTTTTTCATATATAACAAATCTAATTTCTATGTTTTGAAATATTAAATTATTTTAAACTTGCTCAGAATATATACTAGCCAAAATCACTGAAATAGACTGTGAAAAAAAAGCAGTTCTGNGTAAGTATTTCTTTGCAAATGAATATTTATATTTTACAGTAGTATATTTAAATACAATGTTGATTCAATTTAATATATTGAAATACAGTGATATAATTATTTATTTATTTTTTTAGGCATTCATAGGGCAAAACCTAACAGACAGCTTTGACTTTTTCACAGGTTAAACACAATACAAATAACCTTTAATACAGCCTATTGCGAAAGCAGAGCGTCACTCATGTCTTTGGAAAATTCAACTCTTATGCAGGATTTTACATAAAGATCAGATCATAAAATTTACCCTTTGCATTCAAATTTATTTATTTTTTTAATCATGGAATCATTAAGGTTGAAAAAACCTCTAAGATCGAGTCCAACCATTAACCTAACACTGACTGGTCCACTAAACAAACTATGTGACCCTATGTCAAGTTCTTTCTTATCACATTAAGTGAGAGAGCTTTTTTGACTAAAGGCTTTACTTCTAGGGACTATTTTAAAGCATCAGACCCAAGTTAATCCTACAAGTATAATACTTACATAAAGCTTAAATCTCTTAGGTTAAGTGGTATCACAGCAGTAAAACATTATGTTAGGGGTTGATAATTTCCATTTACCTGTCATAATAAATAGGATATCAGAATGAAACTGATGGGAAACAGTTCTTATTTATGTTCTGATTCTATTGAATTTTGCTGTAAATAGGAGAAAATCTTTCATTATCAATTAAAGCTAGTATAAGGATATGTGGAAAGCCTCTTCGGAAAAATATTATATGAAATTCATTGTGGTTTTATATGTTCACCCTCTGAAAGAGAAATCTTCTGGAGTGATAGAGACCTGAATCTGGGTAAGACTTGTATCATGCCCCTCATCTGGGACAACCATGCAGACTGGATGCAGAATTGCATCACACTGTGTTAGCAGATGATGTTCAAATTCACACATATTTCAAAGTAATGTTGTGTATAAGGCAGTGAAGCCGGTGTGTAACGCTGAATGGTCTCCAGGCATATCTTGGATGCCTTTATAGCTTAGCCATTTCAAACAGGCATGATTTATTTCTGTGTATACCCTCTGAGATGAATAATCATGCGCAGAATCTGTGAAACTAGTAAATTTTCCCTTACTGTAGCACAGAATCATAGAATCATAGACCAGTTTGGGTTGGATGAGACCTTAAAGTTCACCTGGGTCCAACCCCCTGCAATGCACAGGGAGATCTCTAGATGCAACTCTTTCTAGATGTTTTCTTAATATCTGTACATTTTCCTTCCTAAATTCTATAAGCAGAATTTCTTAAGATATAACTAGAAGAAAACAAAAAAAGAAAACACCCCCCCCAAAAAAAAAAAAAACCAAAAAAAA
>VXBC01000007.1:87769-113237 GCA_013399945.1 Ploceus nigricollis | reverse complement strand
CCCCCCCCCTCTTTCCGTGAACTATAACTGGACCCCAACTCGACCAGAACTTTGGAAGACTTCCCCGGCAGCGGCAGAGCCTTCATCGTCCGGACCAGTGAGGACTCCGCCTGTGTCGGTAGCTATAACCCCCATTACCTCTCTCTCTCTCGCTCTCTCTCGCTCTCTCTCTTCTATCCTCTTATTCCTTTTTCTAACACACCACTATCGCATTCACTGTTTTAGCTCCTAATAAAGGTACATTTGTTGTGATCAAACTGACTGTCCCACTGCTGTTGCCTTTTTGCACTTTTGGGATCGGTGAAACGAACCAATCACGATACCCTGCTGAAACGCAGATCGTGACAATTTGTCATTCAGTTGCACCTATTACATTTATCAGAATGTTAAAAGAAATAGTATTACTACAAAAAATAATTACCCTCTGGGCTTAAATTGTGCAGGCATGCTTCAGAAGCCTTATAGAGACATTTTTAATTTTTTTTTTTAGATTTAGGTTTTTCTGGAAGTTAAGTGCACAGATTTTAATAAAAGAAATATGTCAGTGAGGAAAAAATTGGGTTACACTTTATAAAACTTGTAACTTCAAACATTCCTAACCCTTGGTATAACAGCTATATTTTCTAGTTAATAAGTACATTTGGTTTTCTTGTATATGTGTAAATTAGTACTTCAGTGTAGCTTGGTCCATCCAGGGAAAGCTCCTATTGAGCCATGAATACATCAAGAATAATGTGTTGGTACTAAAAGAGTCACATACTTAATATACATGCTTGCAAATAAGTCATAACCACAGGTTGAATCCTTCACTGCAAAATTTCGAAGTAAATTCTCCAGAATATTTCACAATGTTAGGAGAATTCTAATGAAGTATGAAGGTGTTTAACTTATCATAAATCACAGTTCACTTCTGTCATATAACTTTCCCTAAAGCTCTAAATTCAGTATTGCATGTTCTATGAACAGATTAAACTAGCATTTTCTTCCTATGGGCAAAATTAGAAGCAGTTCTTCTAATTTGTGGCATACAAATCCATTCAGTATTTCTGACAGTTGTAAGAGAAATAAAGGTCAAGCTGTACCCTGTGGTACCTGTATTCATTCAATTTTGCCACTTGAAAAATACATTTAATCAAACTTTTCAAAGTTATGGCTTTATAAATGGCTATTTATTTCTGGCCTTTGATTTGCAATTTGCATTACTTTTTTTTACCCACTTCATCATGTGCATAATTATCTATCCAATTCAAAAATTATGAACACTTTTTGAAGAAGTTCAGGTCTAACCAGGGTTGAAGCCTTGTTGGTTTTTCTTCTACGCTCTTTCAAATACTTGAGTAAAACATCAAGTTTTGTCTCTACTTTATCTTGAAATTCTTCCTGAAGGATTACTTAACCTGCAACAAACACACACTCTGATGAAAATAACCCCTCAGTATTGTCTTCTGACCTCAGAGTGGTTAGCTATCTGAGAAAAACATGCATGAGCAGTGAATTTAAAGCTGACCTTTGAACACTGAAGCCACTTTTAGGCTGAGATTTTTATGTGCTAACTATAATTTATACACCTCAGTGAAATACAAATGGTAGGGGGAGAAGTATAGCACCCACCAGAAGCAAGGAGAGTTTACTTGAAATATAATGACTGCTAAGAACAATTAATGTGGGTGTTGCTCACAGACCCAATTAGAGTGCAGGATATTATTTAGAAAAAAAATAATAAAAGGATGTAGGAAATGCAAACTAAAAGTTAGATAAATCCTCAGGGTCAGCTGATCTTATCTTAAGGTTAAACTATCAAACATTTCCAGAATGGTTTAGAAAGTTCTGAAGTCTGACAAAATAGAATAAAAATAAATAATATATTGTTTTAAAAATATTATACCAAAATATATTATCAAGTTGGGATTTTTTGTTTTGTTTTTCATAAAAAATATTTTTAATAATTATTTGTATGGAGGAAAAATCCATTTGGGTGGATAAATAAAACAGGATGTGGGAATCATAGACTACACATTCACAAGACTACTTGTGAATCTTGAAGTCAGAATGAGAATCTTGGAACCATTTAGCTCTTTCCCAATTAGACAAAAAATAATGAAATATTCTGGCCCTCTGCAGAATATGCTTTGTAAACATTTACCTTTATTTATGTTGTTATGCTGGGGATACATCTCTCTTATTTATGATATATCCTGATTATGCTCCATGTAGCTATATAATTTTCTGGTATAATCTGTAATATACTCTGGAAATGTGTATTTCTGATGGTTTTTAGGGATCTTTTTAAGCTTTGCATGGTGTCAGGATGACCATCCTGATATAATTTCTCTTCAGACAAGGAACAAGAAATCAAATATGCTAATAACTGAAGAAAATGGTCTGCCTTCAAAGCTGTAGACTTGGGACCTCCATGGTGGTGAGAACGAGGATGCTCTTGGACAAGTTTTGTTGAGACTTTGGCTGTATGATAGTGAGGATGAGTAAATGAACTTAGCACACATGAGCCTGGGTAAGTAACTATTCAAGTCCTACTGGCAAAGTCCATCAAAATTTCTGAATCTGCCTGTATTTTAGAAGTCCAATGCTTCTGGTTACAGGTCATCAGCATGGAGATTTGATGCTGGTTCCAGCAGCATGAACAAGCAACTGCAACTACTGCTGTAACAAACCTGTATTTCATCACATTCAACAGAGCAAAAAAAGCATTGAGTGGAGAACACCATCCTAACAGTACAACATGACTGCATAAAGTTAGTACACAGTTACCCAGTGTCAATTGAACCTCAACCCTGCTTACACTACCTGGACAGCTGTGGGTGCTGTCAGGACAAACAGAAAAAGCAGTCATGAAGCAATCTTATCACTACCCCAAAAACTAGAAAAGAAAGAATAAGTACAAGAGAGCTAGACAGTGATTCAATGGGTTGAATGGCAGCACTGAAATCAGCCTTGCAGCACTGGGAAATTATAGACCATTCAGACTGTATTTTGGAGCTGTTGCTAACAGCAAAGAGCACAGAAACTTTATCAGGAGAGACAGCACCTATGCTATCATTTGTTATACTGCCAAGATGAAGAAAATACTAAAGGAACATGAGAAAATGGCCATGAGCTACTGTATATATGACTGCAAGGATCATGATTTGTTTGGTTTTTATTGTTTAGCTTTAGTACATATTCAAGGTTGTATTTGTCATTGAAAACAGTTTGAAAGAAGTACTTGCAATTGGAAGAAGTACATTGCAATTTTGTTCAGCCATAATTTTCTAGGTAGTCCTCTGAATTCTTATTTATATATACAAGGTGAAGCCTTTGTTGTTTAGAATATGGGTGTGCTAATAATGAGAAAAAAACCCCTTTTTTATATAATAGCTCTACACTTCAAACATTACTGTGCTTGAATGTTATGACTGCTTTCTGCCTGTAACTATGTAGAGACCTGTGGTGATGGAATATAATTTTAAGTTATGGAATTCAGGCTCCTCTTACATTCAGATGAGATCACTGCAAAGTAGTCTCTTTATCTCCAAAAATATGTTCTATTTGAACCTTCTTTCCAAGCATGAAGAAAGAATTGATTAAGAACTGAGAGTCCTAATTTTATTAATAATAATTTTATTAATGAATCTTCTACTGCTATTTTTAATGTTTATTGGTTTGCTGTGATTGCAGCAAAATATAGTTGGGTCTGCGGGTGCTTGTAGTGTCATATCCTGTATGACACTATATATCCTTGCCCCCTCCATCATTCCATTCCCCCTGTTGTCATCACCCCCACCCCATCCCCTTGCCTGCCTTTCCACCATCTCTGATCAGGGTTTTGAAGAGGTTTGTACTGTATCCTACAGATAGTACCATCTGCTGTGACAAACCACATGGATATGACCTTTCACATCTTGAGAAAGGGACAAATTCTTCCTCTTGCTGCACCTCATCAACACTGACCTTAGAGCAGGTTACTCAGGTTTTGTCCACCCAGCTCTCAGAAGCCTCTAATGACAGAGCTTACTCAAATGGCCTGGTAACTTGTTCCAATGCTTCCTGATTTTCATAGTGAATTGTTGTTCCTGTGTTCAGTCTGAACTTCCCCTGTCACCCTGTTACGGTTTTGGACACTGATTCACCAATCACATATGTGGGTAAAAGGGTGGCTCTAACACCTTGATGATCTCTCTGAAAGTATTGGAAGATTGCAATTAGCTCCTGACCACCTCAGATGTCTGAATTCTAGTTTATGAATATTTTTCTTTCATTTGGGTTGCAAAACTGGACATAGCATTTCAGACACAGATAAGCACAATCAAGGATGATTTATCTTGATGAATTTATGCTGGCTATTTCCAATCACCTTTCATCTGTCAGAAAAAAGGTAAAGAGGAGAAATATGAGATAAGCACAAAATTACCTTTTCTAAAATAGAAAAAAAACCATAAAAATAACCGTTTTTAAAGCTCAGTTTCCATATCCAGCGGAAATAGGACCAGTTTTAAGAAATCAGGTTTGACAATTTCTCTTTACGTAAAGAATAAAACAAACTTCAGGACAGAGATACTGAGAAGTATTTCTATACCAATAACACCAAGAAACAGGTATCCACACCCCCTGGGTGATCAAATAGGTATTCTTTCTGCAACTGGAATAAGGTGGATCTGACACAATGACAGAGCAGCAACATCCCAAATTCCTCGGTGCATCTGAAAGGGAAGTCTGGCTCACTGACACTAAGATTTTTCTGCCATATCTGGGTTGTCCTAGGCTCTAATTTCATATTTATATATACTTTGAGGGATGATGTTATAATGTGCACAGGTAGATGAAGGTATTATATTCTACAAAGCCTTCTTCACTTGTAAATATTCCTCTTTTTCAGAAATTTATGTGCAATGATTATCTTACAGAAAAATGGATTCTTTTCTTACAGAGGAATTTCATGTCTCAGAAACTACAATAATCATTATTTACTTAAATCTTTATTCAATTCCATAGCTCAGTCATGCAGCAAGTACATATCATTATAGACCTACCTTTTGTGAATTCTTGGCTTAGTAATTCTTTTTTTCCTGAGATTAGAATGAAATATTGAGATGAAAAAGAAAAGTTTTGACGAAGTGTGAAGAAAATTGATCACAGTACTTTAAATGATGGATTTTTTTTTTAAACAATATAGCTTGAAATAGTAATTTATCTCTAATACAGTCTTAGAAATATTTTGCTTATACTTTGCTTATAATTGAAACAATGAAAAAATTCTCAGCTAGTAATCTGTAGACCAATACAATTCCTCACAGATAATTGTTCAAAGTGTTTAACATAGGGCATCAGAGTATTGCTATGCCTTTTGGTGTATTTAATCAATTTTTCAATTATCTTGAAACCATGGGCACATAATAAAATAAGAATTTTCAGATCACACTGTTTGTGTATATCCTGCTAATTTGGACCTCTTCTTGCTTCATTGCAGAATGAACCATACATAATAAAAGTGGTGGATCACTCTTGGGTTCTTCCTGGGACCAGGCAAATTGTTTGAATTAATAGTTGGGAGATTGGCAAAACCTGGTAGTAATTTAGTCATTAGATGCAGTCAAATCCCTGCAATAAGCATTATGCACAGGACCACACAAAATCATTTTCCTTCCTCAAGCCTCAGTGTCCTGAGAGGACACTTTCAGTATTTTGCTTCAAAGACAGGAACAGAGTACTGGCAAAGTTGCTTACTTGGTTCAGAGAGATTTAATTGCTTGGCTTTCATATTTTCACTGAAAGAGGAAGACATTCCTCTTTGAAATTTGATCTGGACTAAAATTTTAATGCTGTCGTTGCTTTAGTAGCTGAACATGAATTTGATAGTTTCAGTTGCATTTTAAACTTGGAAGTATTTAATCTTTCAACAATGCAGCAGAGTGGTAACTTTGTCCTTGTAGAAAGCTAGTCTAACAACACCTTTACAAAGTTGCTTTCAATTATATCTCTTTTTAAAGACATTATTTTTGATGCATCACTATTATGGATACGACAAAAACTTCTGTTTAAATATATTCCTAACACTTGTTATATTTTCATATAAATGCTCTCAGCCTAAGGGCTGTCTTTTACATGAGCACCAGAGACAAAACCCAAAAGATTTTCAAGATTTATTTTCTTTAGAAATTTTTTTTTCTAGTTTTTGTTATAAATAAATGCTTTATGATCTCCAGGTACATTACTAATCATCCTATTAGATTAAATATTCTACACTAGGCTTAATTACTTTAGCAATAGTAACCAATTTTGTTATGTTGGTAAATACATACTTACTAGCCACATGGCAAAGTCATAAGATATTTATACTTAGAGAGAACATTTCAGAGAAATAATTTCCTTGGATTACTCTCTGAACAGCTAAATAATTAAGAAGGGAAAACAATTTATAATTTTTAAAGCTTTTTAAAAATTTTACGATTTTTAAAGGGAGAGAAAACTCACAGTTAACTTTCCTTTTTATGCAGGGAAAGGAGACTGAAGAAAAGTAACATCCTCTTTTCTGTCTTCCTGATCTGGTGCTTGTAGAAGAAGAAGAAAATAGAGAACTTTCAGAGATTTTCCCTATGAATCATTTATCTGTCATTGCATAAGAATTATTTTATTATTTTTTCCTAGCTACCATGAGTTTAGAAACAATACATTTTTGCCAAAAATATACATACAGTTTCTAGAATGTTACTGCTAAGGTCTCAACAGTGTTATCATGACCTCCAAGTTATACTGAAATTTATTTTTTAAAAAAACAAAATATTGGAATCTGTAGTAAGTTATGGATGCATATTTTATTCTATATTTCAGATAGATAAACTTTATTTGCAAAGACGCTTTATCAGTTTTTAATAAAATTCATTCTTCATCTAATGAAATTTTATGGAAAGTATTTCTGGAAAATATCCTTAGTATTCTAATTTTAGTATCAGCTGAGAGGTTCTAAGTCCATTTTTCACTAAACATTTTCAAAATTATTTGAAATGACAATGACATGTCATTGTCATTAGATTCGGCATCTGTTCCTGATGACATACAAGTCATTACCCAGTAACATATATTTCAATACATTTTGCTCCAGTATTTTTGTTTAATATTTTTGCTCTGAATAGCTATCTTAAACAGTCTTTGAAGCTATCACACAAAATCTCACATATCCCACTTCATCTCAGTTTTCTTCTCTCAAAATATTTACTAGTAATTACATTTATTTTGTCAGGAAGAGTTGACATCTTCCTCATGCAGTTCAGGATTAGAAAGGATAGAAAATAATTTGTAGATAAAAACATACAAATTTAAATACGATTCGTGCAAGCTGATGTTTAATTTTTCACCTTTAAAAAAAAAGAAAAAGCAGATTTTTAAATAAAATGAAAACCTTTTAAATGCGGTTATTTTCTAGATGGCTCTTTAAAAATATAAAACAATTCAAGCTCATTAGAAAATTTAGTCCACTATAAATATTTAGTCTTGTTTTTGCTTTTAACCATTTTAAGAAACTTCCAGCTTCTTTTGGTTTTTGTATATTACCTATTTTACCTGACTTCAAAATGATATTAAGATTATATAGATTATATTATATAGATTAGATTTTATAGATTATTTTATATAGTTTATATTGTTTAATAAATTAATTAATTATTATGTAATCTCATATAAATCATGTTGAAGACCTGGCTTTCTATTTCAAATTAGGAAATTATTTTCCTATTCACTTATCTTTTAACCAGACAAGGACTGTGTATTTATTTGCAAGAGAAAAAAAAACTATTCAGAGAGAATGATATATAGTAATGGGCATGACTTTTGTTAATTTTTTTTCAGTAAAACTTTCAATGCCTTAATAAACTGCTGTTTTCTGGTCCTTCAGAAGGTACCATATTTTTCATGCAAGTTTTAAAGGCTGTTGCTTAGGAAATGTTATTATCTGATGTATACCTTTTAAAAGACAAAAAAATTGAGAAGTAGTGGTCATAATTGTCATTTGTTTCATTTTTTTATTTAGAATTAAGTTATCTGCTTCAAACAGAAAGCCTATCTATACCTTGAATTTTCCCTAAGCCCTTGAGATAATATTAATTGATAGCTAGAATTTGTGTTGACTTTTTCCATGAAGTTAATTTTTTGTGGATTATCGACTAGCACCTGGTGAGGAGCGTAAACACTGCTAATAGGAATTGAAGGAAATATAATATTTGACATTTTAGTATATACAATTTTCAAATGAAAACACAAAACCAGGAAAAATACAAATTTACTTATTTTTCTGTCAGGTGGTTCTATTAGATTACTTATGCTCACATACTTAAAAAAAATATATATATACAAAACTCTTCCTTTATTTCTATGAGCTGAGTGACCAGTTATGCAGTATTTAGTGTTCAAGACAAATTCACGTTTGTCACGAATTACCTACTCACTGAGAGTTTCTGTTCATAGTTCATTGTACATGTGCTACTTATTGTATAGGACAAGATGGGAAGCAGAGAGGAAAAGTGATTTCATTGTCAAGGCTGCTGCATGCTTTGGCAGGTAGGACCAAGGGGAAAGGGAAAATTTCTACTTCTTTGAGTTAATGGATGCATGCACAGTGGGGAGAATCTCCAAGATCATCGGTTAGGCAGGTATACAGGAGCAGAGAGGGCAATTCATGACCTATGCAGAATGCAGTGAGCAAAGTAGAGGCTGATGCAGAGAGCAGAGCTAAGTCTAACCTTAAAAAGGGTCAACGACTACTTCTATAGACAAGGAAGCTGTTATGCTCACAGTATGAATGTTTGAAGTCCTCAGAGTTGCCAAATTTGTCAACAAGATGGAGTTGGAAAGTCTGAAAGTTGGAAATCTTTATTTTTTAAACCTTGTGCTTAATCAATTTGGTGCAGCAAGTCTGATTTTTACTTTGCTCAGGTTTCTGGTTTGTGTTCTAATAAAACTGTTGTATTTTGACAAACTACCGTGCACCATTCAGTGCTAGCTCCTCTTTTTATAATATGCATTGCTATGCTTGTGCAAATATATTTTTATTATTTTTATTTTTATAAACACCAGCTTTAGGTTCTATTAACTAAGATATGAAACATTATAAATAATATAATAACAATAACTGTTGATAGAGGAAGGACAACAAATTCTAATGCTTTTTCACCTATTTTCCCAAAGATCTGTCCTTGCTAAAACTCCTGTGAGGGTTTTAGCCCATCAAACCTTTTATTACACCAATGAACGCAAGTGCCTTCAAGCCAAGATAAGTCAGGAGGCAACCTTAATATCCTATCCTTAGAAAATACTATGTTTGTTTTTTTTAAGCTGTAGGTATACTGTTTCCTTCTCTAAATTAATGTACATAATGTTTAAAAGGAAGAATATAAAGAGAGGAGGAAATGGAGAAAACTTCATCACAGGAATTCAAAGTCTTTCTGGGCTGAAGTTAGATTAGCTGTTGGTCTCAGTCAAGTTTTCTTTGGTCCATATTCCTCCTGGGGTGTTTTATCTCTCTGATATTTATGTGGTATTGTGGTCTGGATTTATCTACCTTCTTGAAGAGAGAGACTGGGAACTTAGATCTTTTAAACTCCTTTTACATACAATGTAGAGGGGCAGATTTATTTGTGGGAATTCAGCCTTTTCTTAACAGACTAAACGGTAGTTTGTAAATGTTCTATGTAGTTTTAAAGGTATTTTACACAGACTTAGCCTACTGCCTTGTTTATATGGCAGCAATTCTTAATTTTCCCTTTTTATAGAGGTAAACTCTTCAATTTTTCAATTAAAAAATCTTTCTCATGTTATAGAAGATCATGATTATGAGAACTTTTTTGTCCTAAGACATAACCCAAGGAAAAAAGTGAGTATTACAAAGCTTCAAAGAATTCAGGAAATGAAAAACTGAACAAGAACTTGCTTGGAAATTTCTCTTTCTACACAGAGGGGAAAATTTTTCCCTAGATAGGTTTTAGAAAAGGCGATAAATTCAGAGTATTTTCCCTTTATGTAGATTTACAGCTATATTTTCAGCTTACATTTCAACTTCTTTTCAAAATGAGACTAGAAATTGCCAAGATATTAATCATGCTTCAAATATTTATAGTATAACAGCCAATTCAACTTCAACTATAGCATTGCTACCACTATCCCTAAGGTAACTCAATTATACTTATTTTGTATTACATGATGTAATGCATCAGTCTAGGAGCATAATGACATAATAAATAAAACCTGAGAGAAAAAGGAAACCTGAAATAATTAATTGAAATAGGCTTTGCAAGAGATGAAGAGAGACTGAAGGAATTAACTAAAACAGTATTTTCAAGAGATGGAGAGACTTACAGCAAGATTTTGGGCTTCAATACAAAAATATCTTCCATGTACCCCTATCATATTAGAGGTACTCATTAACGTCTTGCAGTCTCAAGATCTATCAATTTAAAATTAATGTACTGCAAATGGTGCACTATACAACTGCTCACCATCCAATGACTGAAGCACAGCTCAGCCCCAAATAACGATTGGCTCCTCCCATCTAACTCTGTCCTGTTTATATACTGACCATGATGTTATGTGGTGTGGAATATGCCTTTGGCCACTTTAGGTCAACTGTTCCAGCTGTGCTTCCTCCCAATTATTTGTGCACCTGCTCACTGGCAGAGTATGACACACTAGAAAGTCCTAGACTTAGAATTAAAACATCAGTGTTTTATCAACATTATGCTCATACTAAATCCAAAACAGCACTGTACCAGCTACTTAGAAGACAACTAACTCTATCCCAGCTGAAACCAGGACAATCAGTTAAAAAAGGAATTTGAAATTGTGAGTAGAGTAATCTGTAGGTGGAAGAGAGAAGAAAGACTGCAGTAAGATGAATACTACCAGTCAGATAATCAAGTTGGTGAAGTACTCATTACAGCACCAAAAAACTAGGCCAAAAATAGCTATAAAGACAGCAAATATTCCTTTATAATTGTTTTCAAGAAGGCATGTATGTTAGCTTATCTTCCAAGAAGCTCCTTATTCTACTAATTAGATTTTGTCTTCACTTCCTTCTTTCACTGGAACTATTTATTAAAGTGGGTTCCTTTCTCCATAGGTGTTACATATACTCTGTGACTAGTAGCAGGAAAATGTAAACAATTGTTTAACACTTGTGAACAAACAATTCTAAACACAGTCCTTGTGTTTGTATTTATTAACATTCAAGCATTGATAAATAGATCTGATATTTTCCAGTTACTTCGGTCCAAAATCCCACCAACGCCTCTCAGCGTGAATCCAGTGTGCTTCCAATGTGACCAATTAATTTTGCAAATGAAAAGCATCTGTGCAGGGTGCATGTCTCAGATTTGAATTGATTTCACACTACATATATAGCACACCGTATCTCTGGAAACATTTTTGTTTAGAAAATGCCAGATAGAAGTATGAGAAGGAGGAAGTTAAAGAAAAGAACAGTTTTCTTGGGAAAAAAAACCCAAAACCGACTGTAAACCTAAACTTAATTTTAGCACTTTATGTCTAACATTTCTTTCTTTTGGACTGTTTTCTAAATAGTTAAGAATCAGTGCAACTACACATAGAACAACTATTACATTCCCTGTGAACAAGAAGACAAATCTTAAAATGAACTGAAATAACAGAATGGACTTGGATGGAAATTAGCTTTCCAAAATCTGGGGGAAGGGAGAGGGCAAGAAAAGAAACAAAACCAAACCAAAAAAACCCCAAACCCAACCAAGTACACAGAAATCCCAAACCCAAAACCAAACAACATAACCCAAAAGCCCACAAAGAAACAAACATATTTAGCTGTCAGTAACTAGAAGGTAAAGAAGAAATGGGAAGGGAGGTTTCCCAGTTCACAAGGTTAGTTCTAGGTGTGTAGTGTAGCCATGAAGAAGTAGTAATTAAGATTTCATCTTTGAAAGATTGCTGTGTTTTGAGGAAGGGACTGATCAGGATTTTAGATTTACCTTCAATGGAAGCCTTCTGGTTATTAATGTTATGAGGAATAAAGTCGCTCTTTATAACTAAAAGAAAGTGATGAAATAAATAGAGACAAGATTAGACTCTTTTGCACCCCTCCACACTGTTACACTATATAAATCTCACTAAGACCTTGTAAGACTGAGCCTAAGGAATTCCTGTTGACTGACATTCAGTCTGTATTTTTCTGTTAGGCATTTACAGGAAACATCTTACCCAATCACTACATTCATTGCAGTGTCTACTAATACTCTATTGTAGTGTCTCTCCTCTTTCACTGTACAAGAAAAAGAAACACTTTCTATCAAAGACTCATCTAGTACAATACATTTGACCAGACAGAGAAATTCTCTACTTTGGAGTGAGGCTTTATGAGATAAACTACAAAAATTGGTGGTTTTTACACCTACAGAAAACTTTTTTGTTTTGAGAAGATGTAAAGACGTTCTGTAGTTTCTCTTATATTTTGCTTTTAATATACTTTCTGTGGTTGCCGCTGTAAGTATTGTTCAAGAAAGATTAGACTTTTTTCTTGTCTCTTTTCTTTTTAATTTCAGGCATCTACCATTAATTACACCTCATTGCAATATGTCCCATAGGACACATCCTTGATTAGGCATTGTATAAATAAGTGTTTCTATTTATCATTTTTTTAATTTGCTGCATACCTATGCATGTTGTTAGTCAAGCAGTGAATATTTAGGGGTTTGTGACCTTTCTTCTTAAATGAATTTCTCAAGCAATCTAATCATGTTACCTGCTCTTCTCTGATCTTCATTCAGCTTGTTCCTTTTCCCTTCCCAATCAGGTACCAAGATGTTGAAAAATATATAAAGTATTCCAGACACAGTCTTAACAGACCTGATAGACAGTGACTAATACTTTCATGATTGATTAGTTAATGTTTTGGCATATGATACCAAAATCTCCATTGACCTTGGATTATTTGTTCCCCTGAAATATCACATTTAGAGCTGGAAAAGAAATGTCAATACTTCCAGAAATTTTTCAAAAATTAAATGTTCTCTTTTTTTTAAGGACTGAAGTAAATAGTTAAAAAAATATATGAACCAATAATCCCCTATATTAAAGTCAGTTAGAATATTTCATTTTGACATTTTCCAAATGTTGCAATTTTATCCTGCTAAATCACGTCACCTATAATTAACTAACATTTTTGCATAAAAAGATAATAATTTTTTTAAGCATCTTGAAGGTCAAAATAGGATATTTTAATAATTTTGAATGATTTAGTATGCAATGAGATATAGAAAATCACTTTTTCCATGGATACACATAGCATAAACAACTTGACACATCCTAAAAAAATAAACTCGGTAAAAATCTTCTGACCATTTTTAATCATAGTGACTATTTGTTTTCAATTATTTCTATTTTAACATTATCATCCATGTGTTACCTTCCTACATAATACCTATCTTAATTTTTTTCCCAATTAAGCTGTTTTTCAAATTTTTTCTTCAAATACTTCTGTACTTTCTAGTTGCATTTGTATTCTTTCTCACGAATTCTCACTGCACTTTCAGTTGCAAGTTTCATTAATATGCTCTTTACTCTCACTTTCAGGTTGTTAATGAAGATGTCTAATAGGACAAGAGATGATTCTGACCCCTGAGGCAGTAAATGACACTTCATTTCATCTTGAAATGTTGTTCCTGATTATTCCCTGCATTGCCTCAGTGAATCTGCATCCACAGGACTTCATGCCTATTTAGATCTGAACTAAAAGTCTAAAATTTCTTTGGACATTATATCAAATATTAAAATTAAAAAAAAAGAAAATATCTCCCCAGCCCAAATCCTATATGTATATATTGCTCTCTCTAATTCTTTCTACAGTTCTGTCAAAGATAAGATGGGTTTATCATAGAATAGAGAGAGTTTCTGCCATATATGCTGCTGGTTGATCATGATTCCACAACTATTAATGCACTGCATACGTAGGCAATGCAGTTCCATGAACTTTGCATGACCCAGGGAACTAAGAGAGACACTTTCTTGAAAAGTTATTGCCCAAATTTGACATGGTCAGAAGAAAGCAACAGTGCTGCAGTGGCAGACCTTCTTCCTCAGCAGTAGCTCAGCCACCCTAAGCAGGTGTCCATATTTTCACCAGATGTTGTCTGCAACCCCTCCTCTGGAATAGATACAGAGCCAGAACATTGAGTCGGAATGTTCTGCATGTGCTTTTGTTAGACCTTGACTAGAACTAAAGAAAGGCTAAGAGACAGATAGCACGTGAGCCCAGCTCCTCTGAAAGGCACAGCTTGGCAGCTGCTCTTAGCACTGTCCTAGTACATACAGTACAAGCCCCCCCTGAGAAAAAAGAGTTGCTAGCTTTTTAATAGCATTTTATTTTTAAGTTGAAGAATGTAATCAGGAGGTTGTAAAGATCTTGTGTTAGAAAAGAATTAATGGACGTGTTTAGGAGTTAGGAAATCTGAATTAATTGGTGTCCTTGTCTAGACTTCTAAGTCCTAAAGGTAACTTTCTCACGGAATATGCAGCAAAGCATGCTTTAGCAGAAGGATGACTTAGTCACAAGAAATTACTTAAGTCCAGAGCACCCTTGTGTAATCTGAGGACACTGACCAGTAGCTGTATTCTTTTGTTCTCCTTCCTTCATAGCAAATAAGGTTTTACACTAGCCTAAGGATTCGTAAGAAATCTTTATAAGAAGTGGTAGTTTGCTATCTGTCAGATAAAAGTTTAAAGACTCAATCTTGAGGAATGTTTGGAATTACCTTCAAAAAGGGACCAATGACTAGGAATATCAAGCAGATGAAGGTATACAAAACAAATAAATTTAAATTGCACAATTTACCACAGGTTTAATCTTAAGTTTTTACATTTTGTTTTGTTTTATTTGCAGAACTGGTGAAACACCTGACTTTAGACAGTTCTTCAGAGCCTATCTGTCAGATCCTCATCTGTTGCAAGTCAGCCATGGATAATTTGGTTTTATTTTGAATCTATAAGCAAATTTATTTAGACCAACAAAACATCTCAAGGGCTCATACCTTTTATTTTTTGATTGATGGTTTTGAACCTTTGATTGTGATTCAGAAGATTGTGAGTCAGAAAGCAAGACTGACTCACATTAAAAACAGTTCAGTGCTCTTTTCATCAAGAAGGGAACAAAGTATTTTCTGCTTATAAATCTGATTCAAAATTTCCTTTAATTTCATTTTTTCCAGCTTCTACTGGCTTGGTTTGTAGGAGGTGTTTTTGTGTTTTGTTTAGGTTTTGTGGCTTTGTTTTGGTTTTTTGTGGTTATGTTTTGGTTTAGATTTAATGTATTTGGCTTACAGCAGGGTTTTGGTAGCAGAGGCAGGGCTTGTGAAGAGACACCAAGAGCTGTTCCAGTGTTGGACACAGACAGTTCCAGCCATGCCCAAGGACCTGTCACTGGTTGATGTTAAGCCATCAGTGATGCTGGTGGCATCTCATTGGTAAGAAGGGGAAAAAATGCTGAAGTCGTGAGACAGAGGAGTGAGAATATGTGAGAACAAAACTGTGCTGACTCCAAGGTCAGTGAAAGAGGGGAAGAAGCTGTTCCAATTCCCAGAGCAAAGATTCCCTGCAGCAGTAATTAATACTTACTTGCATATTAGAATAACAAAAATTTCCGCAGATTATGATTTTCCAACTTATGATTTTTGCATGCTACCTGTATCAGTTTTATCAGCTTTTTGAAGAAAATTTTGTGCAAAAGGTAGGAAAATGTGTTGAATTCCTTTCCATAGTCTGCCTTTTTAAACATGGAAAATGCTTTATAATAAGACATTTGAAAGAATATTGAACAAAAAAGGCTCTTTTCTAGAAAAAGAATTATGCTTATGTGCTTGAGATTTACAGAGTATAGGATGAAGAAATAAATCAAGAAAAACCACCAAATTCTGAACAAATATCAAGGGTCATTTCTTCATGCAGAGAATTCTAACTAATTCTAACACTAATGTTAGTGTTACATAATGGTTTTCAACTCAATTGGGTTGGAAAAATAGAGAGGAAAGGCAGTGAATAATCATTAGAGTGCTCCCTGTGGAGGAATAGAATTTAAAGAGGGAAAGGACCAATACTTCTGCACCTTCTTGGTGGGAAGCTTTAAAGTAATGTCTAATTTACTACATTTGTCTGTATTCTTGCTCAATAGTTCTTTGGTAAAGGCCCTACCTTCAGTGAGAAAACTAATAATAAAATTCAGCAATGTGAAGAACTTTATATGAATGAAAACCAGAAATGTTTAAATATACCAGGGTTGTGGCAAAAGTTCAGTGCATGTGTGGGACCTAAAAACAAAGTTCAGCAAGAAGGATTGTGCATATTGGCTACAGCACACCAGTGACAAACTGCACACTAGAGGAGCAGGAACACTGAGGGAGCTTGGTGTACTGCTGTAATGGAGATATGAAACAAAGGATTAAGAGTCACAAAGGTGCTTACAGTGGTGCTCTGAAACAAAGATGGAGCAACACAGCAGTGTTGTGGTTGTGCTCCATCAGGAACCACACAGCCAATAACAACTAGATCAAAAGAATGATCAGATGATAACAGAAAGCTGAACTTTGCTTCATTGACTTGAAAATGCATTTTACTTTTTATGTCCCTTCATATGCTAATGACTAAAGTCACTTCAACTCCACCCAAACATGAAAAAACATCAACTAGTAACTTCATCATTTCGTCAAAGAAAATAATGTAAATGTAGCTTAAGTGGGCCAAAGACTACTTCCTTGTAACTTCTGGGATTGGTCAGTGGGCTAAACCTGTCTTTTCTTCCATATGGATGCCTACTGGGTAAGAACCATACTTTACGTGTGCTAAATGATGACCTAAAGCTAGCTTTAATTGGTGACTAGAGTTTGTCTGTATAGTGCTTCAGATTCATCTTTGCAGTCAGTTACTATCAATGACAATCTCTGAACTCCGTCACTAATGTTTTCTATTATCTGTGTGTTTGTTAAGAAAGTGTGTTATTCCATGAACTGTGAGTCCTTCAAGGATACCAGCAGCAGCCAGCAGTGGAAAATATACCAAGAATGTGCATGCTGTCACTGTGTGACCCTGAATAAGTTAATCAGACCACCCTCTGATAGAGTGGGCTGTTCAGTGTGAAGCCTAAAAATTTTTGATTTTTATGTATTTTTCATATATTCATAGCTCTGTATACTAATTATGAAGCTCCTGGTATTCTTCCTACCCTGTCTGTTAAATTTTAGAGTAATAAACTAACCTTCTAATATATTCCTGAAATACTGTTTAGAATTATTTCCAAGTAGGGCAAAGAAGACATAACGAGAAGTGGGGCCAAAAAGCCCTTGGACCAGCTCTAATGGGCTGACCCAGGGGTGGGTTACTGGGGCAACTGAATCTCCTACTGGATGTATCTGTTAGCTATCTTAATTAATAAACCTTATAAAATTGTAGAAATCTGATGACCATGTGCCCATCACCACCAGGAAGCTTTGAAATAAAGGTTTGCTTTTTAGTTTACTATTTTAACACTGTTGCAAGGGTTTTTGCTCTTTTGATTTTAGGCAACAAGTGAGGTCCCTATAAATAGGCACTGACAGACTGGCAGAGCCCAAGTATCATATTTATGCTGGGGCTCTGATAGTTTGATCAAATATAAAGGATTCAAGAAAATCTTCCCCTTTCATATCACAGCATTTCATGTCTATACCTGCCTTATGAATATCGTTTTGATGGTAAGAGGTCCAGTAAATCTCTAACAGACAAGAATTGTTTAAATATACTATTTTATTTGAGAGTGCAGCTAAATTATTGATTTTCACCTCACCCAGGAAAAAATTCCTGAACAAGTGAAAAAACACTTCTTGCTTTGTTAGGTTGCTGTTATTGTTTGGTGTGGTTTTGTTTGTTTGGTTGGTTAATTTGTTTTTCCTGTGATGCCTATTACTTTCTGTATCTTTCCAGCATAAAATCTTCAGGACAGGCTCTTCATATATGCAGTGTTATGTAAACTGCTGTGTTACAAACCAGATGCACAAAGGAAGTAAATTAGCACTGTGTCATTGAAGTTCCGCTTTGGATTGCCACTTAACCAAAGGTAATTAATAAGTCAAAAATTCTTACCAGTCTGAAACTTCTTTTTGGATAAGAAATATTAATAGTTTTTTTCCTACTGTTGAACCACACTGTTTATTTGAATTCCATTGTTCTTTGAGTTAGGAATTCATGAACACTCTGAAGAAATGCATCCTTTGTGCCTAACCATGCAGAACAGTTTTGAAAGAAGCCTTTTCTTTTTGTTGCCCACAGCCTGGATCCACAGTCTTTGTCAAGCTTTTAACAGCCAAATTGTAGATAAATGGAGACAAAGATTTTCGTGGATTTTTAAAATAATCATACCAGGATGTATACATAGACAAACAATACTATGAAATCAAATGAGGCACAGTCAATACAAAACTTGGTGTGAATGTACTAATAAACAGTTAAAAGTACTTAATATTATCTCCCCACATGAGACTGAGCTATATCATTATTACCACAATGAGAAGGTTATGTTGTTTTAATTGTAATGTAACAGATTTTAAAGGATAAATTTTTTCTGTTAAGTCAGAGTTTCATAGCAGCACTGAAAATCTAAGTTCCAAACCAACACTGTACAAGCTACATCTGATTCTCAGTTAAGATTCAAAATGAGTAAGTCCTGCACAAGTTAAGTGCTCAGATTCAGTATACACATTAATACCAAAACTGCAACACCACAATCTGTGTTATACTCAGAAGTGCCTGTCATGAACCTTTATAGAGCCTTTCTTTTCATAATTCCAAAAAAGGAGTAATTAAGTTGGTACCCTAAACTTCTGAATTGTTCAAAGGAAAGGATTGGGATTTAAGGCACTACCATATTTTCTGCCTGTTCATTTTACCATCCTGTCTTCAAGATAGAAGTAGTAGTGAGATGATGTCTATCTTGCTTTTTATTCCTGGTTCCTGTCATGGGTTCCTATGTAAGTCATCTAGAGTATAAAGCATCCAACCATGACTACTGGATGTACCCAAATTAATATTAAAACATGAAGAGTATATAGCCTGAATAGTAAGATTGATCTATTTAAACCTATTTAAGGGATTTAGCCAAACAGCTCTAATGTAAATTGTTGTTAAATATTCTCAGTACATTGAGAAACTTCTGTTTCTCAACATAATCTCTAATGATCACCAGATGCCATTGTATATACCATAAACTACCTTTTCAGAATATATTTCTACATAGTCATCTGAAAAGAGTATGGTTCTCTAAGGCCTTAAAGAGCACAGTTTCCCATCTCAAACACTGTTAAGGACACAAAAGGACATTGCCATGAGATAAGCAGAGAATGGAGAGACAGGATGGCACTAACTCCAAGCCTGGCTGAGAAAAGGTCTAGTTAGTACGTACTGGGTAATGCATCCAGACACAAATTCCCACTGTGGCAAACTCTGTGAAGAAGCAACTGCTTATACATCTATCACCAGTCAAACAAAAATCACTTCAAGTTCTGTGACACCTGTGACCACCAGCAATCACTGAAACCCCCTTGAAGATCCCTCCATGGATACCTGGAACTGTGGTTAAGCCACTGCAGCAGGAACTTGAAGTAAGGCAAAGGCAATACTATCATCTTATCTCAGACCTTGTGTGAGGTTAACAAAGCTGAGGGAGAAGAATTCATCACTGATAATGGACAAAAGGAATGCAGGATTTAAGGGCCGCAAAGAAAGCCAACTCAGCAACTGTTCTGAAATAAGCTCTGACTAGGTAAAAGGTAATTCTGGAGTGGGGAGATCATGACCACTGACTCATGTCCCACCAATCCAAGAATTCCACCAACTCGAAGAGAAAGAGAGAAAGACTAAGCATATGAATTAATTAGCTTTAGAAGTGAGGGAATCATTTGAGCAATAGAATAAGAGAGCTATGTTGCCAGTGAGCATTGCTTACTCAGTTTGTTAAAAAGTATGAACAGTGAAAAGTTTTGAATGCCCTCAGAACCTCCAGCAACGAGAAGCCCAGAGTGAAGAAAGACCAGAGGAATCCATGACAGGTGACTATCTTCTGCTTGATATGTTAATATCTCTTTCCCCCACCCCTTCCTATTTATTTCTATCTCTCTACTTCGCATTTTATTGTTAAATAAAATTCCTATTATTGACTTCAGCACATGGTCTCTTTTGCACCTTAATTCAGGCAGAGGCATCTCTCAATAATCGTATCTTAATAGGTTCAAATATTTTTTGATGCAACAGGAAGAGATGACTTACACATGCTCAGCTGCAGTTGGGAATTTGATTTTCTAATACAGATAGAGCAGGTATTCCTTTCATGCCTCTCAATGCTTTGGGGTAAGTTTGTAAGACTTTGCCATGCAATATGTCATATTCAAGTGAAAGCACTTCAAATGATTCTTTAAAAATTTTCACTCTCCTCATGCTCACTACTGTTTTTTTGATCATTCACAGCTGTACAGCGCTATAGTCCAAAAATTATGTGCTCTAAATTCTGATAGAACAGTTGCAGACTATAATTACTCCTTTACTGTTTTGCCCTTCAGTGACTCATTTGACACATCAGAAGACTACTTCCAGTATCCACCAATGTATTCATCTGTTAAGTGTTATTGACTTTATAGTTGTTAGGTTTTGTATTTGAACAATAAAATATTTTACCACAAGTTAATAGAATTAAAATTATAATTTAAGAAAATTATAGATTCCTTTCATCAAATAAAACTAGAATAATGTTTGGTTTTATTCATTTTGACCATATAAAAACATAGTAGACATAATTTTATGTTTGAGAATTGGTATTAGTAGTAAGATATTTTATTAATATCAAATTCTGTTTCAATTAACATAGGACTTCTAAATACAAGTAAGTTGTTGTCAGTTAATCACCCTCTTCCAGCTCAAGCATAAATGGACAATAAATCCACTTAGTCTCTGAAATTAATTTTATTGTTCATGTATGAATATAAGGATCTAAACCATCAAAGCAAAACAAGCTTGACATTCTCCAAAGTCTGTGTGTTCTTCAGCTCTAGCAGGAAAATCATTCTGTTTCATGTTGGAGACATGTTGAATTTCTGGTGATCTTTCAACAGCTTTTTATCAGCATCTACATATCAATTCCTGCTACAGCAAGGTGAGCTGCTTCTCTGTGTTCTTTGTGTTCTTAAGTGTACACTTTTTTGGTCTTCTACTTAACTGGGGGCAGAATGGGTCAATAAAATACTGAAGAATAAGGGAATTAATTCAAAGAAAATATTTCTGTAGGGAGGAGTCTTAATTATAGTTACCCCCTGCTTAGAGGATTAATCCAAACACTTCAATGAGCATGGTATTTTTTTTTTTCTTATTTCTTTAGCGTGAGTTTTTTTACACTTTCATATGATATTTTGGAGGGGTTTGTTGGGTTTACTTTGATTTTACTTTTGTTTTTTGCCTTTTTTTAAGTGAACACATCTATATTATTTATTTCTACTTTCATCTGTTTTCTAATGTAACTATTTGAATTTAGAATCTCTGCCTGCTTTGAAGAGTTAAATATTTATTTCAATTAAGCATTTGAAAGAATAGTTGGACTGAATTTATGTGTCATTTATCTGTATCTACATAAGCCACTAAATTTCTGAGGGTTCTATGCTTTTTTAAGTTTTCATTGTCCAGTTTTCATGTTAGAATAAAAATTGGAACCCAGTAACAGAGATACAAATGTCTTGTGAAAGTTTTAAGGATAAAAAAAAAAATCAGTTCAAAGGAAAGCATTTCCATTTGCTATATCCTTATTCACTGTTCACACTATTTCCTTCATAGTAAGACCCCATATTCTCTCACTTCTCTGCATTAGTGATGATATGCTTTGCATGTTTAAACATCAAGGGACTTCTGTCACTCAGCCTTCAGCAGATGTGTTCCAGTTCTTGTCATATGAAAGGTGTTTTCTCACAACTGTAAAGTAAAAAAGAAAGAATGGAATGCATTGGTCTGGAATGAATCACATCTATCATTCATGGTTGCCCTAAAAACTACTGTTCAATACAAGAAAGGTAATTTTTGATTGTTCCATTAACTCTGTCAATTGGCAAGTCATGGTAGACAGGCACAAAACAAACCATGAGGTAAATGTAACAGTGAATTTCAAACAGTTATTAGATTTTGTAACTAGGTTCTATAAAATTTAAGTCTATACTTAAATCAGTTGAAAATATCTGATATTTGAAAAAAGAAGCTTATGGAACTAAAACTTGCAACCTGCTTAATTGAATATGAAACACAAAAAATTAGATATTTAATTCCTAGGAATAGGCCAACTACAAATCTGTGATCTTACAGAGCTACAGATTTTGTTGAAATAAAATCTATGTTGAATTTAAAGAATTGGTTTTAGATTACTTTGAATCCTTTTTTGCAGCTTCTACACAATCTCAGCTTACCCATGAGGAACCATGCAATCAAGGAGGTGTTTCTTACCATGAAAAGCTACCTCCTTTGTTCAAGTTATAAGAAAGCATGTGTTAGCACAAATATAATCTTTATTTTTCAATCTTCACAGCAAAATTCACTAAATCCTTTTACGGAACAACATCACTTATTCCACCCACAGAAGTTTTGCTCCCAGTTATTATTGTGAATTATTTTCCTACTTACTAGCATTGAATACTGACAACTGTTGTCTAAAGTGACAATCTGAGAGTACAGAAGGCACAGAAGGTCTGTCAGCTTTCCTTCTCTCTGTACATTAGACAAAAGGAATAAATTGTACAGGGTCATAATACACAACCATAATGCAAGGTCTTAGACTAAGAGTGTTACTAAGAATGAGAATTAAGATGAGGACCTAGGCTATGATTAGTCTACACTGACTCTTGAACTAGCAGAGACTACAAGATAGAGAAAAACAGGCATTTATAGCATTTGACTTAGCTATTTAAAGATGAGATGAGCTAAACCTTAAAAGTATCTCCATAGACTATGAACGGAGTCAAGGGTATCTAAATCAACCATTGTTTTCTGCAATGTAGGCATCTGTATTTTATGAGTTGATCCCCAGCCCTAAGACCCCACTTTTGCAGCAATTCACACCTCACATTACATCTGAAATAAATGAGATTTATGTCTTGAATAAATGAAATTTACAAAATTTGACATTCTTCTAAGGAAGCAGATCTCAGAAATCTTAAAATGTTCATAAGCTTCAGTCATTCATATCTCTTTGTCTCAGCTCCCCACCTTTTAAACAGGAATAATACTCTCTCACTTCACAGGAGTTCTGTTAAAGCAAATTAATTACTATTTGTGAAGCATTAGATGCTATAATGATCATTGCCATCAAATAAAACATGAGGAGATTAATAATTCTGTCTCCCTAGCAGCACTTGAATAGTGGCCTAAGGCTGCTCAGTGAATAATAACAAGAAAACAAAATATTGAATAGCTACCTATTTACTGAATGCTATTAATCATGTGCGCTGAATGATGCAAGGGTCTCATGGACAGAACAGTACATGAGCAATGAATTAAAAACTGTATTATACTCCTTATGCACAAGAACACAAGATTCCGTGGATTACTTCATTCTAACCTGTTCTAATTTTGAAGTGCTTTGCTTTGCAAACATAATATCAAGTATCATTAAAGTTGAAAATGAAAGGCACTTTCATAATTTCTGATGTTGTTTCCACAGACCTTCAAATGAAGTTATATTCATCTATCCAGAAGTATATTTGAAGTACTGTAAAAACTAATGTTAAGTACTATTTATGGTTGAACTACCTTGTCATTTTAAAAGTAAATAAGCCTAACAACAAGTTGCATGGATTAACTTGCAAATTCAGAGACACAGTCCACACAGAAAAAAAGCCCTGAAAAATTATGGCATATTTTTCCTTTTGATAAATAACATAAATAGGTGAAACATTGGTCTTATCTGTCTAATTTGAGGAAAAGTATAAAGAAAAGCAAACCAGAGATTAACAAACTGCTGGTTAAGTAGATCTTGAGAGACAAAATGTATCTACCAGAAAATAATTATGAAAAACAAATTGCTTTCACTTTTGAGCTACTACCAAATTGATTGTCTTTCTCAAATTATACAAGGTCCCTTTGCTCTAGCACATTGTACACCCCTTTCTCGTATATCTGAGGCATGTCTTTTTTTCAAACCAACGATTCTCATATCTGAATAATAATTTCAGCATTTTTGGTACTTATATTATCAGAAAATACTTAAGTGTCAAAATTTCTCCCCTGCATTTTGTCTTTTCCTTTTGCTTTGACTTGCATAAATACAAACAGTGCAATAATATAATAGGATTTTATTTCCTTTCATATTTCAAGAAGCCACTTTAACTCTGAGTAGATTGATCCATGCTCAGAGTAAAATGTTGTATTTTTATAAAGGAAAACTGTTTAATCACTCAGAAACAAGTTTCCATATTTTTTCTGTCCTTCATGTAACTGTGTCTAAGTATTGCTAAAAGGCACCACTGAAATTAAATTACACAAGACATTGTGTTTTATATTACATTGTGTTTTATATATATTATTCCATTTAGTTTAAAAAATGTGAATGTGTGTCAGATGTGTGGCACATTGTGGTCTTTTACATTTGATGAATATTTGTATCAGAAAAAAGTTACAATATTTGCAAACATTTCAAAACATTTCCAATATCAAAATTCTAATGCTTCTTTCAGTGTACCTACTAAAATTGCCTCTAATGTTTGTATTATTTTGATTTTAAAGCAAATTGAAATTAAAACTCAATAGCAAAACATGAGTCAATATCAGTCTATGAAACCAATAGGGTTGCTAATGTCTTTGACAATCTTCATCTTCCCCAAAACCTGAGCAAAGGAAGCTCAAGCAGAATGAGCAGAAAGCACCAATTTCTTGAAGGGCTTCTTAATTCTGCTGGTCATGTAATCTAATGGCATTCATCACAATATTTCATCTGTAATTGCCATGTTTTGCTCTTTGTCACCTTTATAAATACGTACTTTTCTTCCCAAACTATAGCTCAAATTTAATATAGAAAATATTGCGTTAAAGACAAAATATTTTTTACTGTTTTTAGCAATTTGAAAGAACCTGTCAGTTAAAGAAAAGAAAAGAAAAGAAAAGAAAAGAAAAGAAAAGAAAAGAAAAGAAAAGAAAAGAGAAAAGAAAGAAAAAAGAGTAATATTCAGGTCAACAAAAACTGAATAGTACTTTTAAAAGTGATTTGTTATGAATAAATTATAGGCAAAAAAGTAAAACACTATTTATAATAATGAATAGTACCCAGTGTAATTTCAAAATGTCCAAAAGAAATTTAGGTGTTTCATGTTTCTTGTAAAAATGCAGGTGAACCCAGAATGGAAAGAAATGATGATGTCTGACTCCAGTTCAGAAAGCTGAATGATTTCTTTATTATATCTATATTATAATACATTAATAT
>VXBC01000007.1:13753-82944 GCA_013399945.1 Ploceus nigricollis | reverse complement strand
GAAGAAATGGGGGGATACAAGGAACATACCATTCTAACCTAACTAACATTAAAAAACGATCTTAATTAAATTCTTACAAACACAAAAACGCACCACTACAGCTTGTTTCTTGAAAAATTTCATAAGTGACTATAAAAAGTCTGCAATATACATTTGAACTCATATATTTTCATTTCAAATTGATATTTTATAATTTTTTTTGCACAATAAGGAATTTTTTTGGCCTGTTCATACCAAATCCCTGCATTTCTGCAATCCTTTTGTAGAAGGTACAGTGAAAATAGAAATGGACTGGATACCTTCATACCTGAATACGGTGAATGTGCACCATTTCAAGACAGACATATGTAGTTTTACCACTGTAATATATTCTAGCGCAAATATTGTGTGATGGGTATGAAGCTGTATTTGAGACTATATAAGGAAATTAAAGTAAAATAATGCACTTGTGTGGATTTTTTTCCTTTCTTCAAATGTATCAAACACTTATTTGGCTGATAGATTCTTGTCAAAAATGTTACCTGGATTTAAAGACTCTCATTAATCTCTTATGTGATTGGAGCCATATTAAAGAACATGATAATCATCACCTGCAATATACATTTTGTTGTTGTTATATACTCGCTCCTCTCCCATAAAATGCGTACTGAACAACTATTGATCTTAAACTTTATATATCGTCTCATACTTGACAATTTTCTTTCAAGATGTTTCATTACTGATTTTTCTAGCTGAAAAAAGAAGCATAACACAGTTCATACTTGAAAACTGTGCATGTTGAAATGCAATTGGCATTTTGTCATTTTGATTTTCCTTCACTGCTTAAAGATTAGAGAAGAAAAATCTGTCATATGTTGTCTTTTAGTCTGATGCACAAGAATTTGTCACTAATTCTGAACCTGATCCACCTCTGTTTAAACTGGGTGTATAGACAACCGCTGATTTTAAAAGAATTTGGACTGATGCAGTGTTTGCAATGTAAAACTGTGGATATAATTCCAAGCTTCCAAATAGGAATATTTACTGTTTAAATCTGATTTAAATTACATAATTTTTCCCACAAAAATGTGAAGCATAATAACTGTCAAAGTTTTGTATTAATTTAATAGGAAGTGTATTATATTCTATATTTACTTAATATATATGGGGAGAGGGAAAATAAAATAAAATAGTTAAGTGAAATTAGCTAGGAGTAGGGATGACAGTTTTAAGCAGACTCATTCAGTTTCAAGCAGACTCATTCGGTTTCATTCAGCATCAAGTCAATATCTGTCAGAAAATGTCAGGTAAGCTGCACAAAAATAGCTCATCTAAAGAATTTGAGCCTTAGAAATTTGTTCTACTAGCAAGATTATTGAAATAAACCCTACATATATGATGCAGTAGAATTTTGTGCTATTTTTTTTTCCTTTTTCATAAATTCTGTTCTTTGTTTTTGCATGGACTGTCTTCCAGCCATGTGTAATTAATGGAGCTTTATTCATTAGAAATAATTTAGTCCCCAAATCCTCAGCCTGATTTATAAAGAAACATTTGAGAAAATACTAATCTAACATGGTTTCCTGATCTTTTTTCCTCAAATTTCTTTCTGCTAGTTTTGAACAGGTCACTAATAAAATACTGACTCTAGCCATGGAAATTAATCTGAAGAAAAAAATGCTGCAAATACAGTCCATTTATAGTTTGCTATTAAACTTTGTGAGTTGTAAAAGTGTTACTAGATAATTTATTGTGGAGTGACGGAGACTAGAAGAGGCAATAAGCAGAAAGAATTTTTCATTTGTAAGTTTATGATAAAGGAGCTACAATTCAACTGCTCTTCTGTTCCAAATTGATTCTGACTTACTGACAATGTATTATTAGTACAGAATGCTGATATATGGAGATCAGTCATCTGAAAAATAATGTATCTATTGTGATCAGTGGGAATGTCATTAATTATAGTAAACAGAGGATACATTATGCTTAGTAGCGGTCCACTCAAGACAGAAAACATTTTGTTATTCGGCTATATCTCACCATTAGAAGGCAGGAAAGTTTAGAAGAAAATAGGTTAATCATTCCACTAATGTAGCTTAAAGTGACAAAAATCTATATCATACGTCCTAGGTAAATTGTAATAAATATTAGAACTTTTAATTTCTTTAGGGAATGTATGCCTATATTCAAGCACATGCAAATAAACTTAGAAAATATATACATGCATATGAGCATTGACAGTAGTACATAGTAATACCTATTTTTGAGTTGACAGTTTATTTCTCAGAGTATGCTGTTTCTTAAAATAATTAAACATGGTATGATTGAGCAGCTAACAAAAAGCAACACTCTTCAAATAGCTTAATAGCCATGATTCCAGTAACACAAAGGATGGCTGACCACATGCTCTACCCTCCTGTGCCCTTGCACATTCCACAAAGAACATTATGTAGTTGTTCATTCAAACAGTCTATCCAAACGAAAACATAATCAAAGTTTGGTAAAGCTATGATTGTCTGTCTTGGGAATTTATAGAAATGTGTTCTCTGCCAGTATTAAACAATGTGGTGCTCAGTCCCTCAAACAAAATCCAGAGAGCTTCTGAAATTAATCAGCCTGAAAGCCAAATGAATCCCTTGGTTTGATTCTTTCCGTGTTGAAGATCCTTGATTTGATTCATGTCAGATTTTCATTTAATGGTTTGAAGGAATAAAAGAGGGAGATGTGCCAGACAATGGCTATCATTCACTGCTCTGACAAATTTAATTCCTGGAATAAATGAATAGCTTTTACATTGAACCTTGAAGAACCTGGATGTATTTTGACTTTGTATTGCCCTCCTGATGTTTAACAATGTAATCTTTCTGTCTTTCTTAGAAGGCTCATATTTAAAATAAAAATAGAATGACCAATCAGTGTAATCACTGTACCCCTTGTTTATTTTTTCTTTTCTTCTTTTGGAATCTTCTCTTAGTTCCATAAGGGCTGCTCTGGAAGTGTTTTATTTTGCATTTGTTAATCAAGCACTGGAATGCAGCACAAGTATCATAAACAAAAAATTAATTACTGAGTACATTTTATCCCTTTCAGAAGTGTTTTTGTTATGTAAAACACTCAATTACATTTGCATTTTTTACAGAATGCTCAGCTGTTGTGTAGCAAATTCTTTGGTTGTTTAGTGATATAATTTCCTAACAGCTAATAAAGGAACATTCAACAACTGAACCACATACTCAATTTAGATAGGAGCATCCCAATTATTTGCACTTTTTTGGCAGGTAGGCAGCTGTGTAGGCTGGTTGTTGCCTTCTGGCTTTCATATTTGTTTAAAACCTTTTGTTAGTCTCTCCCTTTCCTGGTAGTTCATTGTCTTTTTCCCTCCACTCATGCATGATGAGCACCAGTGATAAACACAAAGCCTGTTAAAATCCAGGCTTAAAAGAAAAAAAAATCCTCTTGTTAGTTTGTCTTACATGCCTGTTTGTTATCCTTTAGTGATTTCCATTCAAAACTATAGATTTTCTAATTGTCATATCCAAATTAGTGAAACAGGCTACTCTTGCAGCTCTTGTTTTTGCAATTTCTCTCTTTTCTTTCTAATAAGGGGCCCAACACTCCTGATTCCATGTATATGACAAATGTTATTGATTTTCTTATCCAAGTTCATCTTTGTCATTCTGTTTTTAAATCATGGAGATCAAGAGCCCTATTATCTTGTGTTTTCACCATTTTCAGCAGCAAGATACATTCCTTTTCAGTTTCATGATGAAGGGAGAAATATGGACAACTTGGATTTCTGTTTACTGTAGTTTTCAGTTTTATCACATGTATCATTGCTTAATATTAGTTTTCTTATTATTCTAGATGCATTATAAGCACAAAATGAGATGGGCAAGACTTGTATTACTTGAAAGAGCTGTCTGCCAAATATACAAGGAAAAAGACACAGATTTGTCACAGAATAAAAAAATCTGCAAAAAGCCTCATTTCCACAAAGAACCTACCTTGATATATTGTAAAAGACACCATAGTACTTAAAATCAATTATCATCCAAAAATTCAAGAAATATCTGTGCCCATTTTGCCTGTAGTTAGATGCCTTACTGAGATTCTGAAATTCACATGTCATTTTCCTTGTGTAGTGGAGAGAAATACACATTTCTAGAAAGCTTTCTACTGCTAAATTATTTTGGTTTTGTTTTTCGAAACACCTCTTCACATTTAGGAATTAAGTATTGACTGTGGTGGTGCACTATAAGATACAGATTCAAGAGTTTTATATATATTTTATTCTCTTCGTCAAGTTCCTGCTTGGTATTTTAACAAGATGTCTAAACCACTAAAGATAATGTGAGCATTTCATATAATATGTATCTTTTTATTTAGAGTAATTATCCTGAGATGAGAAACTAATTTACACTATAAATAAGAATTAATCTTTTACATGTGATAAAACAATCATAACATGGTTGTTAAGTAATGCATTCAAAAGAGACCTGGAAGGAAACACTTATTTCTGCCTTCTGAATATTCTCAACTCTTTTGTTAGGAAAGAAGAAAAATAAATGAAAAAGAATCCAATGCTAAAATATTTCAGTGTTGGAATTTAAGATATATGGGATAGATACTTATCTTAACTCCTGCTAGGCCTTGACCTAGCTGCAACAAATGCCATACAGTAGGCAAATACCTGCTATAAACTCAGGTTGAGTGAATTTCCATCGGATTTGTTCTTGTTTAGCTGAGAAAATTCAACAATACAACAGGATTCGTCTTCTACACAAAATAAATGTCACAAGTATTTTGAAATTTTATATTAAGTATTTTCATATAATAATACATTTTTGAGGTATCAACTTCATAAATACATATTACTTTAATATTTCATGTTGATGCATGTATTGGAATTAATCTTCAGATGAGAAAGAAAATAAAGGTCTTAACAGACCTCTGACTGACTTTTGTGGAAACATTTCAGCCTTGCAAGGGGTACATTTTTACTAACAGCAGTGCAGTATTATGTTATCTGAATACATAGTCCTTTCATCAGTATGTACAATTACCAAAAAATTATAGTATGATGGGCTTAGGCTGGGTAGATTTAATTTTCTTCCCAATGGCTGGCATGGGGCTGTTTTGGATTTGTGCTGAACACAGGGTTGATAATAAAGAAGTGTTTTTTGTTATTGCTGGGCAGGGCTTACACAGAGCCAAGGCCTTTTCTGCTTTTCGTGTGGCCAGGCTGATGACAAAGTTGGGCGTGCAAGGGAGGTTGGGAGGAGCCTGGACACAGCCTGGAGACACAGCCTGGACAGGTGACCCAAACTGAACTAAGGGATATTCCACGTTATATGTCATCATGCTCAGTATGTAAAATGGAGGTTAGAAAAAGAAAGGGGAAATGTTTGGAGTGAGGGTGTTTGTCTTCCAGAGTCACTGTTACCTGTGATGGGGCCCTGCTCTCCTGGGGATGGCTGAACACCTGACTGCCCTTGGGCAGCACTGAACTCATTCCTGGTTTTGCTTTGCTTGTGTGCACAGGTTTTGCTTTCCCTAGCAAACAGTCTTTGTCTCAACCCATGAGTTTTCCAGCTTTTGCCTTTCCGATTTTCTCCCCAGTCCTGCTGGTGTGGGAGTGAGCGGCTGTGTGGGGCTTGGCTGCTGGCTGCTTGGCTGCTGGCTGCTTGGCTGCTGGCTGCATGATGTATGCAATCAGTAACAGGAAAACATAAAAAACTGTATCAAGTATTGTCACTTTCAAATATTTTAGTGATGTGTATAATGTTCTCTGAATCCAGATTACGGACATACTTCAGCAACATGTTTAAATACCTGTGCAATATGAACTATTTTAGAAATTAATTTAATCATGTTCTTTATATTATTAAAAATGAGAGTTTCACATTACACTTGATCAGAAAGGGTGCACTTATGTTATCCCCAAGGCAAAACCTCTGTATTTAAAATCATGCATCTTGTTGCTTAAATGAATTTAAAAATGTTATTTCATACTTCCATGTAGACCTTCCATTTTCTAACATTTTTATGGGATGTAACTGATAGGCATTATTCTTAGAGACTGTAGAAGAAGTACATGTATGATTTGGTGTAACTTCTCTTAGTAAAAAAAAAAGAAAAAAAAAAATGTTTTAAACAGATCTAGCTCCTCAGAAAAATAATGGGAAAATTATGTAAGAACCCAAAATTAAGCTTTCTTTAAAAATTAGCTTTCCTTGTATATTTTTTCTGACTTTTCTTAGTGTTGTTTTGTGGCTCCTTTTCAGAATAGAGAAAAAATAAACAAAACCTGAACCCCCCACAGTATAGTAAATTATAAAGCTTATGGAAGCAGTGATTGAAAAGTGGTGTCTGTGTTCTCTCTGTGCTTTGGACAGTGAGCTTTCATTTCATACATCATTTATAAGTAGCTTCAATGACTTCACCACATCAGTAAAAAACCTTTTAGACAAAGAAATTCAGATAGTCAGATTTATATATTTGTTCTGAATGTTAAAAACTCCACTTTATTTTTAATTGAAGAATTTTCATTAAAATCTCTGGTTTTCAGATGAAAACCTTAAATAGGTTAAGACGGCCTTGCTTCTCTCAGGATTAGTCATTGCCTTAAAATGGGGGTGTATATTTAGTTTTTCAGGAAGCTGGGAAAAATCCACTTTCCCATTTTTTTTTAGTCTAGTGCCAGAGTGTGACAGGCTGTTCTCCATAAAAACAAGCTACTCTTTGCAATTTTTAAAACCACTAGCCTTGACTGCCACCTATATAGCAATATAAGAAATATTTTTTCTCTCAAAAGTACTTGAAAATTTCCCCAAATCTTTGATTTACATTTACTTTAAGGTTCTGATACAGGTTTTCATGTTCTCTCCTGACTTGAACCTTGGATAACATGCAGGATTACCATGTCTCTCCCTGTTCCAGTCTCAGCAACATTAATTTCAGGTTTGTCAGTCCTCCATACCGTCTCTCTTGGCTCTAAACATTTGTTAAATATTTTCCTAGCTATTATCTCGCAATCCCTTTGGTTCTGTGTTTTAAATTCTACTATAATACTGGTTTATCACACAGATATAACCTGATATCCCATGCAGACTTAAATTTGCTCTAGGAATACTGTCAGATCCAAAGTACAAACTGAAGTATTGAAACAGCATAGCACTGAATTGCTAGCAGGTTCCCCAGCACCATTTTAGCTACATCCAACCAGTAATCTCTCATGCAATGCATAGGCTCAGCTCAGAGGCTGGTGTCTGTAGAGAACCAGGTATAAGCATGTTTTGTCTCAAACGTAGAAGAGATGGTCCCACAAAAGTGGAGCAGTGTTGTTTTGAGCCAATTTCTTGTTTCATCTGGAGACTTATGCTCAGTTGTGCCCCACTTCAGACTGGCTTCCTGGAGGAAAGCTCAAAAGGGCTGGCTGCACATGTGTGAATGAAATGGCCCAAAAAGTCTTGCTTGCATAAGAGGCTTGCACCAGGTTAACTTTAATAAATGAAGCAGATCTGTCCCCCTCTGTCTCTTTTGCCTCTCTTTCACATTCCTTGTTTTACTAATCCAGATCTGGACCATCCACATTGCAAGATGAATGTGGGATCAGAGGACAGGTGGTCTTTGTCCTGTTTCTCTCTTTTCCACCTTTATTTCTCTACTGCTTTCTCTACTGTCTGGGCAAATCATGTCTGTCATATTCTACTCCATACTCTATACTGAGGTTTGTTGTGGGAGTGGGGAGCTTGAGGAGGTGTGGTGTGATTTTTAAGCCAGCACCTTTTGACCCAGCACCTTTGAGAAGTGTATTGTGGGAGCTGGGAGTTTATTTAAGTGTACTCTAAGAATTTAAGAGCTGTAAAAAAATAAGAGCTTGTCAGCTACCACTTTTGAGAAGTAAAATTTGAGGACATTAGCCAACAGTTTTTGAGTCTAAATAGTGGGCTGATTGCCAAAGTTAAGGCAACTATACAATAAAAGCACAAACATTCCCTGATGTCTCGTGACATTTTCATCCTGAGGAGAATTTATAATGAATATCATGTCGCTTATCAGTGGGTCATAACAGCATCATCCCTGGTATCACTCACAGGTGTGGTAGTAGTACCATAGAAAACAGGGCTAGAAGAGGCCATAAAGGGGGACCTTCTCCATCTTCTATGTCAAAAAATAATGTTCAATTAAGCTCAAAATGAAACAATGGTGTGCCTTGGCAGCTAAAAGTACTGACAGTGTCCTCAGGAGCATTAAGCACAGCATAGATAACTGGTCAAAGGAAGTGATTGCTCCACTAGACTTGGTATTGGTACAGTCTCACCTCAAGTAATGTGAAGAGTTTTGAGCTCCATAATATAAGAAGAACATAAAAATATTAGGATGTGTCCGAACAGAGATGGTGAAAGTACTAGAGGCATGACTTACTAGAAGTGTCTAAGAATACTCTTCGTTCGGTTTCTGAGGAGTGACCTCATTGCTGTCTACAACTTTCTTATAAGACAGGACAGAGAAGGGGGTGTTAATAATGCCAAATTTGTGGGTTTGAATCGTCTATGGGCCATTCACTTAGGAGTTGAACTCAATGATCCTTGTGAATCCCTTCCAACTCAGAATATTCTGCGATTTTGTGTCTATCTCTTCTCTCTAGTGTCTTACCATAGAACACATGGAAATGTTGTAAATGGTGTAAAGCTGCCCCAGGAGAAGTTCAGATTGGATATTAGGGGAAAGTTCTTACTGAGAGGGTGATCAAGCACTGGAACAAGTTCCCCAGGGAAGTGGTTATGACCTCTCCATGTTCAACAAGTGTAAAGACATTGTTCTTAAACATATAGTTGAACTTTTATGTTGCCTAATGTGCAGTCAGCAATTGGCCTTGATGATCCTTATAGAGTCTCCTCCAACCCAGGATATTCTATTCTAATTCTACTTGAATTGAACAATTTTTTTTTTCTAATGTATTTCTAAAAATCTGTAGCTATCCTATTTCCATAGACTGCCTCACTTGGGTGCTTAGCTCTCTCATCATCAGGAAGCCTTTATTTATGCTCAGGCTTAATCTTTCTTGCAAAATAGGCCTGTTGTTTCTTGTGTTGTTCATAGTGTAGAGTGTAATTATTTATTTGCTTCTTTGCCACAATCTTTCATAGAATGCTATTATTGTATGCTTCTGAAATCTTTTCTACTTACTGTCATATAATACTAGCTCTTTCAAGATTTTGTTTAGGACACATTTTCTAGAACATAATTTTCTGCTCTAACTAATCCAACATTAGTTTAAAGTGTGATGCCCAGATGTGGGCAGGGTAAAAAGGCAGAACTGCATTACAAAGAGTCAAATACCACCCAGAGCTTACTCTATGACCCTGAAGTAAACATTCTAAATATCCACACTATTTAATTTCTAAAATTTCATACCAAGGATGTTCTATCCAGATTGCCTATTGGGAACAGTACCTGACCTATGCCAGCCGTAAAATAGTGGCTGGAAATTTCCTGGATGCAGACAAGTGGAACCATCTCAAAGAAAGCTAGGGATGGTGGTATTAATTTAACATTAGAGGATTTTGAGTTACAGTGACCATATCTGTGATCTGATCAGTTGACAGAGCAATTTGGGTTTTTTGGGTATGCCCAGAATTATACAACACTTTATTGTAGCACTAGTATACCTCCAGTCAGGTACATATCATACCTTTCTACAGTAAAGGTAGGTACCATTTACATTGCAAAGACATGGACAGGTTCCAACATAGGAGCTTGCAGATGGGTGTTGGAAAAGTCTCTACAGGAGTTCATTGCAAAACCAGCCTTGGATGTTCCCAGAGTCAAGTTGTAGCATAACCTGAATAATGGAATCCCCTAGCTTCCTCATAGAATACCAATGATCTCAAAACCAAGACTGCTTTGGTAATGATTATCTGAAGCAGCTCAAACTGTTAGACAGCATCTTTAGTAGTACAGAAAGACCAAAAAACTTATTTGCTATCTTGCAAAAAAGACTTGCAAGTTTAGATTATAGAAATTTGGAAGGATATAAACACCCTTGCTTTCTAGCTGGACCTCAGAGATTAGAGGGGCTGGGTGTGCTATGCCTAAAAATGGGATTAGTGACCCAGTGTGCAATAAACCAATCTCACACACAGAGCTGACGTATTTGTTTATTTCATATTGTGTGAAGATGGGTGCTAGATAGTAAATCCACTAAGCCAGCGTACTGATTCTCAAGAATTTACACTATTTATGCATTTTAATACACAAAAGTATTATGGTTCATTTGCTACAAGTTACGTAGTTCTCGTCTTAATTGGTATTCTAATTTTGCCATCAGTGAAGCTTAAATTCGCCTGGGTATCATTCAATGCAGCCAGAGGTGCAAATCTTACCAAAGAGGTGTCCTTGCATTCTTCCGTGGAGCATTACAAATGACAAAATTATATTTTGGGAGAAGTGGAGGTAAGACAGTAGCCAAATAACTTGTTGCTGCCCTCATAAAGAGGGGGAGGGGAAGAGAGAAAGGCAGCCACTTCACATGTAAATGAGGGCTTTTGAGTTAATATCTCTCTTTGTAACTAAAGGGCAAGATCACAAAGACCATGGGTCAGCATCTGGCACCTCAGCATCACTCCCCCTACCACAGGGCTGATTGTAGCAGTAAGGGTCATCCTATGCTTGATAACCTATTATCCCTATCAGCAGCCTATCACAGTAATCCCTTCACCACATATCTCATGGCTATAGGCCTCATACCTAAAAAGGAAAAGTATGTTTTGTCCATATGTTCATAACAGGTTGCAAAATGAAAAAGAAAACCATGTTTTCTATGCACACAATAGAAAAGGAAAAAATGAGATTATATTGCAGTAAAAAATAACCAAACATTAGATAGAAAGCAGGAGAATAAAGCATAAGAGTAGATTCCCTGGAGACCTTAGGCAGCCTTTACTACTCAAAGTCCTTGAGAACAAACTAGACAAACACTGGTCAAGGATGACACAGAATATTCTTTGTAATGAATCAGAGATAGAACAGACAGACACCTGAGGCTATTCACACCTTATTCTTTGGGATAACATCTTTTGTGATCCACTGCAATTCTTTAGTCACACTCTGCAGTGAAATTTGATTTAGCCCACTATTTATCATTTTGAATATATACACTGATAAGTATTCCTACCTAGATGAAATATTTTGTATTTCCCTCTTTGGTAGTTTATTTCAAACTATTTCTTTAACTTTTCAACAGCACTGTGTATTTATAACCCTGTATTCCAGAATTCTTACTAATTTAACTAACTAGCTCACTGATATAATAAATTCTTTATTTCATCTTTCTGGTCATATTTTTGCATGGTATTAAAGCCAAGCACGTGATTCTTATGATATCCAACAGATATCAAATTCATACATCCTCTCAGCAAGCAAGTTGAAAATCGCCCAGACTGAGCTGGGTGTCATTGTTTTAAGCACTGCACCAGAGCAAGTTACTTCTGCTTCCCCTGTTCCAGCTTCAGCTCTGAGGTTAACAGAGAGATGACACCCCTTTCTGCTGCAGTCACTGTCTGAAAAACCATAGCTGTTTGTGTGCCTGGAGTCCCTTGGGATGATAGGGCCCACTGCCAGGCTGCAGCTCACAGCGCAGGAGAAGTAAGTGGAATATGACAGGGAAACCTATAAATATAGCACCAGACAGAGCCCAAGCCTGAGGAGAAAGAAAACATCAATGTCACACTTCTCTTGGCAGACACCTGCACATGATGACAAATAGCTGTGACCCTGTCTCCCATACTTCTTGAGAAGGGCTGAAGCATCAACCTTAGGACCCAGAGGGATGTTGCAAAGATAATCATAACATCAGAGAAAATGCATAGATACTAAGAAGACTTTAAAAAACAACCCCCACAATTAAACTGCATTATTAATGAGACTATGGCCTATAACATGACTTTGAGTGTAAGAACACGCCTTCAAATAATTTCATCTACTACATATCTTCCTCAGATCATAAATATTTAAATTAAGTCAAACAGGAATAACATTTCAAAACTGAAGATCTTTTTCTGGATCACTTTCAGTAGAATCACTAAAAAAATATTGTGTTATTTTTTTACATGCATTATTTTTACAGTTCTTCATGTTGTTGTTAGGCATGTGACAAACAAAAAATCCAAAACATTCCTGGTTACTGTTGCAATGCCCACTGCCTTATGCACAAGGGAGCCCTGAACTCCAGAAATCTGTGACCACCACTGATGCTTTAACAGGTAAAACATCTACTGTAAATTGATTATTTTCCTTTCTTCCATAAGTGTTTAAAGACAGATGGAGGTCAGATGCTTGAATACAGTCTGGATTGAATAGAACACTGAACACAGATCTAAAGGTAAAATAAAAGTATTTTCCAACTTATGATTGCAATATTTATTCCAGTTTTAGTTTCATGTTGCTTCAGTGTACATATTGCCCATAAAATACATCATTTAATTGTTTTATCTTCTTATAGATGTACAAAGACCTCCAACTCCATTTTAAAGACACTAGAAGAGCCTGTGTAAGATACCAGTGAATAAATGTTTCAGGAAAGACCATTTCCTTTACAAAACCTTTACAGCCCTGTCTAGATATTGCAGACTCATAGAAGGATGCAAGTTAGAGGTTGGAAGTCACCTAGTGCAATGTCTTGTATAAAGCAAGATTAAATTTGAAGTAATACTGTTTTGTTCAAGGCCAGTTTAGTTTCATACATCTCTAGAGACAGAAAATTCACTGCTTCACTCTGAAAACTGCTCCCATGCTTGCTCAGATTTGTGCTGAAAATGTTTTTCTTCAACTCTAATTAGATTTTTTTCTTATTGAAACTCCTCTCCACTGTCTCTATTCCTCACACTCTTCACCTTAAAAAAAGCCTAACTCTGATTTCTCCACACCCAGCCATTCTCTGGTGAGCCCCCACTTTGAGTACTGAATCCAGTACTCTGGGGATCCCAATACAAGAAGGGCATGGACCTGTTGGAGTGAGTCCAGAGGACGGTCACAAAGATGATTCTGTAAACAGATGGAGCACCTCTCCTATGAGGAAAGGCTGGAAGAATTGGGATTTTTCTGCCTGGAGAAGGCTTTGGGGTCACCCAATTGCAGCTTCCTAGTACCTGACGGGAACCTACAAGGAAGATGGAAAGGGACTTTTTGCAAGAGCATGTAGTGACAGGACTAGGGAGAATGGATCCAAACTAAGAGAGAGCAGGTTTAGGTTAGAGATTATGAAAAAAATCTTTACTGTGGAGGCAGTGAGACACTGGAATAGGTTGCCCAGAGAAGTTGTGGGCGTTCCATCCCTGAAAGTGTTTACAGTCGAGCTGGATGAATTTCTGAGCAACATGGTCTAATGAAAGATGTGCCTACCCAAAGCAGGGGGATTGGAACTAGATGGTCTTTAAGGTCCCTTCCAACCTAGACTGTTCAATGATTCTATGATTAGGTAATTGAACATGGAAATTTCTTCCTTCCTGATCACCTTCTTCAGGCTGAACAAACTCTGTCCTGTAGCCTCACCTCATTCCTCTGAGCTCCAGCCTGTCACTCAGCAGCAATTCTTGGAACTTTTCCAGTCTTCCAGTATCTTTCTGGCACTTCAAATCCCCAAATAAGACACAGAACTGTGTCTAGTTTGGTCTCATACATAATGGACAGATTTGAGTAACCCCATCATTCTATCTGTCAGTTTAGTTTTTATTTATGCAGACCGAACATATTTTATCTTCACTCCTGCATGAGTGCACTAGTGACTCATTATCAACAGGATGCCCATCAGGAAACTGAGTCCTTTGTTGCAAAGCTTCTTTCTGCTCTTTTCAATTACCACCTTCTCCTTTTGCTGCCTAATTCTATCCCAAGGGCAAGACTGGTCATTTTCTTTTCCTGAATTTCATGTTTTTTCTTTATATCCACTTCTCTAATTTGTTGAGTACTCTTTGAATAGTTTTCCTTCAGAATACTGTTTGCTTTTTTTTGACTAAATAAAGTACTTCACTTCCTTCATAGGAAACAACTTATATTTACAATTAAAGGTCATACACATATAGTGAGTACAAACCTATATGTAATTTTATGTCCTAATTCTAAATTACATTAAAATTGTTAGTATATCACACAGAAAAAGAAATATACATGTAGGTATAAAGCAAAATTTTATTCAAACCATGCTGCAATTTTTGAGTCATGAAATCATTTCTACAAGTCATCTCAAATGTTTTCAATTATGTGAGGTTTTTTTCAGTTATGGTCTGTATACACATAGAATCTTCCTTGTTTCACACTTGTTCTGAAAGTTTTCTGCAGATATATTGTGTATATACTGCACTTGGCTGGAGATAGTAAATTATCTCTGGGATAATTTACCAACACAGGCAAGTTAATTTCCAGTTTCTATGAACTTGTTGCATATTTTATATTTCACTGAAGTTTTACTCTCCTAAGAATGTGGCTGGCCATCAATAGCAATCATCTGTCTCATGATGTCAAACATAATGAAAAAAACAAAGTAACACATAAAAAAGCTGATGCTAGAAATTCCTATGTGTTCTACTTGTATAAAAACCATGAGTTCTTAGTGTAAGAAGTAAATCTAAATTTGACAGGGGTTGCAGTTTTTTACTGTATTGTGGAATATTATCTGTCAAAACATGGCCCATGAAAAAGAATACTACCAATGCAAGTTGCCAGCCTGACAAAGTCATTTCAGCTATGACACTGAGCGCCATGGAAAACCTACTGTTCATCACTTTTTTAATCTTCTGCTACCAAATAAAATGCCATTGAAAATCTAAGGTTTCTTGCTGGGGAAAAAAAATTGAAACCACTATTAATAGTTTTCATTCCCTTGCAGCATCAACAGGCTAGAAAAAAAATCACAAAATACAAGCAGTGCAGTGATGGTGAATATATACTGATCTCAATAAAGTCCTTAAGACAAAACAAGAATTATAAATATGTCCAGAGAAAAGATGGCATACTGTGGACAGAACACTATTTGTGGCAACTTTGAATTGTAATAGAGAAGGTGGACTATCTTTTTCTGCACTGGAGTCTCAAAAACTGAACACTATGTTAAATTGAATTCATCAACAATAGTTTTAAATCTCTAAATATCAAGCACTGTAGTAAGAGTGTTTTAATTTTCTCTGTTCTGCTGAGAACCAGTTTCTTTTGGCATTGGATTCTTGTGTGCACTACCTGCTACAAAAAGTCATGAACTAAGAGGAAAATGGGATAAGTATCTCTTGAACTTTCAGGGCATTAGGTAACAGGTGATTGTAGCCATGAACCACATCTGATTTTGTGTGTTTGATATCTTCTTCAACAGCTATCTAGTAGTTGCTACAGCTTATTGAATAATCAAAATACATTCAATACTTACGAAGCTTCTTTGTTCCATAAATAATGAGATACCTGTTAAAAATCTTTCTTTGAATGACTGTACATTCTTGCTGAAAGTGAAGCTTTTGGTTTGTAGAAAGAAATCTTTACTGGTAGTAACTACTGATTTAGTTTATAAACTCTCCAGTGATGTAAACTAACAAACTCTGATATATAACTTGAAAGAAGAGAAAAATAAGCTCTTACAGGTATTTAAGATAAAGTTACACATAGGATAATTTGAAAATTTTGGTAGTTTTCTTTGCCTTTCTCTTGCTCTCTTTTTTTTTTGCCTTATCTTTCCTATAAGAATAGACAAAATCTGTGGTTAGTGAATTTTCAAAAACTTAAAACATGAATATGGATCCTTAACAGATTATAGAGCTGCATTCAAAACACTTTCACCTTTTTGCTTTTGCTTCTTTTAACTCTGTTACTCATTTTCCTAAGCCTTATAATATGCTCCATTAATGAGTAATTCAAACTGCAATACCAAATTCCTAGATTCAAAACTGGACACATTTCAACACATTGAAAAATGTGTTTTAACAGGAAATCAAAATATTTTGCACTAATTAATGAACAGATTGTAGCTTTTAACCCTTTTTTTTCACCTCCTTTTTGTTCTTCCACAAGAATTATTAAACATTGTAGAGATGATACAGAGTTGTGGTTTGAAGAAATGTTTTGTGTTTTTTTGATATATTATTTACCATCAAGAAGCCTGATTGAGAAGTGCACTATTCTTCCCATATACCTTGTAGTTTCTGTGATTTGCACACAAACAAATGTGTCTAGACATCAACTCTGATTTAATTTACTACTGTGCAGTCTATTTACTAATGATGTGCAACCAGAGATCATGCTGTTTTTACAATTACAGCATCTGACTCAGACTTAAATACTTTGTTGCCTAATTGGCACATAAGTATGATTTTCAGTAACTCATAGCCTTTCTTTCAAGAGCAGTAAGGCTAATGAAAGGCCAATGGCATAGTAAAAATATCACTGGCTGCTTGTCTGCATCCACAGATAGCTAACTATCTTCTGAAATCAAGTTCATTCTTCTTTGCCTGTATTTCCCATTAGTGTTTCACAACATTGCATTTTTCTTTCAATTCTTATCAGGCTGACTGTTCAAAAATTTCACCTTCACACATATAATTCAGGACAAAGGTGGAGTTACTGCAATCACAGCCACCAGTATGTGCAGCAACACTGCGTAAGTACTTGTTTAACATGTGAAATTATCACAATCAATTCTCCCAACTGCTTGATTCACACAAGTAGCAGCACTTCAGCCAAACTATGCTAAGACATCATAATTTCTCTCATAATACTATAGTTGAAACTTCTTCAGTCCTCTGTATGAAGTTATAACACATAAAGGGGAGAGGATGCCCCTTATCTTTAATGTCTTTAGAAAGCACTATAGTCTTGCTAAACTACAAAGTCTGTTCATATGGCATTGTCCCATTAGTCTGATTAAAATTTCATAACACAATTAAAGGTAGAAGACTCTAAAAGATGAGACAAAAAAAAAAGGAATAACTCTTGCAGGCATTCTGATTATGAAAGAAGCCTTTGTTAAAGTCCCTTAAAGTCCCCTTCATTAAAGCCAAAATTTACATTCAGTATTACATAAAAGAGCAGAGTGCAGGAATAACAACTATCTAGGATAATATATTAGAAATAAATATTACTTTTTATTTAAATGAAATAAATAAATGAAATAAAGATGTTTTTAAAAATTACATTTTTTCCTAGAGAAAAATAAATGTGTTTGCAAAAGTTGTTGGCTATTTTGAGTGGAAATATATACAGTTATGTAAGAAAGACTTCTGACATAATACCAAGAACATTTTTGTAAACTCAGATATGCTAAGCCATTTCTCAAGGTGAGTTGAGACGGCTACCTGACTGTCACATAGCCCACCTTCTCAGCCAAACAGGAGGAGAAAAAAATAGATGGAAAATCTTTATGGGTCAAGATAATGACAGGAAAATCACTCATGAATTGCCATCATGAGCAGAACAGATTTGACTATGGGAAGATTATTTTAATTTGTTACCAATTAAAAGTAGAGTGGGATGGTGAGAAACATCCCAGCCTCAACTTCAGTTCTTCATACTTGTCTCCTCTACTTCCCCTGCCCTGAGTTGTGCAAGGAGATGGAACAGGGTGTTGTGATCAGTCCATGACAGCTGCTCTCTGACACTGCTCCTCTCACACCTTCCCCCTGCTCCAATGTGTGCTCCTCTTCATGGTCATCAGCTTCCTTTAGGGCACATCCACCTGCTTCAACAAGAGGTCCTTCATAGCTGTAGGTGGATATCTGCTCCACAGAGACCTCCATGACCTACAGGGGGATAGACTGCTTTACCGTGGTCTTTTCCAGATGTTGCACAGCAATCTCTGCTCCAGCTCCTGAAGCACCTCAACCCCCTCCTTCTTTAATGACATTGGCATCTGTGGAGTTGTTGCTGTCACAGATTCTCACTCTTCCCTCTCAAAGTTCCAGTTTTTTGGTATTTATCTTCTTTTCCTCCTTAAATACATTTCTCCTGAGGTGTCCTCCACCTCAGCTGTGCCCTGTGATGGGTGGATTGGAGCCAGCTGGAACCATCTGTGTCCTGCATGGGGCCTCTCCTCACAGACACTCCCTGCAGCCCCTGCTGAGGTCAGCACTAGGGCACCTTCACCCTGTACACTTGTCTACTTCATTTTCCCTAAATAAACAGTAACTGGAACTGGGGAAACCTTGGATCAGGAAATCATGCTTGCTCCTGTCCTTCTCTGCTCTCTAATTTTAGCTCAGCTCTGGAAGATACTGTTGACTATAAAAAGAAGTATTTCAAAGTCAGGTATAACTTTTAAGATACACTGATCTGAAGATTTCAAAAAGAGGATTTATTGGTGTTTCATTAATGCTAGCAAGTAAGAACAGATCTACTAACATTTTATTCTTTTTCTGTTTAGTGAAATACTGAAATACTACTGAAGACCTCCTGAAATACTTTCTAATATAGGGATCTGCATCAAGACCTTTACATGATAGACAGCTGTGTCCAGCACTTCCGGTTAATTTTATTGAGCTTCAAAATTATTATTTCTGGTTTGGGGTTTGTTTTCTTTTCCAACTTATATCTGTAAATCATTACTCCTAAAATTTCATTCATGTTATGCTCTCATAAAAATGAGTAAATAAGGGGTTTTTTTAAAAAAAAAATCACTGTGATAACTTACAGAGCAGCAGCTAGTTGCTGTGCATGATTAAAAATGTTAATCACTATCCTTTGATCTTAAAAGATGAAGTGTTGAGACTCAACTAAATTTCAAGTATTGGTTTCTCGCTTTTTAAAGTATACCAGAGTTTCTCCTAGAAATTAAAGGGTTAAATTCTCAGCCATCCTCAGCATTAAGCAGGATGATAACTTTTCTTTCACACACAGATCAAAGAAGTGATTTTCATGAATATATTTTTTTCCTTTCCTACTGAAATTCTAAAGCGTGAAAGCAGAGACTCATGAAGAACAGGTGGAAGATAGGCTATTTCTAATCTCAAAGGTTATTTTCACTGTCCTCCTCCCTCCTTCTCTTTTTTTTTTTTTTCCTGGTTATGTTTTAATGGAAAGTCCAGGAATATAGGCTTCTTATCATGTTTTAGTATTTCTTCATCTGGCCTGAAAAATCCAGCAAAGCCATTGTCTAAGCAAAAGTGGCTCATTGATTAAAAGGCTGGGTTTTGTCAATGTTCTTTGAGCAGCATAACTGCTCTTGCCCAAGCTCAGGTGTCAGTAAACCAATAGGCTGTGTAACATTTTGGATCTAAAATTAAGAATGTGTTTATATAACATAATTCAGCCCCATAAAGGCATATATGAATTAACTTCAGCATATAAAACCAAGTACAGTACTACCATTTTCTTTAGGAGCAGAAATAACTTGCATGCATCTGCAGAGAAGTATCTTGGGTCATAAGCATGAGCAGGTGTTGCCTGATCTGGAGGAGAGAGTGGCTGCTCAGAGTTACTACACTGGTTACGCTAATGAAGAAACTCCAGCCACACTCTCATCTTTCCCATGTGGCTATTAGCAAGATGAGATTTTCTTTGGGGCAGTTGATAGGAGACAGAGAAAAGGGAAGAGAGAAGAAATTCAGTAGAGAAGATGAAGTGCTATCACATTTTAGATCCCTCACATGGCTGTTTAATCATGAAGGCAGTTACTCCGCCAGAGATTTCCTGCACTTCCTTACTTATTCAAGTTCATCGAGCAATATAATGAAAGAATTTTAACCATGTTGGTTGGGTCTCCAAATACCAAGCTCATACACTGGAATGGATGAGCACAAGAGATCTGAGAGCAGACACTGGAGTGTGGACAATCTCAGAAACTTTCTTGAATTTGCAAATAAATGTTTTGTTTCTTTCTTTCTTTAGTCTGCTTCATTACTGAGCAATTCAAATATTTCAGATTACACTTGGAACTTAAAGTATAAGTGTGACAGTGTAACATGAGAACCTTTTCTCCTTAGATCTGTAACACAAAATTTAACACTCTTGATTTTTAACAAATCACATCAGATCAGGTTGAACACTGGTAAACTTATTCATCAAATATTATATTAAAAAAAATAAAGCTTATCACGTTGTTCTGATAGTATTCAATAGACTTTATTTGAGCTGGGTAATGAGTAAACCACTGACTCAGAGACTTGAACAAATACATTTAGATTTATGCACAATGCCCATTTTTCTGGAAATATGGGAATAAGAAAAAAACAGGTCAGAACAAGTATGAAAATTCTGCACTGAAGCTTCTGCAAAGAAATGAATAAGTAACATGCATTGACTGTTAGATGGATAAGAAAGTGGCTGGACAGTTGTACCCAGTGGTCAATGGGTCAGAATTCCAATGCACAACAGCGACATATGATGTCCCTTGAGGTCCATAATGGGTCCAGTGTTATTTAATACCTACATTAATGACATAGATGAAGGCATTGAGTGCACTGTCAGCACATTTGAGATGACTCCAAGCGGAATGGTGTGGTGGACACGCTTGGAGGACAGGATACCAGCCAGAGGGACCTGGACAAGCTTGAAAATGGGAATCTCATGTGTCTTAACTTGGTCTTAACAAGACCAAGTGCAAGGTGTTGCACCTGGATCAGGACAACATCAGGTATCAATACAGGCTGGTGGATGAATACATCAAGAGCAGGATTTGGGGGTGCTGGTCGATGAGAGACTGGACGTGACCTGGCAGTGTGCACTCCTGGGCTGCATCAGCATGGCCAGCAGGATGAGGGAGGTGATTCTACTTCTACTTTGCTCTGGTGAGACCCCATCTGGAGTGCTGCATCCAGCTCTGGAGTTCCCAGCAGGGGAAGAATATTGACCTGTTGGAGCAAGACCAGAGGCGGGCCACCAAGTAGATTAGACTAGTTCAGTTGGCTGGAGCATGGTGCTAATAATGCCAAGGTTGCTTGCCCTGTATGGGCCATTCACTGAAGAGCTGGACTTGAGGATCCTTCTGGGTACCTTGCAACTCAGACCATTCTGTGATTCTGTAGATGGATGGAGCACCTCTCCTAAGAGGAAAGGCTGGAAGAAATGGGATTTTTCGGCCCGAAGAAGAGAAGGCTTTGGGGTTACCCAGCTGCAGCCTCCCAGTACCGGAAGGGACCCTACAAGGAAGATGGAGAGGGACTTTTTACAAGAACATGTAGTGACAGAACAAGGGAGAATGGACTCAAACTGAGAAATAATAGCTTTAGATTAGATATTGGGAAAAAGATCTTTACTGTGGAGGTAGTGAGGCACTGGAACAAATTGTCCAGAGAAGTTGTGGATGCTCCATCCCTGGAAATGCTTAAGAGCAGGTTAGACGGAGCACCCCAGTCTAGTGAAAAGTGTCCTTGTCCATGGCATGGGTGTTTAGAACTAGATAAGCTTTAAAGTCCCTTCCAATTCAGACCATTCTATGATTCTTTGATTAAATAAATGGTATAAGGAAAATTCTGAATACTAGTAACCAACAAAATAAAACCATTCTAAATTATCCTCTGATGAAAATAAATTTCATGACATTTAGTGTTTTCATAAAACCACCTGAGTAGAGCTAAACAAATGCAAATTCTCTTGCTCTCTGCTGCAATAAAAGCTGTGGAAATATATTAGGACCTTTTTGTGATCAACATAGAGTAGAAAACAAGCAGGTGAGACAGTATCTGAATGAAATCAGTGCTCAATTCAGAGCAAAAATACTGGAGTCTTTTGATCAGTCTCTTAATGTCAGGGTAAAGAATTGTGGAATAGTTTTGTCGAAAGTTGAATGTAGGAACTACAGTGGATTTAATACTCTAGCTATCAAGATATTAATGTATTCATTTACTTTATAGTATCATAGGTTATATGTAAGCATAATTTACTGAAATATTATTTCATGCAGGCATTTAAACTTTATTCGGCCTACAGGAGCAAATTTAGTTTTATGGGCATCCATCTTGTAGCAAAGTTCTTGTGCATTGTATGGCTGACTAAATGATGAAAGTTCTTCATTAAGTCAATTTGAAAGCTATAGTTTATAATAAGGGAAAAAATGCACATGAGTTGAGTTTTTCAATGTGTGTAGCTTTTTTCTCTCTTTATTAATTTAGGCTTAGCCCTATAACAAATGTTCTGAGAACCTTCAGATGCAGACATGCTCCTCTCTATCTTGCTGCATGCTGAATAATTTTTTAATTTAACCACATCCATGGCAAAATACTTTATTCTCCTTCATGCTGTCTATCAAGATACCTTGTTCACTATTTTTTCAAGCATGCAATTCTATTTAGATACATTCTCACAACGAAGAGGCCCAGTTCTTCATTCCACTGTTTTTGTACACCTAGAGTTGGCAAATGCTTTATTTAAATTCATGGAAAATTAGGAAAACTGCAAATTCAAGCTGTTATTCATACTCAAGAAGAAATGAAACAATTTTTAAATTTCTTCATAATAAAAATCAGCCTGAAAAATCTCCTCTTAAAAGCAGTGAAATTACTGTAAATATTTTCTCGAAGTGGACTTTTCAGGAACTTTATCTCACTAGAATAGAATAGATCCAGTCGGAAGCTAATGACAGCAATTATCTCATCCAACTGTGTTTCTGCATGTGTTGAATTTAAAAGTTTAATTATCTAAAGATAACTGGCTCTTTTGGAAAAATTATGTTTGATGTTTGCTTCTGTATTTCTCTAGGAAATCCTTGCAAATCAAACCTTCTGTCTCCTTGTGAAAATAATAATAATAATAATAATAATAATAATAATAATAATAATAATGATAATAATAATAATAACAAAAGGTAAAACTGTATTTCCCTCACATGAATTCAAGTTAGATGATCTGTAATTGTATAACCAAATTAAGGATTTCCTCACTTCTTTGGAACAGCATAAGTCACAATTGTAAAAATAAAAATTGTCCCTCCAGTTATAATTGATTCAATGATTTCCCTCTTACTGGAAGTTTAGGTGTAGTGTTTCCCCCCGTTGAACTGTGTATTTTTTGTTGATTTACAGATTAACAGATTTATAAGTGAACCTGGTACAAGTACTTTAATAGAAATGTTTACAATTAATTATTATAAATGATATAGCAGTATTATATCATTTTGGAATGACTTTAGGCTTCAGATGATCGATCGACTTCCAAAACCTTCCAAAACAATACAATAGGATGGGGTTGTTTGTTTTTATTTTTTGAAAGACATGCTGCAAACAGCAGGTTTAAAAACAATGTTTCACACTTTCTCCAGAAATTCACTGCAGCCTGGTTAAGTAACCAAAACCAGCAAAAATTGAGCGATATCAGAAGCTCACAAATTCATGGCAATGTATCCTTCCTCATGTTGTTTCAACATGTAGGTTGATGAGTAGATTGTGAAATGCAATCAATGTACAAGGTATCTGCCATTCTCCCTTTAAATGATGGACACAACCATAGTGACCTATTTTGCTACAGCAAGTTCAGATTTGAAAATTTAGAAAGTTTAGAAACCATGGCAGTGTTAAAATTAATTTTGGTTTTATCTCTCTTAATAATACCTGCATTGTGTTTGGAGATTAATTTTGTTCCATTATTCATCAAATATGAACAATTTGGTTGTGGTTGTAAGGACCATAGTATTGCCCCACCAGGATGTTTCCCTATTTATCTCAAAAGATAATTCTCAGAATGATTGGATGCTCAATGCCTGTGGTAGCTGCAATTTCCTGAATGAGATGTGGCTGCATTGTTAGAAACTGTCAGGATCAAAACTAATCTTGTAAAAGCTTCTTAGCCTTTTCTGAACACTCATTTATTTATATGGAAAACATATTACTACACAAATGTTGATAAGGAATCAACCTCAAAAGATAAATAAAAAAAATGCAAGAATTTTTTTTTCTGTTGCCTCAGCTTACCAGTTTTGTCTTCACTGTGTATATTACTATTAGAATATAATATTATGGAGAATACAATTAAGTCCTATTTATTTAAATACTCAAGGAAGCCTTCTGAATTTTCTTCTGAGTTGATGTTTCTGGTGATATAATCTTGCATGTTTAGTTGCCAAAATAGACATCTAAAACTATACAGAATTTTAAAAAAAAATCTTGCTTTTCTAAGTATATTTCTTTTATATCTTCAGTCTCTTCAGCAGGAAGAAAAAAATTAAAATACGAGTTTGACAATCAGTTACAAACACACCATCTATGCAGGTGAATTATGAAGGATATGAAGAGACCTTTGATCCTAACTCTTCATTTTGAATGGGAATTCATAAAAGCACTTTATTGTACTTAAATTCTAAAGATATAAGTAACTTGATTGATCTATTCCCCTGTTTAAAACAAGCACTTCTCAAGCACTTTGCTGAATTGAGTCCTAACAGCCCAGCAAATCAGTAATGTCAGCACTGAGGCTGATGCAACAATTGAGAATAAAGATGATTAAAAACAAGAATCACAGAGTATTTATGACCAAAATTATGTTGCTCATCACAGCTCAGTTCTCTTGGCAGATTCATAAGCTGAAAAAAATGATGCTGTATTTTTCTTTCATAGGTCCTTCAAACATTGAGGAAAACTCAATGAGGAAAGATTATACTTACTGGATTTAATACTGTTAATTCTGCAGCAAAATGCTCTTTTGTATTGGCAGTTAAATAAAAAAGTGAATTCACAGTTCTTCATATAATTATTTTTAGATTACAATTGCCTCATAAAAATGTGTAAATAGTAAAAAGCCAACATAACAGACTTAAATAAACCAATAATTCTTCTCTTTTGCTTCAGAAAAAACGTAGCAGAAAAGGAAAAAAAATCAGAGTTAATTTTTATTACAGCCTAACTGAATCTCCTTATTTGTATGACATTGCCAATTCATGAGCTATTTGAGATATAGAAAAATAAATAAACAAAAACCCTAAAGAAAGAAAAAGAAAACTTATAAATGTATGACACAGCTAGATCGAAAACAGGAAATCAGAATAATTATATCTTATAAACACAAAATGCTATATTCATGGCTAATACACAAATATGTAAAATAAATTAAACTAGTACCACATGTTTTATCAGGTAATAACATATATGGAATGGTCATACTGAAAACATTCTGCCCTGAGATGCAGCAGTAATACTTGCTTTTTAACCAAAAGCATTCATTCCAAAACTAAGTATCTCATTATTGTGTGACAACTGTACATTTGAGATTCATACTAGACACTAAAATTTGGATAAATTTCATAATTAACCAAGAGAGTGTTGTTTTCCCTCCATATGTTCAAAGACAGAATGACACACAGCATAAGAATATTTGAAGGAGTCCTTAGAGCAATATAAAAGTTTTCCATGGCAACAACATCTAAAAGATGATGAAACCCACACTGCAGAGATGGTGCCTGAGGACATCCATTTTAAGATTATAACATGCTTAACCCTCATCAGTAGAGGGAAACATGGCTCCTTGTGCGATATAATGTCAGCCAAATTTAGGATCTAGCCCAGAGCTCATTAGCTGGGATGAATGGATAAATCTCATTTAATAATTTGAGAAATTTACTTCTTCATACTTTACCCAGCAAACAGAGTTTTAAAAGATGCATTTCCCAATGGTGAAAGACTGTTCTCCTTACAGTTGTCTAAGCATAAAAAGTAAGTGTTTTCTCATCTTTCAAAAAGATTGGAATCATATAATGATAAAAATAAGAAAAAGGAGCTCTAGAATTTTGCAGTAGTATGTTGAGAATTGACAAAACTGTTGTCTTGAAAAATTGTTATTTTTTAATAATAACCTTTTAAAAAATAAATCACAATTTTTGTTAAAATATTTACTTCTTTAATTTAAATATCAGAGAATAAACCTCAAAGCTAGTTCCTGTTGAAAGCTGTTACTTCTCTGTAGCAACCAAGAAAAATTTTGTGCAGGAGCTCTGGTGGGCATATTCACTCTGTTCATCCCAGCTACTTCAGACTAAGAGGAGATGAAGTCAATGAAAAGAAATAGCTCCTTCAGGGAAATGCAGAACATGTAAACACAGTGTATTTTTGGAAGAGCTTCTCTCTCTTTCTCTGAACTATGTAGGTTATAAAGAATATTTCTGACATATTTTCAACAGTTATGCAACAGATGTGTTCTCTTCCCTTATCCTTTATTATTAATAGATTATTAACCATGCATACCAGCTCTAGCTTGAAAAGATAAAAATAAAGGGGCATATTAAGAAGAATTTAATGCCTCCTTCTGCCCTTTTGAGCCTTCTAGTGTACCTGTATGTATCAGCAGCAGTATATCTGTCCACCAGCCCAGTTCCTCTTTTATGTGATGACCTGAGTTGGACTGTAAAGTATTATTTCCAAAATAAAGAGAATTTGGAATATGTACCAGAAAATTAATCTCATGCACTTCACTAGAATGCAGATATAAACCACTTCTTATATGAGAAACCAGTTTATTTTAACAAGGTTATTTCCATATCATTACCTTACCTGCAGTAAATGAAAACATGGAATAATAACAAACTCTGGAAGTGAGAGGCTGATCACCACACCTGCTGCTCAAGAACCAGATAGCATTAAGAAGAATCAGTACAATGCCCTCTACTAAGAGCAGATGTCCATTTATGATGTAGACCTCTTAAAAACCTTAACATTATTACTCTGGCCATCTCAGCCATCCTTAGAAGAAGGATAAAGGAAGAACCTAGAAGGAATACATTTGATGAAATTATTACCCAGTAATGATTCATTTTTACACCTTTCTCTTATGTTAGCTGGTTGTGTGTCATGCAACTGGCTATCCCAAATGATAGATTTTGATGAAGATACACTGGAGATTTTCCATATCTTTTCAATGAGTTAAAAATAATTTAAAATATTAAAAAAAATAAATTTCCTATGTGCATCCCCAGTTTCCTGTCAGCATTGTAAAAATATAAACATGGCATTGCATAATTTCAAAATGCACCTAATTGAGAACCTCTTTTTTGAAAGCAGAGTGTTCCCATCTGGCATTCAGCAAGAAGGCTTTTTTCATCGGTGTTTTCAGCATGAATAAATAAACTAACAAATAACTTCCTGTTTTCCCAATGATGCTTAGAGAAAAAATGTAACTAGCAGTTCTTACAGAAATCTCTAAGACTGTTTTGCTACAGTTTTTGACATTTTAAGCACCGCATGTGGATTATTTTTATAAAAAAATCCACTATTGCTGTTACTGCTTTAGAAAAGGGTGACAGGGAAAAGATTCAATGAGTGTTGCAAATACCCATGAATATTTCCAGTGCTGAAATACTTAAGGGGCCAGTATGTCAATTCCTCTTGGACAGTTGGGTGACAGAACAGCACTGCTGTTCCTCTGATATGTAGTCACACCCAGAGCACCACAGCAAAAGTGCAGTTGTCTCTTTGACTTTCTCCTTGGAAGACGAGGCACAGTTACAGGAGGGCCTACAAGACTGCACTACTGTAGGAGCACCTACTGCACTGACTCAGGAGAAGTAGCTGAGTCTCTCCAACCTGTCCATAGGACTGTACTATACATCACTGGTGGAGCAGAGATACAATTACAGATACCGAGATCTGGGTATAAGGTGTAAAGAGGGATATGTCAGTAAAAAAGTCTGTTTTAAAAATTAGTCAATTTAAACCAAAACAAAATGTGATAAGTGGACAATATCCCTTTAAGTGGAAACAGCAGCAGTATTCAAGCACAACTATTTCATTCTAAAAGTAATAAACGTGAGGAATAAGTTGTCAGGTAAGCCCACTGAAGCACATACTATAAATGAATTTAAGAGACAGCTAGAAGTTTTTATAGAGCTAGAGGGGAAATTAAAGACAGTGACAAAGCAGGAAAACTACGCTGAACTAACATATAAAAGACAAGTTTTCTGGTTCTTCCCTCCAACATTTCTTTATGTTCATTACAAAGTGTATCTGATATTTGTTATTTATGTTAGAGAAAGGCAGAAAAAAATGAAGCTGTTTCAAGTGCATTATCCCAAAGGTCCCAGAAACTTCACTTTCACTCCACTTATGGACAGGAAAAGTGAAAAGAAAAAAAGTGGCAAAGTTGAGACCATGACTTTACCTAATTTGACATGCTGTGAAGTTAACACTGCACGAAGAATCACTGGTAGGTCACAGGGGAGAAAACACAAAGGATATGGCTGAACTTACATCTTTCTCATTGTGTTGAGTCGTATTTCCTGCTTTAGTTTTTGTTCTGGATTGTAAGAGTCCTAGAACTGCATAAATAGGTCTTCCCATTGGGTCTGATCCATATCCCATCAAAGGTGGGAAGATTGTTATTGATTCACCTGTGAGCTGGACAACTTTGAGAATATGATCCATCCTGTTCAGGGAATAAAGAGACATACTGCAGCTGGTTGAAATGCATTCAGCAGAAATATGTTAGGATTTTTTTCTGTTTTTTTATACTGAAATTGTCAATATTTTCCATTTGTCTTAGCAGCTGGGCATTGTTTTCCCTAATTTTTAGTGAAAATACATAGTAGTAATTGTTAAATTATTTCATTTACCAGAACTAATTAAGCAAAAGGTTCAAGAGTTTCAATTTGAATACTGCTTAGTTTTTTTAAAAAATATATTCTAGACTAAAAAAAGTCTAAAAATATTTCTGATCAGCATTTGTGTTTCCATTGTACGGGGAAATAAAAAAGGAACTTTGAAAGTTAAGTTTTCTCAGTTGTTCATGTCTAACAAAACCAGCTTTTCTCAGCTGACAGTTTCAGGATTAGAATATAATAATAATTCCATTCTCTTCAGATTTTCCTGCTGGAACTTGACACCTGCAAAGATTTTGAGTGTTCGGGATTTATATATCCACACAAGTGACTTCTAGTGAAACGACTCATCTGTATACAGATATACTGAACCCATCATTCTTAATACTTTTACCACGTCTGTCTCAAGATTGCTACCAATAAAGTACATACATTAAGATCAGAATTTACGCCTATATTTATTGTAGCTCATATATTACACACAGTAGCAATTAGTCTCAGCAAAATACAAAAATACTATTTCTCCATGTGGAATTTAAATTACATCTGTTGGACTGTTTTTGTTGAACAGTTTAATGAGGCATTCCACTAAACATATAAAACAAGTTAATTAGTATAATAGAATGTTTATCTGTTAATAAGTAGCAAAATTATACCTTGGTTTATGAACAGAAAGAAAACTAAAAAGCAAGAAAAATGTGAGCTCTAAATTTGAGTTTTTATCACTCAGATTCAGTAGATCTGCTTTCAGGTCTACAGTCCAAAGCACAAGATGTAAGAGCTGTAATAGTCATTTATAGCTGGGTATTGCACATCTCTAATCCTCATGATGCTACTTGATAGCTGTCTAACAGTATTTTGATGATGCAGTGTGATGCTGAAACTTAGGATGGCTTGAGATAGTGGCAGAAGGGTCTAAAATGTCAAGTGGGGATTGGCATAATTATGGGCCCTCCAAGCACTTCTGCAGATAATAAATCCACAGTGACAAGAAATGTGGAAATTGGCCTTTGGAGACTGCAATCCAGCTGCTGTAGTAAGAGTTTTCATCTCACTGAAGGATCTAACACAAACCAAAAATTACTGGCTGCTGCTTTAACAGAAGAATAATGCTGTAAAGAATTAGATATTAATTATTTCAAAGTTATAGCAAAATTATACAAAAAATATTGGCATATTGGTGTGTATTTCTTGTTCAGAATTTAGCTTCAGGATATATTATCTGTTTTTTATTATTTGAGTGTTCTGAGTCTAGCTGGTGATGACCATTTAATTTTGTGAGATTATAAATGTTCCATAATTCACCTGTAAAAGTGGCAATAGAATTATACATCCTCCAAATCCTATAATTTGTAATTTCCTTTTTCAGTGTACATAAAAAAATCACACATTTTTGTAATGATAACTATACTATTTAATAGTACACATATTTTAATCTGATTTTCAGGATACGTGCAGGAACAAATACATATATGACGTTTTGAATTGCTTAAATCACAATTTATGGGCAGTGAGATGCAAAAAAAAAAACCACCAGGGAAAGGATTAGAGGACAGGTACTATAGCTATGTTTATCAGATAAATTGGAATGTATGAGACGGATTTATCATACTTTGTTCTTGCTTAAGGTAAGAGTTTTGTCTCATCAGAAATCATCTCAAATCTCTGAAATAAAGGGAGCAATTCACTTTCCAGTGCTGTAGTGATAACTATGGGAATTTGGAAAAGAACAAGCTGAGAGGAGATAAGAGCAGGTGGCTCTATGTTATCTCCAGAGAGTTATTCAAATAATTTAAAATCTTCCTCAGAAGTTATTCTTCTCTGCCTCTGGTTGTGAAGGAAGCTAATGACCTTGAGCTACCATAGTGACTATAGGCTTCAACATTCAATGTGTAAAAGTATATTAGAATATTTTCTAAATATTATCTACAATCTTTTCCAAATACATGAAGACTTTTCTTAGGCTTTTTAGGGCTTTTTGTTTTGATTTGTTTTGGTTTCTTGTTTTGTTTTAATTTGTTTTTCTTTTTTTGCTTTGGGTGTTTTTTGCTTTTTCTTTTGGTGTTTTTTTTTATGTGGAGAGAGTCTACATATTTGATTTAAATAGAATTTGAGGCTACAGTAAATGCATTGTTCTGAGAGCTATGTTAATCTCTCTGAAAACCTGTAAAAAGACAGGATAAAGCATTACAAAAATCTTAGAAAAAAAAAAAGCCAATTTTTTTAACAAAAAAGTCTTCTGGATATGAATAATAATTGCAACCACATGCTGCAGATTCCAGTTGAGTGAAAAAGCCATATATATATCTGTATCCAGCTGCAACCTTTAAATGAGCTGGTAGTACCTCTGTTACATGTTTCATCTTTAGGGTCTCTTTATTGTCCTTACATACAGGTTTCTCAAATATAAATACAAATTATTTTGAAATTAATATTTCTTTTTCACCATGTAAGATGTAATGTCCCTATCTTGATGAGTATAAATTCCAGTAATTATTTCGTTATGTTTTTATCTCTAATGAATCATTCAGACTTAAGCATTTTATCTATGCAGTTAGTTTGAGCTGCCATTTATATATTTGCTTTCTTATATCTTTCCTTCTTTCTTAAACCCTGGAAGCAGTGCAGGTTCTCCTTATTGTGTTTTAAACTTGAACTATAAAATATGAGCAAAATTAAAATTGTAGTGACATGCTTAATATTTTTTTAGATTTACTGGTGGATTCTTTTCTGCACATTTTCATTTGAAATAATATTATAACTTCATGTTTCTGGTTGTTTGCTATCCATTTTCAGCTCATTTAGAATGTAGTCTGATACAAAGGTACCAGAAATTCTGAATATGTGAAAATACACTGCTGACATTGAGTTAACTTGACATAAATGTCCTAAAACTTTAGATACCCACTGTGGACACAAACTATTGTCTCTTTCAATTAGGAGCTATGTATTATTAAGATCTTCTAAGTATTTTACTTAGAATTTGATTTTATAGTAAGTGAAATAAATGCAGTAAGTCTAGCGAACAATAACACATCATTAAAGGAAGAAAATATATTTACTTATATTTAAACAAATATCTAAATTACTATTTACATTCTAAAAAAATATAATATCAAGTTAATAATAAATTAGAGAAGGAAAATTGCATGAAGAAATCATATGAAGCCTCTCCTGGAAGTAGTCATGTTTTATGGGGTTGTCAAATATAATTTTTGTAATGGGCATAAGGTCTGTGACACACACATAATTCTTTGCTAGGAAATAAAATTGTCACTTTGAATAGCTATTATTTAAAGCAATGTGACAAACAATTGCTCCTACAGTACCTATTTAGAGAGGTGTTTCCTATTTCATTCCTTGAAAATATCACCTCAAGAAAACAGCAATGAAGGGGGAAAAGTTAGAGCAGAGAATTTCCCAAAATATCCTGTCTTTTACTCCATTGGCTTTAATGTAGATTTTTATGTAGGCAGAAATAATAGCTTTGCAGAACACTGTTGTCCTTTGTCTTTAGCACTGCTGCATCTGAATTTTCATTTCATATGCAGGAGAAAAAAAAAAAAAGCCAAAAAGAGCCTCCAAAAAAACCGGTGTGCACATTCATCTGGAGGAAAGCAACTCAGTAGTGACATCATCAAAGGGATCTCCAGTCAGGGTAGTACTTACTTCATGTACCTCTGGCCACCTAACAGATAAATGTCATGCCACAGTTGGTGTCATGCCAGTTATGTCTCTCATTTTCTCCCCAGTCTGAAGAGAACAGATGCCTGCAGTGATGATTCACTCTCTCTGCACCAGGGTCTGGGACATCAAGAATAAATCTCTCTATGCAGGTGCTTTTTTGTAACTGACTCTGAAGACTTATCAGAGCACTAACCAGTTCTGCAGTCCCAGAGATCTAAATCACATCAGATGTCTAATTTAACCAAAGAAAAATAGATTATTTTCACCCTCAATTATCACTTCCTACTGGGGAGAAAAAAATATTTAAAAAAAAAAAGCCTGAGATTCCCCAATCCTACTAATATTTTTTGAAATATAAATACAAAATATTAATATACACATAGAAAGTTCTGGGGTCAAGTCTATCAAAACTTTTGAAGGAATATTCAATATTCATTTACAAATATTTACAAATATCTACAGTCTCTTTAACACAGCTGCATTTGAATCTGAAAGTGAATACTTGTGGTTCTTAGTGCAAGAAGATTCTCAAGACTTGCTTAAAATAACTCAGAGCAAGAGCCATTGTTTTGAAATGTTACAGAGCAGCTTAGTGTTATCATATAGAGGTATAATGATTCTCTCCATGAAATACAATTATAGTATATAATATAATATATACAAATGAATCTTGCTACTTACATGTGCCTTCCTTTCTGCTTTGTGTCTGTTCACATAGTTTTAAATGCATGTCAAGCCAGTAATGTAATGAAGTAATAATAGCTTCACACATACTGACAGCCACCAGGAAGTTATATAAGGGACGGAAAACAGGACTCACCAAAACTACTTCAAAAGAATGTTAATTATTATTACACTATTTCTATTTTGCCTAAGGGATAAAAGTGACGAGATGTTATTCTGTAACAATGTACTCCTATGTGTCTGTTAGAAACATCTTTTTTAAATGGACTACTTTGTATAATTTTTTTTTTTTTGTTCATAATACCTTAGAATTTTGGACGGCTTTAAACGTGCTTTGCAGTTATGTTCAATCTCCAAATGCAATATTTAGAGCACCAGTTTGGATATCTTTATTTTTCAATTATTTAATCTTCCCTCAAAGACCCCGTACACAAATTCTTCATAATAGTGACTCTGGTGTTGAATAGAAGTCAGGTAAATTTGATATGCAATGGATTACCATTTTTATACTCCACTTCCTTAAATGCTTCCATATATTTTAAAAAACTGATTTGAGTAATTTGGACTGTCTTTTGTGCCTACAGTTGTGTAATTACTAAGTTACATTCAGATGCATGTACACAAATAAAGCCAGCCTCATCTCAGGAATCTCAGATCATGTGAAACCCCACAGCTTGTTGAGAGACGAGCTTGCAGGAAGACTTATGAGACATTTGAAGCTACGTTATTATTCTTAGCTGATTGAAGTATTCATCACAAGTCTTGTATTTGCTGACTGTAGCCCTTTATTCTGTCTCTCTGAACAGATGGAAATTTGTATACTTTTGTTTCTCAGGACTGCTCCACTAGTTACTGCAAATATATTTGAGCTTTGGGATTTTTTATGAACTTTAGCAGAATATTCAGTTACTAGTATATTATTTGCAATTCACTATTTAAGATTTGATTGGTCTCTAAATCAATGTAATTCTTGCACTCCTAAATTTTTAGACTAGAGGGACTACAATGTTTAAGCTTACCTCCTGCTTACAACAGGGACATTCTTTACCCAGGGCACCATTAGAGCTGAGCTCAGAATGAGGAGAATGCATATGAGCTTTCAGCAAATTGCAACTTTTTTCTCTTGTGTCTCTAATTTGCCTCTCTCAAAACAATCTGTTCTTTTTAAAAGAAGGATGGTAAATGATGGAGTAGCTGTAATACCTTCTCTTTGTGCTCTTACTAAGACTGGCATCCAAAGCCAAATGGATCTGCCCATCCCCCACTGCACATGTGTAAGAGACTCAAACATCACAATTACCTTAAACATTGTCAAGACTACAGAAGGAACTTGTAAGATGACCCACCACAGTGGGAACTTGAGCCAAGAAAAGAAGGGAGGAATTTGCAATAGGAAAACATTAGTTCCAGGTCTGGCGAGGCAGATCTGGGTGGCATCCTGGTTAATGCATCCAGACAAAAATTCCCACTGTGGCAAACTGTGGAAAAGAAAGCAACAACTTACGCACATGCCATCCCAAGCTGTGAGAAAAGCATCTGTGCCCCATGTATTCTCAGAACTTGGACTGTATAAAGCTGATACCCAAGAAGAACAACTTGGGGATCCCCACCACTGACAAGACCAGAAGGACCATTAAGACGCCCTCTGGATCCATGGGGTGGTGATAGAACTCTACTTTATCTGTCCTTCCTCACTCTCTTTCTCTCCCTCCCACTCTCTTTCCTATTTCTTTCTATCTGTTTCTACCTGACGTTTACTGTTAAATAAAATCCGTACTATTGACTTTGGCATATGGTCTTGTTTGCACCTTGATTCAGGCAGAGACATCTCTTAATAACTGGATCATAACAGCATGTCGCTGTAGGAGATCCATTTATGTGTGTCGTAAGTGAATGAAGCAATGCCAACTATTTATGGTCCACTGCGCAGCTTAACCCTGTCAAGCAGACACTTGAGGATGTCTGAATCAAACCTGTACATTAGGCAAGCACAAATGAAACTGACTTTGGCAGGCTTCTTGGAGACATTGACCCTTCTCTACATCTGTGAAGATAAATTTGCCATCATGTGACCCAGTGCGCACCATTTGTTTTCTCTTTTGTTAATATTTTTTATTGTCATTTTAAGAAGCATTATCTGTGGGAACAACTAAATTACTTTTGCAGTGACTACCATAGAAAGATACCACTTAAACCACTGATAGTTATTGGTATATTTTCATTACCTTTAACTGTAGTATTCCTTTTGAATGAATGCTCTGGCAGCCTTATCTACACTGAATATTTCTATGCATTTCAGCAGTTTTGTTTCTCCAACAAATTAATTCTCAGATTTAATATTATGATTATTCACTTTTGATATGTCAATTAAAATATAAATTATACTACAAAAAAATCATTAAAGAAAGAAGAGAAAACTACAGAGATTTTAGGCTTTGGAGAACAAATACACTTATTTTCTAAGTCTACAGTCAGATTTTCATTATCATAAGAGTATCTAAGAGAACCAAAAAATGCCATGGCTATATTTTGCTAAGTGCTACATGAATAGAAGGAGAGACTCTAGAAAAACTGGCAGTCTAAGAGACATCTGAATGATTTAAAAAATGTTTATTTTCTTACTTGATTCTAAACTTTCTCATAAAGCTTAAGATGATGTTAGCTACCTGTAGATAAATTATACTACATGAAAACTAGTAACAAATGGGGCTAATTTTTTGGGACAAACTTGTTGCCTCTTTATTATTTTAATGTCTTGATTATAAACCATTCTTTTGGCCTACCTTCAATAGTAAAATTTCTATTATCGTTAATGAATCACAGCTCATTTCTTCTGAGTTAAGTGCTAGTGAAAGACATTTGTAAAATATATATGAGGTTGCTGTAGCCTCATTTGTACAGCTGTCATTTTAGACTCTGAGGAAATAAAGTCATTTTTTCAAAAAGTGTGAACCATTCATAGCCTTTTAGCACAACTTTTACACCCTAGAAAGTGAAAACTGATGTCCTTGAAAGTTTCCTTGGAAAAAATACTTACTTATATATTAATACTTACTTACTATATTCAGATACTGACAGGGATTGTTTCAGTTTATCTATCTTTCCGAGACCATGCAAGAAATGAAAAGCTGCCGTTCAGATGTGTTCAATTAAAGAATTTTACTACTTCACAGCTCCATTTATCTTTGAGGTTATGTCAGAAATATTTAGTTAACTATTAACATTCTAGGCCAGAGGGCTTCTTTCTTGTCATTTTGAGCATCAGCTGGGTCTTGTGTAGGCATGCAAAGAATAAACTGAAGGATATTTTTATTGTAGAACTTCAAAAATTGAGTATTACTATTGTTTCTCTGCTTACAAGGTGTGAAGAGTGCTTTTAATGATAACTACAACTCTGTGTGCTTCATTAATCATGAAATGTTATGTGAAATTTTCTTTATTTAGAAGTAATTAGCCTTGTACAAAGTAATCAAATTCATTAAAAAATTCCTAACTTTCCCTTTTTGGTTTTAATAATTATATCTCTGTCATGTTTTGAAACATAGATACATTTTTATAAATTATAAAAGTGAATATCAATACTCTTTTCTAAAATGGTATCTGATAAAATTTTGTAAAAATAAAACCAAAAAATTCCAGATATAGGTAATGCTGACCTCAACAAAAAACAAACCCATATAAAAATTCCCCTAAGAATATAAATAATAGACAAAGTAAAAATTAAGTGAATAAAATTATTTCTTAAACACACTGACCACAACATTTGACTAGAGTCTCAGCATGGCAAGATGTTTCAGTCCAAAATCATACTTTTATAAAACACTGCTGTGGTGTGATGTTGCCAGATGCCAGGCACCCATGAAAGCTAGTCACTAACTCCCGTCTACAGCTGGACAGAGGAGAAAAAATTTAACAAAGGATATATGAGTTGAGAAAAGGACTGGGAGAGATCACTCATTAAATACTATCAAGGGTAAAACAGGCTCAAATTAGAGATATAATGTGAATTTATTACTCACAAAATCAGAGCAGGTCAACAAGAAATAAAAGAAGCCCTTAAAAACACCTTCCTCCCACTGCTCACTCCTTTCCAGTGGCACAAGGAGACAGGGAATGGAGTTTTTGGTCAGTTCATCACCCAAGGCTTCTCCCGCTGCTCAGAAGAGGAGTCCTTTCCCTGCTGCATTGTGGGGTCCCTTCCATGGCAGACAGTTGTCCATGAACTTCTACAACGTGGCTCCATCTCATGGGAAACAGTCCCCCAAAAACTGCTGCAGCATGAGTCCATCCCACGGGCAACTTTACCTCTCAGACTGCTGCAGTGTGGGTCACTTCTCCACAGGGTACAGTCCTTCAAGGACAGGCTGCTCCAGCCTGGAAGCAAGGGCTCTCTCACTCCATGGGCCTCCCACAGACTCACAGCCTCCTCCAGGCATCCACCTGGTCCATGGGCATCTCCCCGATGGGCTGCAGGTTGATCTCTGCATCCCCCATGGATCCCCATGGGCTGCAGGGGCACAGCTGCCTCACCATGGTCTCACCACAGGCTGCAGAGGAATCTCGGCTCCAGTGCCTGGAGCACCTCCTCCCCCTCCTTCTCCACTGACCTTTGTGTCTGCAGAGCTGTTCCTCCAACGTGTTTTCACCTCACTCTTGTCGGACTGGGATTAAAACTGCCCCACAACCTTTGTTTTGATTTCTTCTTAAATATGGTATCTCAGAGGCATTACCACCACTTCTGATTGGCCCAACCTTGGCCAGTGGCATGTCCGCCTGTGGAGTCATCAGGGACTGGCTCTGTTGGATATGGTGGAAGCTTCTAGCAGCTTCTCACAGAAGCCACCTCTGTGCCTCTGTGCTACCAAAAACCAGGTCATGCAAACCCAATACAAACCCATTAACATTTTTTAAATATAAATGATTGAGGCCAGGTCATTTTCTTAGTTTTAAATAGAAAGCTTTTATTTAATTAGTTACCAAGAGCCTATATTCCTTATTGCTGGCAAAAGCTTTTAATATTAGAATTATTCCCAAAATGTTTATGTGTACTAAAGGACCTGGAACAATACAGAATGGGCAAATCATCATATTTACTAATCTTGAAAGTGCCCTGGCTACTTCTTTTCATTTCTCTTTTTCTGCAAAATACTCATATGTTAGTATATTTTATGGCCCATTTAGTATCTGATCTCGCTGATAAGACTGCCACAGACGTGAACATTGTAATGTGGACAACTTCCCAGCAGGAACTGGAATTCCAAATAACTTCAGACTGCTAATGAAGAGGTCAATGGATAATGCTAATGTTCTGCAAAAAAAGCTCTATAGACCATTAGCAGTTCCTGGAAGCAGTCATATGAAGAGATAGAGCTTTTGAAATCAGATGAAGATTTTTAATCTGTTAAAGAAAAAAGAGAAATAGGTATCGTCTTTCATGCAGATAAGTGATTTTCATTCTTCACTTAGTCTCCTAATCAAAAAGATTTATTAGCATGGAAATTATTTTCACCATATTATTGATCTCATTTATATAATTCTAAGCTTATGAATGTTATTTGTTAAACAAAAGCATTCACCGAAATTTGAAATACACTGCAGAGACTGATACTCAGAATAAAATGCAAATTCTCTGAAAAAAGTTAAGCATAAATAGACACTTAGGTGTGTTATGTTTATTCAGATAATTCTGTAATCATAACACTACTTTTATAAGTTAAGACTGGCTTTCTCAAAACACTGCAGATGTCCATTTACTTCTTATTCCTATTTAATCTGTCTCCTTCCAGCCCTGCTACTACGGGTGTTTGTGATTCTAAGATGGACAAGAAGGATACAGGAGTGGTTTAGAGACAGCAGGAACTGAGTGTAAAGTGAATGCACTTTAAGATCAAACTAAGGTAAGCTTATGTGAAATGTGTCCTGCAAATTAGCATGAAGCAGACTGACGTTCTAATGTTGCTATGCTTCAGGAAGTTCCTAATATCACTTTGCCATCACTTCTTTAGCAGATGGTCTCCTTTTTCTTCAGCAAATGAAAAAAATGAGAAATATAATTTTTTGTCTTACTTACTGTAAGTATTGAGACTTGGTATTTGAATACCAACAGTATCCAGACCGTTGGTATTTGAATATTATTATTACTATTTTGTTTCTGCACATTCTGTGACAAATAATATGCTTCATCTCTCACAAAAACAAGCAGTTTTCACCATAGACACTTAAAGACTAAATTAAATATAATACATATTTTCCATATCATCAAAAAGTATAGAAGACAAAGTTTGAAAATAGATGGAAGGCAAAATATTTTTAAAAAATGACAAAATATTAATCCAAATGTTTCTTGTTCAAATTAATGGTTTTGTACTAATGAAAACAGACACATTATCTTTTTACTCACATGGCATTCCTGCGGCACAGAGCAGAGAATGGTTTCCAGTAAGTATAGGGAGTGTCTTGGAACAGACAATATGACTCCAAAGTGGCCTTTGAGTGAATTCCTTGGCTCACAGAAGAAAATAATGATAGGCTGCATTAGAGCAGCTTCAATTTTTTTCATATTTTTTATAAATTTTGATCAAAGTACATTCTGTAATCATTTGCCCTGAAGCCACAGTAGCATCTTCCTCTGTTATGAAGAATCAGTCTTAACTTGACAGCAACAGAGAGAAAAGGACAAACTGGGATAAAGCTCAGAGTTAAATGCACATGAGCTGATAGATGGGCCTTTTCATTCATTGGCTGTGAATGAAGAAATCTGTCGTTATCATCTGTGCAGCAACACACAAGGCACGAACTCTCAAGGAATCAATGTTCAGCGTTTTTACAATTATTAAATTACTGTGCCATTTCCAAACAGCTTTCCTCTGGGCCATATATTTTGGCCTTAGTAACTAAGCTTGTTTGTTCTATATATTGGAAATGAGACTGTCATTACATTTTTATGACACTTTTATCTAGTCATGTTGTTAATACTAACAGCATTTTTAAAGGCATAAGGAGTATCTTTGCATCTTTCTCTAATAAAGCCTGGGAGAAAATGCATTTCTAAATTGATAATGTTTCTGTCTTTAATTTAAATACATTTGATTCTAATTTACCCTTGGGAGTGCAAATAGTGGATATGTGGTAGCTAAGTAGCATTAACACAGTGTATGTTGCCATAATAATTTCTGGGGAAAGAAGAGCTTTAAAAGGAAATGTTCTCCTCATATTTAGTTACATGCTTGAGAGACTGCATGCTTTTCAGCAGCCACTCTCAAAGACTTAGAAGCTGCATCTGGAACACTGCATCACAGACATGGTCTGCAGGCCATCACTGGAAACATTATCCCATGCATTAAAGTAATCCTCCTACACAGGGAAGCTAAAACATTACCACAAAAAAATAGCATTATAACCACTCAAAGCAGTTAAACTTTTAGCAGGCTTGTAAAAGTACTGCAACATCAAGGCCTACACATGGGATCAGGAGCTTTATTTTTCCAGAAACTCTAAAAAAAGGTGGTAAAAGTCATGAAAGTGCAGTTACAGAAAAAAATGTTTATGCAGAAAGTTATCGGTCTGTTCACAAAAAAGTCAGGTTAGCATCATCTTGCCGGAATGACTAGTCAGTTTTAAAAAATCCTTAATAATACAACTTCCATGATGCTTAGAGAACAATGTAATTTCTTTTTTTCAAAATAGTTTAAATTAGATATCTAGCATAACTGGAAGAATTTTGTTGCTGTTGTTAAAAAATAAAATTCTCATTCATCTGGGAAATGAATACTAACTTATTACATACTCTCTTTGTTCTTCTACATGCTATGTGACTTAACTGCCTTCAAGGAACCCACTTTGTCTTCCTGTTTTCATATTCATTGCTCATTCTTCTCTTCCCTGATGGCTGCAATAAGAATCTTTCTGTTGTTTCAGCTGTCAACAATGCTTGATATCAATGAGAAGTTCCATTTTAATACAAATTTCTAACTTTTTTGCACTTCATGCTAGGGATTTTCTGTAGCTCCGGTCCTATCTCTAGCACATGGAGAAAATAATATAATCTCCTATATTAAATTTATTTTGTTGCACTGAGTGGGAACGTTTTTAGTAACAAATCCTAAATTGCTGCTGTTGTGTGTCACTAATGAGATCTGTACACTTACATGAGACAATCTTAAGTTTCATAATATGTGAAAGTACATGAGGAGACAACTGTTCATTAAAATCAGCTAGAATTTATGCAGTTTCACCAGTTCACATTTTATTTGAACTAAATAATTCACCTTCCTATTTCCTAATGTTAGTCACCCTCACAATCTCTCTCCTAAAGTCCAGATGATGTGCTTTTTTCCTCATGTACTATGTTTATTTCTGTTAAAATAGTGATCAATTTGAAGCAGCCAAGTCACAGTCCTTTAACTGACTTTGCCATTTGTCTGTGTTTCTCCTTTTGAGTCCCAGACTCTGTTAATGGCAGTGGAGCTCTGTGTGTGCAACTGTAATTCCCTGTTGAAATGAGCTTGCCATCTCCATTTTTTAAGTGCCTCAGTATATGTCCATTGTACTGTGCTTGCTAGGTGGGTTACTGGTGCTGAAGGACTGAAGCTGCTGCTCAAAGTAAAATTCACTCTAATTTAATTAAGTATCAATGGAGTCATGGTAGTGCTTTGCTTTTTGATCTTTAAGCAGCAAATTACATTTCCATCCCAGCAACTCATTTGCTTTTAGAAATACAGTTAGTTCACCAACTGTATTATACAAATAATATGAACATTTTTTACAAAGAATTGCACAATTTATCAGTGTTTTACACTTCATTAAACAGAAAAATGAAACAAATTATGTTGGAGACAGAATATGGTTTTAATGCTGAAAATTTTATATAGTCATTTAAAATGCACTCATACACATCTGCCAAAGACGTTAAGTAGCTAATTATAATTTTCCCTATACAATATACAATAATGTGGTGATAAAATGTCTCTTCAGACGCATCTGTAGGACGCAATCTACAGTAAACAAAAAAGTTGAAAGGATTGAATTTCTCAGATTATATTTTTATATTTCTTCATTTCTTTCTTAATGGAAAAGGAAAAGGATAAGGTTGCAATGTTGATTTTTCTTGGTTTTTCTTTTGTCAAGGTCATAAATCTTGCACTTAAAATTGTCAATCCTTTCATGGCACCTGTTTGAATATTTGACTTCTTGCTAGACTTTGTGTCACAGAGGTTTTAAGTGGCACCTATTTCAGCCTCTCTTTTACCTTATGTAGATAATATTCATACATAATGAAGAACCCCTGGAGAAATTTTGTATCTTACTTATTTTTCCAGACTAGTAACTTCTGAGTTTGAATAAGCTAGTAACTGGTTCCGTATAAATAATTTTCCTAGTAGATAGGAAACCTAAACCTATATAACTGTAATTCATTTACTTAATAGAGCTGAGCATTAATTCTATGACACTAGCTTAAATAAAATAAATTGGGAAAAAAAAAGCAGCAAAACAGGGAAGAAAATAATTCAGGAAGCTTTGGCGAAAATGATATGTCTCTGATCAGCATGAACAGGCATAAAAGTAGCAGCATGCTTTTGGAATATTAATCATTGTAATATTTATACATATCTATATCTATAGGTTTTACCATGCGTTTGCAGTTCTACCAAGTTTGCAACTTGGACTTGGCCAAGAAATTTAATAACAGGTTTTCAAACTAATGTTTTAGAAGCTATTATTATTATTTTCCTGGTATTATCTTTAAAAGCCCCTTTACACATATTGACTTGCTGTGTATGCCAGCCTGACATGCTGTATTGTACTAAATATACACTCAGGTTCATGGCATGTTAGATATTTGCGTGCACTGGCATGAACACCTTGGTCCATCTCTTCAACATCCTGTCTATAAGCATCAGGAGCTCCTGCCAGGTCCTCCCAGGGGTATCTCTTCCACAGGCTTTCCCCACAAGGCGAGTGCTCCTGAACCTGTACATTCTGGTTGCACTTCAACAGACTTCCTTCAGTTTGTTGGTATTTTTTTCTGTTATTGAGCAGCCCAAAAGAGGTATTCAACAGAGTGGGTCAAGAACAAGTCTCCCCAGTCAGGTGAAGGCAAAGTCACATGGTAACCCTGCTAAGTTTTTAAGCAAGACCTCTTTTGGAAGGTGTTGAAAACCTTAAGACCTTTTTGCTTATTTTGTACCATTGAATTACAATAACTTCAGCAAAGTTCAAACTCTCCTTTGGAATTCTAAAATACAAAATAATGAAAATGCAGCTGACGCCATCCCCCTCTAAAAGGGAAAAAAAAAAACAAAATAAGAAAACACATTGTCTGAGAAAAAATAAATTTAGATAAATTTTAAGTGGTTTAATAGATGTTATTTTTATTTTACCTCATGCAGCTTTATTGTTAAAGACAGAATAGTGCAATTTTTAAAGTTTGATATTGCACACTTACTGGATGACTTTAAAGATCTCTTACATCCATTTTTAATCTTACCACAAAGGAAATTCAGGTACTAAAGATATCTGGCATATAGGATTCTCTTAGAAATTCAAAACTGGGATTCACTGATCAATTGAAGATAAAGAAAGAGAAATTTATTAGGTGTTTTTCTTGTGTCATCTTTCATCGCTATCTTACACATCCTGGTGTACCACTACACCATTCCGAATGGTATTTTCAATTCCAGCAGATATTTCACTATGTTTCACACACTCACATTGACTGGAAAAGCAACATCAGAATAATATAGTCAGTCAGTCATCCATCACCACCATGACATATGCTGGTACAAATGGGCTGAAAAATATAAGATAATTACTCTGGGATTGGCTATGCAGACTGTTGTATTACATTAATGCTCTGCTAAACTTGGCAAAGAGACAATGACAATGACTAAGCAGCAAAAGAAATATGTCAAAGACATATATAGAATGCTGTAGATAGTTTGGCTTTTACACCCAAAACCATATAGAATATACAGAAATATTAGAAATGTGACTGAGAGCCATTTCCCAGGCTGCCTAAGTTAAATCAGTGTTGGAGATTAGGAGAGAGAGGGGTATTAAAGATCACCTTTGAGATCAGTATTTGCTGCCTCTGTTCCAGTTATACAACTTCTCCTTGAAAAATATGTCAGGATAGAATTTCACTCTTTACATATGGCCCACAAATTCTCTGAAACTATAATAATCAGTATTTCCTTTATCCAGCATAACTGAATTAGTTGGACTGGAAGCATATTGTGCCATTCAGAGTCAGGTGACCTACAAAGTAAAGAAGAGCTTAATTTATGCTAGAGAAGCTTAAAGCTTATCAGCATGATGAATAAAAGCTAAAAATAGCAGGGGGTATTTTATGGACCTGGGTGAAGCTTTTGAAGATAGCTTCATTGAATATAAAATATCACTAAAAAAACTGTGTCACTTGCTTTTCTGTAAGTACAGAAGGACCCCACTAGATATCCTTATCAGGTTTTCTGCATTTTTTATGATTTTTTTTCTTTTCATTAGTCTAAAAGGTATATGGTCACTCTAGTGGCTTTGTTTTTAATGTCCTTTATTTATTGTTTATGGATGGACTTGACTATGCGTTTGAATTACGGTTTGTGTCAGTGATAGGTATGAGTGTAAAATATAAAATGTGCAAGCTCTGCAATTCCTGTACTGAATCTTATCTTAAAGAAACTCAACCTCCAAGATCACAAACCCTGCACACACAAAAAAGAAAATTATGATGTAGCTTCCTGAAATATTTTTCATAGTAACAGATCAGTACAGGTGAAAAACAATGGGTAAAGGAGTCCAAGGAATGGAAGTAAATAATTTTACGCTATTTTTTATCTCAAATAACACTGAACTTATGCAGAGCTTTGGCCTAACAAATTATTACTCATGAGATAAGCTTAGAGATACTAAAGATACCCATTGAAATAAAATTACAAAGACTTGTCAATATTTTACTGGCTCAGAGTCCAGGAATACTAATTTATGTTTGGACTTGATGATCCTAAAAATCTTTTTCCAGCTAAATAATGATATTTTTCTTTGATTTGGGGGGAAAACTTCTAATTAGGAAAAATGCCTTTTTGAGCCAGGAGAGTAGGAAAATTTTGGGGAGAATGAAGGTTTGGGAGAGGATGAGCAATTGTTTAGGAAATGCACAGAAGACATTCTAGGAAAAGATTTGAAGAGTGCGCAACAGCATGAATGAGATGCTCCTGTCTAACAAAGCCCCTGCTTGAAGGCTTACTAAGACAGAAAAATGTCAGTGTAGAAGCAAAGTGGAGAAAAACTCCTATGATGGCAGGGAAGCTAGTACTTTACACTTACAGTTCAAAGCTTTCTTTGGAAATCACACAAAAATAAAACTAATAGAGTAAGAAGGTATTCTGTTTCATGTAAAATAAAAGGATTTCTTACAGTGAATACAATCCACAGACATGTAATGTAATTATTTTATATAGCAAAAGGGAATGCAAAATGCGTAAGGTCCTATTCAGAAATACTGGACAGGGGATTTTGGCATATGTAATGTGAATTAGGATTGCTTTTTCAGAATTTAATTTCTCTTTATGTGATTCATTTTCAGCCCATAATAATCTAAGATCGAAACAAACTCCCCTTACCTGTGACCCCCTATGACCAATGCATAGCATTATAATTATTTAACTTACTAGTTAAATACGTAAGTATTGAACATCATATTTTGAAATATGAAAGAAGATATATAGACTTTCTGATTAATATGATTTTAATGTGGGCTAGATGAAGTACAGAATATCATATGAGAGCCTCATTAATCTTAATAGATTGCTGATTATGCAGATGGCAATCATTAGACAGACCTATCTGACCTATTTCACTGTCTGTCATTGGCTGCTAGAAAATGAGCCACATTCCACAGATGTCCATGGTTAAAAGTTCTGCAATTCTAGTGCTGTGATATCAGATCCTCACTTAACTCACATAAAGAATAAGGACTGCATTGTACAGAATTTTAAGCCAAAGTTTTCAAAACAGTTGACTGTAGTAAGCTGATAATTTGAATGTAGACAAATCTCTCAGTGTTCCCAGCTTTGTAAAAGATAAGTTACCTATTTAAGTCAGTGGCATTTTAGGGAAACCTAAGAAATTCTGTTCTGAAAATCTGACTTTTCAGTAACAAATGTAGTCATCCATCAACTAGAAAAAAAAGACTAACTAAAAGCCTGTAATAAGACAGACAAACACAAATTTGTTGAATTCATTTCTATTATCATCATCCTTTGGTGGCTAAATGCTGTTCTCCCAGTGTGCTGCCCTCCCTTTAACAGCTCAGGAATCAAAGACCAGGTGAACTCCCCAGCCCTGCAAATGAGCTGTGGTGTCTTGCTGGGTGCTTTCTTCAACTTGCTAGAGTAAAATGCAACACACAGCCACACAGTATGCAAAGCTACAGGGACATGTCAAGAGCATCACTTGCTTCCTGTTCTTTTACTTCCTTCCCAGTTGCCCAGGGGAGATCACTGTGCACTCAGAATTACAGAGTTCAATGAAATTAAGCAGTGAGGCATGCGTACACTTTCTAAAGCTGAACGCATAATTTTGTCCCGGGTCTCTCTGCAAAGACAGTGCTTGGAGAAACTTTTGCTATTGGGCAAGGGTGGGAATACAGCCATGAATAGAACATCTCTGTCACTTACACCTGAAGTTTTGTTACCCCTTCCCTAATTGCCTCTACAAAGATTGGCCTATTTGTTTCATTTTTATGTAGCCACTGTCCTGTGCTCGGCAACTTTAGATGAAAACCTAGTATTCATATCAGAATAGTTTAGCTAGGCAATTATTTGTATGTTTTGATATTCTTGAAATAGAAGTTCCTTTAAACTTCCAATTAAAGTGAGCTGACTACTGCTTACTGCCTTTTAGATCAAGGTGGTTTTTTATGTCGAGTTTCAGATATTGTACATTTTCACTGCTCTGGTCTTATGCAATGTGAGAAAACATGTGGTTTGGGCAATGTTTTGAGAAGAAACAGAGCCACAATAATTTCACATTTTTATTAAATATTTCCCAACAGAAATTGCCATGCACATAAGGCCATAACTGATAGCTGAGTGTGAACTGTACTACAAAGACCTTTTCTGATTAAACCTGTGATATGCATAAAATAAATGATAGCTGCACAACAGAAACAGGGAAATCTGATGACATAGGTTTATTGGCACCTTAGGTCTAACAACCATAGACATATTACATTGTATGCTATATTGTCAGAACACAATGGACATGAGAAAATAAATCAAAGAATCCTGCCCTCATTGTATGCTAGCATGACACAAATAGTTTGAATATGTTTCTGACAGTAATTCAGTAACTGCTTCTAAACTCTTTGCTGACTCCAGAGCAGGAGCCACAAATCAAGGCTACAGGGAATGGTGTATATCAGCAAATAGAGTAGCTCCTTGCCATACAATACGAAAGGTTACATATTTCCCCTTTTTTGAATATATTAACCAAAGTCCATAATGTTATTGGGCACAGATGCATTCATTTACTTTTCAAAGGAAATGAAAAGTTTTTTCTTACATACAGTGATATTCCCAAACCTGTTTTCTAAAATTAATTCTCAGTCCTAGATTTAACATTTAAAGTGTTATGCCAAATTAATCATTATAACCAGGTTGTAAAAAAGTGTACCCTTTGATAATAAACTCAGAAGTTTTAGGAATATATACTGTGATTCTTTTTCCCTGCTGATACTCATTTCACTGATTTTAACTTGATTTTTTTCCTAAATAAGAATTTCATGACAGTATGGTGGGTAAAATTTAAAAAGAAAATTACAGCCTTGCTGATGAAGGGAAAGGAATATTTATATACCAAATCAGTAGAAGGAAAGCGATGACTCACATACTCTTAAATGATCTCACATTTTTAACCAAAAATTGCTGACAATTTCATTAAATATGAAACATTAGATTAATGGATTCAGAATCATAAAGATCTTCTATGGCAATTATCCTCAATCTATAGGCTAATTGGACAATCATAAATTATGCTCAGGGATAGATCTATTTTCTAATATAGATGACTTTTTATTTAACTCATAAAGTGTTAATACTTGTTAAAACCATATATTGGTATGTATTAATTTGTACTAATTGTTTGTACTGTGACTGAAATTATTCTATCATTTTTACTACCTACAGAAACACATGTACTGTTGAGCCATTTGCAATCTAAAATTAGACATAAAATTTACATATTACAGCAGATGGAGGAATGGTAGGGGAAAGGATAACATGCTTTAGAGCTGAGATCATAGGATCATCTAGTTCCAGCCACCCTGCCATACGCAGGTTGACCTTCCCCTAGATCATGTTGCTCAGAGTTTACTCCAGCCTGGCCTTGAACTCTTCCAGGGACGCATCATCCGCTTCTCTGGGTAACCTGTTCCAGTGCCTCACCATCCTCACAGTAAAGATTTGTTTCCTAACATCTATCATACAGCTCTCCTCTTTCAGTTTAAAACTATTCCCTCTTGTTCTATCACTATCTGCCATATGCAAAGTCTCTCTTTCTCTTTTTTGTAAGCCCTGGAAAGACTTTAAATACTGGAAAGAAACAATAAGGTTTCCAAAGAGCCGTGTCTTCTCCATGCTGAGCAATTTAAACTCTCTCAGCCTGTCCTCATAAGGGAGGTGCTCCAGCCCTCGGATCACCTTTGTGGACTCCTGTGGACCCATTCTAACATGTCTACATCTTTCTCGTGCTTCAAGCACTTCTGTTGCTCATGTTGAGCCTTCCATTCACCAGAACTAGCAAGTCGTTCTCAATGAGCTCTTCTCCCACTCATGTGTGGGATTGGCTGGGCCCAGGGGCAGCACCTTGCCCTTAGAAAAACTTCATGACGTTCTCTTGTGATTACTTCTCAGTCTTGTCCATGTCTCTCTGAATGGCATCTCTTCCTTCCATTGAATCAACAGCACTCGTCAGCTTTATGTTATTTGCAGTCTTGCTGAGTGATATAGACATAATGTAAGGGAAAAAGTCATGAACAAGATCTATGATACTGAAGTATACATGCAGAAGAAGAAATAGAGGGATAAAAGTGAACTTTTCATAGTATCTCACAGGAAATCTTCTTTTAAGGTGTGTCCTGGCTATAAGACTACTGAATATTTATATAGGACTTTTATGATCACATAGAAAATATTATTCCTAAATATATCAATAAGTAGTAAGATTAAAAATTAAAATAGTGCCCAAAAACTGTAGGATGGTGAAAAAAAAAAGTGAATATAATTAAAATATTAAAAATTCTTTATAACATTTATAAGAAAAGGGAAACAGCTATACAAAAGTTCTGTTAAGAAGATTCTTAGGGTTATTACTTCAGATCCTAAGATGAACTTGAACGATATTGTCACATTTCAAAAAAAGATAGTCACAAAATCAGTATGAATGAACAAGAATATATCTTCCATATTAGGTGAATTCACTTTTCCACTCTTGCTAGTATTTGCAATGTTTTAACTGAATCCTCTTGTGGAAAAACTGTGCATAAATATTATGGAAGATGTAAACTACCAGACAACAGCCTAAGAGCATCAAGAATAATAAAAGATCCACAAGAAAAGATTAACCTAGTTTGTAGAAGGGAAGAGTGGGAGGAGGCACACTAAAGCATTCAAATATGCAAAATGTACTATAAAAAGTTACATTTTTAATAAGGAAGATGAAGAATAATGGGTTTAAATTTTATCAGATTTCACCTCAGTAAGACATTAGGAAAAAAAAGCTTTATAAAAACACTCTACGGATTTGGTAATCGTGAAACACTGAAATATTACACTCATAATAGTGAAACATTGAAATGGTTTAAAGAAGTTGTGATGTGTCCGTCACTGACTACTTTGCAAAATCCTAGAGAATATCTCTCAGGAATAAGATTTATTAGATTAAGACATGGATTAGGAAGGGAACAAATGACCTTTCAACATCCTTTCTTATAATTTTATGATTTCTCCCTGATTTTCCACCTAAAAACAATACTCCATCAAATGTACATTCAGATAGTCATCACAAAAATTGTTTTTTAAATAATCAGAGTAGGTTTCAGGAATGGATTTAATTAGGAAAAAATGTAATAAGTAGTGTTAAGAGACTTGTGATTCGAAGATAGTAAAAAATTCCATAAGAAATCAAAACACTTGGACTACTTCATTATTTTAATATATCAGGGAATTCTGGGTTGATCCAAGGGATTCTGGGTTGATCCACCTTAACTGATTTTTTCCAGAGTTCATTTTGTATATAAAGAGTACATGATGGGAAAGTTTAAAAGTATTATCATTAGGCATTAGTCACAATTCAGTATCCAGAAGTCTCATGTTAAATTTGAAAATCATCTCAAGTTCATTTTAGAGTCTTTGAAACTATTTCCCTATGCATCATTAACTGTTAATTGAATATTGGGTTGCTCACTTAATAGGAGTACTATTTATAACTCATTTAATAGTTAGACGAGTTAGAGGTGAAATTTTCATCCTGTGGTCATCCGTAGTAACTGGACATTGGTTTCATCATTGTTGGAAGGTCACTTAAAAGCTTCTACAGAAGCATTAAGAGCACTGGATATATATGTTAAATGTTATTTTTTTTTAAATAATGGACATTTTTACAGTGAGGTAATTACCTAATGCTTTCAAAAACTCTGGGCATATCTTATGTTGAACATACTGACTTGAGGTTACTTACCTATGTTTTGATTTTTTCCAGTAATTTCTTTCTTACCTGGTAAGAATTGCTTACATTGGTAAAATTCTGTTGTAATACCTATTAAAATTATCTTCCTTCAGCTTAATAGAGGTTTCAAATCATTAATGATTGCATCACTGCATTCTTACTTGGAAGAAATAATTTTAAATTCAAAGCAACCGTTTCTGTTTGTTCTGTTAATCTATAGTAGTAATTTTGAAAACATAATTATTTTCCCCCTCAGCTTCTTAAGGAAACACATTCTTTAGGACAAATAATCATAAAATCATCAAACCATTTGAATTAGAAAAGACCTTTATGATGATCAAGTCTAGCAAGCAATAAAAAAGCCCCAAACTAGTCTATTTAATCTGTACATCTCTACTGTATTTTGTGTATTGCTATTCTGTAGAGTTAATTAATGTTAAAAATACTCAAACTCCAGTAACTTGTAAGAAATGAAATTTTAAAACAGTCCACAGTCACCAAAAATTTTTTTTGGTTAATATTATAAAAATGTGTACCTTAGTGTGTGTGTATATGCATATGCATATGCATATGTATATGTATATGTATATGTATATGTATATGTATATGNNNNTATTAAAAAGTATATATGTGCCGTTTAAATCAATATATACAAATACCTGACATGAAGTGAAAAGTATACAATGTACGGCGAGACTCTTCATAGAGGCATTCAGTAAAAGGGCAAGAAGCAATGGACAAAGCCTGAAATACAGAATCATAGATTCATTAAAGTTAGAAAAGATCTCCGAGATCATCAAATCCAACCTTTGACCAAACACCACCTTGACAAGTAGACAATGGCACTAAGTGCCCCATCCAGTCACTTCTTGAACATTTTCAGAGATGGCAACTCTACCACTTCCCTAGGCAGCCCATTCCAATGTTTAATCACTCTGTCTGTGAAGAAAGTGTTCCTGATGTCCAAACGGAACTTTTCCTGGCATAGCTTTTGGCCATTTCCTCTTATCTTGCCACTAGTTGCCAGGGAGAAGAGATTGACTCCTACCTTGCTGCAGCCTCCTTTCATTTGTAGAGAGCAATAAAGTGCCCCTTGACCCTCTTTTTCTCCAGGCTATAAATAGGATTTCCCATGGGAAATCCATTTCATAGAATCATCAAGGTTGGAAAAGACCCTTAAGATCAAGAGCATCCAGTCCAACTGCCAACCTGGCACTGCCCCTTTAACCACATAACTACTAAACCACATCACCCAGTGCCACATCCAGATGTCTCTTGGACATATTTCCTGTATGGGAAGGGGTTTTTTTTTGGGGTTTTTTTTGTTTGTTTGTTTGTTTGTTTTTTTTAACAGTGAAGGTGCTGAAACAGTGGAACAGCTTGTGCTGTCCAGAGTGGTCGTGGCATTTTCATCCCTGAAGAAATTTTGAACTTGACTGTACTCAGCCCTGAGCAACTTGCTCCAGCTGACCTCATTTCAGCAGGTGGATGGGCATCTCCCTGGTTTCCTAGAAAATCATTTTGTCTGTGATTCTGTGAAATCTGTGTAAATAATTCTGAAGTTTTATTAACTTTCAAAAATATTTGAATTGAAAGAATTCATATGCAGCTTAAAAAATAATATTTTATTCTCTCTTGTGCTCTGGGTATGCTAGGTTTATTCTATTATTCTTTGCAATTGCTTTTATTAACATAAGCCCACAGACTTTGTTTTCTAAATTTAAAGAGTTTGAAAACTTATGATAGTGAAATATTAACTTGATGAATAATTCAGAGTGGAAAGAAGTGGTAGAAGTCATAAAGTCACATTTTGAACTGTAGCTTTGTGGTTGAATAACATGACCTTTCACATTTGAAACCATTATTCATGTTTAATCTGTAGTCCTCTAGGAAATTAATTTGGCCCATAGTCCATACCAGGGACCTGTTTCATAATCTTAAAAGATATTAACTGTAGAACATGCTAGGCTATTGAGACAGATTTTTTATACAAAATCCAGTGTGCTGCAATTTTCTTTATAGACTAGAAATGGCAATTATAGTATTATTGGCCAAACATTTGGAAGGCAATAGAAATTAGAGGCATTAGATGTAACTGATAGCTGGCTAAGTCTATGTAATTAAATTAGTCCTTGACAAGTACTAAGTAGGTAACAAGGCAGTAGAGGATGAAGGACAACCTATGCAGCTAATTCAGGGCCTCTGACCTACTAACACAGGAACTTCTGCTCCATATTGCTCTCCCTGGACCCTGACGGATAATAAAAGAGAAATCGGTGCCTTTCTCTATTCACATGAGAAATAATTGTATGCAGCTATAATTCTTGAGACCTATGGAAAAGTTCTAGCCTCCACTGGAATGAGGATGAGCACACAGTAAGTTCAGGCCTTCTACCTCAGTTCCTATAGCTAACGTTGGCTACACTGGTTATTAGCTATTCAGTATTCAGTAATTAATTTGCTAGCATAGTGATGGAATTCAGAGGTGGAAGCACTGAGACACAAAGTTACTGAGGTTATCTAGTGAATAAAGCATGATGAGCAATGACTTAAAAATAAATTATGAAGTAACTGGAAATTTCCTTAATTACCTTTAAAAAAAAACCAAACCAGTTACAAGATAGGAGATGAGGTCAATTTCTAGAATAGTCAAACTTCTGAGATAACTGTCTGTATTAACTGTACAGTTAATTTAGAATAATTCACCTTAAATGATAAGATTTCAAACATGCAAATACATGGGAGGTAAATCTTACAACTAATATTAAAGACATTAATGAAGAATCTGGATGGCCATAACATCTTCAACTCTAATTTTTAGGCAATATATAAGTTTTGGGGAGGGTCATTTGTCTGTTTTTGCTTGTTCAAGATGAAGGGGAAAAACATAGCTCTGTAAGAGTCCCAGATGTAGTGAGGGCCCAGAAAGTCTAAAATTAAAGCTATTTTACAGAGTCACAGAATCATTTAGGTTGGAAAAGACCTCTGGGATCCAAGTCCAATCTTTGACTGCTAACCACCTTGTCAACTAGACCATGGCACTAAGTGTCACATGCAGTAATTTCTTGACCACTTCCAGGGATGCTGACTCCACAACCTCCCCAAGCAGTCTGTTCCAATGTTTAACAACCCTTTCTATGAAGAAATTCCTCCTGATGTCCAGCCTAAACTTTCCCTAGCACAGCTTGAGGCTATGTCCTCTCACCTCTCACTGGTTGCCTGGTAGAAGAGGCTGATCCCCACTTTTCTACACCCTCCTTTCAGGGAGTTTTAGAGAGCGATTAATGTTACGCTTGAGCCTCCTTTTCTCCAGACTAAACATGCCTAGCTTCCTCAGCTGCTCCTCATAGATCTTGTGCTCCAGACTCTTCAGCAGCTCCACTGCCCTTCTCTGGACTCATTCCAGTTCTTAAATGTCTTTTGATGAGGGGCCCAGAACTGGACACAGGATTTGAGGTGTGGCCTCACCAGTGCTGAGCACAGAAGGCCAGCTCCTCTCCTGGTCCTGCTGGCCACACTGTTGCTGATACAGGCCAGGGTGTGTCATTGGCCTTCTTGGCCACCTGGGAACACACTGGCTCACGTTCAGCTGCTGTTGCCCAGTACCCCCAGGTGTGCTGGGCTCCTTTCCAGCCACTCTGCCCCCAGCCTGTAGCACTGCAGGGGGTTGTTCTGACCCAAGTGCTGGAGCCGGCACTTGGTGATGTTAAACCTCATAAAATGGTCCATCAATCCAGCCTGTCCAGATGATTCTGTAGAGCCTTCCTGCTTTTCAGCAGATCAACACTCCTGCCCAACTTAGTGTCATCAGCAAACTGACTGAGAGTGCACTCAATCCCTTTATACAGATTATCAATAAAGATATTAAACATTCCTGTTTCCAATACTGAGCCCTAGAGAACACCACTTTGACTGGCCTACCCTTGATTTAACTCCATTCACCACCACCTTTTGGGCCTGGCCATCCAGCTATTTTTTAACTGACTTAGTCAAGATTAAAGAACAAAACATACAACTTTTGAGAATAAACTCTCTGCAACATACCCACCAATCCTAATTTAACTCAACTAAAAACTACCTTGCCTCTACTAAAACAAATAACATTTTGCAAAATATAGAAATAAATAGCATATTTTATTATTTTAACAAGTACATTCTTATTTTGTAATATCATTTAAAAATGTTAACCTCAATGCAATGAGTGATGACATAGTACACTGACTAATAAACCTGCTTGGAGTGAGTGATTTCCTGCTTTGATATGCCCGCTATTAGCTAAACATTTTGGTTCAGACTAAAAGCCCAAATGTATTGCTTTCAGCTTAGAATTTAAAATATCATATCTTTCTGAGAGTTAATGTCTGGGGTTACTTTTGAATGTCACCTCTTTCCTATTCATCCAAAGAACATTGTACTTACTCTTTGCTTTACTAATGGGTATTTAGAATCCAAAAGGAAAATATAAAAAAGTAAATACCTCTATGAATCATCAAATCTAGAAAGACCATATTGAGCCCTTTGGCAAAGTCCTGGAGTAGATGCCTAAATTAAGTGAATCACTGTTTCTTCCTTAACCCCAATTGTAATATTGCAGGAGAAAGCAGGACTGTAAGGAGATGATGAAGGAAATAAAATTTTAAAAGTTTAAAAATGGAAAGAAAATAAATCAAGCAAAGATTATGCTTTGCTTCTAGAATTCTAAGTGTTAATAAGCACTACTGTTTTCTACTCCTTCTCTGATTCTGAATTTTTCATTCATTGAAGCAATCAGGTTCTCAGTAAATTTGTTAGTTTAGTTCTTCATTGTGCATTTGATCAATTAGCAGGTACCATGTCCCTTACTTATTTTGATAGAATCTAGTGCAATATGGTAGAATAATATTTGATCCCATATGTAATGATACAATAAATTATAATAATGAAAAAGGACAGCTATTTACATGCTCATGGTCAGATATTTTCTAGATGTCTGTGACGTCAATCTGGCTTCTGTCACTGGTGCAATATGGTATATGTCTCCTCTGATTTTGCTGCAAATTACTTCAGCTTCTTGTGCTGATAAGAGCACTCTGAGGCTTTTCTCTGAGCTATGTTATTTCATACCTCGAGTATAGAAAACTCAAAGAAATTTTCTGCTTTGGAATTTGGGATTGCTTTACTTTGTTTCTCTGTTAACAGCTATTGGTTTTTAGTATCATTCTAAAACAGCATTTTAGTTACTTCTGAGTACAGCTACCCTGAGACTGCACAGAAAAAGTGATCTATAATACAAAACAGACTTAACCACACACAAATGAAAAAAGCACACAGCTTGTCTCACTCCTACACTAGCATTCCCTGTCCATATACACCTGCAGATTCATACAGGCTTTCTAAAAGTTGTGAATACTGCGAATAGTTCTGAGAAGAAGAAAAAAAATCCAAATGTAGCGCTCTTTTGGAGAGACAATATTAATTTCAGAATTAATGGAGAATATTTACAAAGTTGTCATAAATCTTCACACTATTTATCGATCCCCTGGAAGAATCTGTTGCAAATGAAATTCTGATTCCCGGAGAGTCGTAAGACACAATGCACACTGCTGAATTCTGTGTCTCCTAGACTAAATGGTTGTGCTTAAAAAAATGCAGAATAGGCTGATACAAAATCTCCCATTTGAATCTCACCACTTGTTTGACTTGATCTTGTGAAAACAATGCAATCTATTTGCATGTACTGCTGTAATTCATTGTACTTGACGTTTCTTCTCTTTTTAAAACCCAAATGCCTCAGTGTTCTTGTATACAGCATTCCAACAGAAGACTTGATTTCACTTATGCATTCCTATCTGCAGTACTATTTTATAAGGTAGTTGTAGACAGACATAAAATTTACTAAGGAATTTAATTAGGTAGAAATTTTAGATTAAAGAAAGCATTTTTACTACGGATAAATGTCTATTTGCCTAAAAAGCACCCTTGCAAGAAGAAAAACCACTCACTATTGCTTGTAAGCATATTCCAAGTTGAATGTATTTTCTGTGTTAACTGTTCACAGACAGAGTAAAACATAATCTGAATGGAGCACAAGAAAATATTTTTTTGTGTGATTATGGTAATACAACCATAATTCTGTTATTAAAAATGTAGCATTGTACTATTGTATAAGCAGGGCTTTATTTTCTTGATAGGCACTCTAAAAACTTACATTACTCTGTTCCAAATTGAAACATTTAGGGAACTTGTTAAATCTAGAACACACCATTTTTTCAGTAAAAAACTAAGCCTTGCATACAATTACTGAGGGCAATAAAATGTACTATTGTAAGATCAACAAGGTTTGAGATGACAATATCCTCGTAAGTAAAAGAAGACAATCAATATGATAATTAGAGCATGTTAATTACTCTCCACTAGCAACAAAAAATGCAAATTATATACAGCAGGAGATTAACAGCAGTTACTGCTCAATATTGCATGACTTTTCCATTAAGTATAATAAGAAAAGTTGTTAAATTATAGAAAATAAGAATAATGAAACTGTAATATTAAAGAAGCTTAGGTTTCCAGTCTGGCTGTGGAGGAAATCATTAGAAAGTTTTCTGAGGATTTGATACTGTCCATACAGGTTAGGCACACTTGTGCAGTACAGCTGGGGAAATCTTAATGCATTGTTTTATTTTCACAAGGTAGATCAAGATTGGGTATTCCAGCTCAGCTGGAAGCACTACAATAACCTGTTCTGAATAATAGCTGTGCTGGAAAACAGTTCAAAAATTTCATCCCCCTTTTTCCTTTTCTTTTTTCTTCTTTTTTTCTTCTCTTTTTCTTTTTCTTTTTCTTTTTCTTTTTCTTTTTCTTTTTCTTTTTCTTTTTCTTTTTCTTTTTCTTTTCTTTTTCTTTTGCTTTTTTCTTCTTTTTTTCTTTTTCTTTCTTTAACAAAGGTTGAAGTTGTTTATGATGGAGCTTTTTTGAGAACAAACAAGTGAACAAACTAAAAAGAGCTAATAAAATTCTGACCCTTGGAATTGTTTAAAACCAAAGACCCTTGGAATTGTTTAAAACCAAAGACTGGAGTCTCTCTGACGCAGCTTTTACTGTGGTATGTTTTACTTTTTACTTTTTACTTTGTGTCACTTACACAGCAACAGATAAAGAAATACTGACTTTTTAATCCGTTAGGTGGGTTTTTTTTTTTTAAACATGAGGGTCAGTCCTCCATGCCTATTACAGGGATGTTTTATGAAGCATTAAATCAATTCACAATTTCCCAAAGAATTCAACAAGTCTTTGATTATGATCATTGACATATCAATTTAGTTTCATGAGACCAAAACATATTCATCATTGACAAATGGACATTTTACAAGAGCTTAAAATATGGATACAAAAACATAGACTTAAATAAATATTTAAAAATTATTTCTTCTGTTTGGCAAAAAAAGACCACTACACACGGTTTGAGTTTTCATTGCATTACATTATGTTTTTTTAAATAATTGGATTTCCTAATGCCTTAATATTCTCAGGTAGCTGCTGGCATTTCAGTAAATTGTAAGATTTAAGACATCTACAGTGCTGTCAGTGTCAGTTGTTTCTAGGGTTTTATGTATGCAATAAGTGTCTTAAAGGCCCGTAATCACAGAAGTAATGTAACTGAAATTTTTTAAAAGCATTTTCTTGTTTCTAGATTACAACAGAACCTGTGCTTGCCTTGTTGTTTTTTTCTTTTTTTCATGTTATCATGAATAATTGTTTGAGTTGGATAAGAGACATAAAAAAATGGGTGGTGGTGTTTGTGTTTTGCTTTCATATGTATTTATTTGGTTGGGTTGTTTTTCCCTCCTCCCCCCTGGGTGTTCCAACTTTTCCAGAAAAATGGCTCACTTCAGATGAACTCCTAATAAAAGCAGAACAAATCATCATGGTGAATGGTCTGACTTGACCAAAGAGAGGTGAAAACAACAGTAAAGGAATTTGACACAAAATCAAGATACCAAAAATAAATTAGGACACACGTTATAGAAGAAATTATTTAACTATTTTTTGACCTAAAGTGTTAGACTGATGTAATATACCAAAAAGGAAAATTGATAACAAGTAGTAAAAACAAACAAAAAATTCAAGATCTGTAGATCACTCAAGGGAAACCAACGTAACTAAAATACTTCTGCAGTATAGTTGAAGACCACAAGTAGCGAGTAGATGCTGGTCAGCAGCATAACTGGAGCATAACAGCAGCTCCACATAACTGCTGGCTTACTCCCTCACCCCACCAGGATGGGGGAGACAATAGGAAGAGCAAAGGTGAGAAAACTCATGGGTCATAAGGACAGTTTCATAAGTTGAGAGAAAAAAAAAAAAAGAGGCCCAAGTGATGCAAGGACAATCACTCAAAACCCTCCACAAGAAGACTGACACCTAGCCAGTCTCCAAGAAATGGCTAAAGTCCCCCAAAAAACTCTGCTGAGTTTTTATTGCTGAACATGATATATGTCATAGAATAGCCCTTTGGTCAACTCAGATCACCTCTCCTGTCTGAATCCCCTCCTAGCTTCTTAATGACTCCAGCCTACTCACTGGGGAGGCCATGTGAGAAACAGAGAAAACCTTGACACTGCAAATGCTGCTCAGAAACAGCCAAAACATTGGTGTGTTATCAACACTGTTTAAGTCACAAATCCAAAACTAGCAGAATGTGGCCTGTTAGGAAAAAATAACTGCATCCCAGCCAGAGCCAGTGAAACAACAAAAACAGAATTTAATAAATATCAAAAAGAAAAACAGGCTTAAAATATTCATTGGTTTTTTACCAGAGGGAAATGGTAGGGCTTTAAATGTCAATGACAACAGAATTGCAGAAGTTCTATTAAAGGAAAATTTTGGGTCATTTTGGTCAATTTTTAGTATGTCTGGAACCACCATCAAATATCCAGAGGAAAAAGACTACTGATGAGGAAATAGGAAAAATTAAAAATGACCTGGATATCAGGACAAGTTGTGCACACAGCAAGTGTTCAGACAACACCATGAAATGTGTTCATGGAGGGTGTTGTTGGTGCATTGGAGGGCTGGACAGCTACTGAGAGGGACCAGACTTGCTGAAATTGACAAACTTCAGGAAGTCTAACAAAAGCAAATGCAAAAAAAATGCACATGAGAAGGATTAAACCCATGTACGGGTTACCATCTGGGGCTGGTGCACATGACAGACAAGGGGAAGCTGAAAGAACTGGACAGAGAGCAGAGTGAGTGTCAAGTCCTGGAGATAATTCAAGCCTTGACTGGACACAGCCCTGTACAACCAGCCCAAAATAGCAATTCCTGCTTTGAATAGCCAGAATAATTTTTCTTCTAATCAGAATAATCCTCTGATAATTTGATTTTGTATTATCTTTCTACACAATTTTTAATTTTGCAAGTAATTTGAAGAATATAGTAAAATCAGAGCTGTACATTTTCCCCTACAAATACAGAAGATTATCCTTATGTAACTAGGTATAGATAAATGAAAAAAAATTAACTATATTACATGAATGTTAACTATATTATAGTTATCAGGAAAGCATTTTGGTGGAGTAGTCTGAAAGCAAACATGCAAAGATGTATAGGAACATTTCTATAATCTTGGAAAAGTGATAATTTGGAAACTGGATGTTTGGTACACAATTACCTGAATTACCTGAGGCAAAAATAGTTTGTGCTTTTAGATGGCATATCTACTCCATACAAAGACAGAAAAAAACAGAAAAAAACCCCAAAAACAGGTCAGACTTGCAAGATAGAACACCTTTCCTCATGTAAAGGACTCTGTGAACAGCATGTAGGGTGGATTTATTGTTTTGAAATATAAAGAAAAATCCTACAGCAGTCTGACAAAAAAGTAGTAGACCAAAAAAAAACAATGGCATCCCTGGTGTAGACTGAGGGGAGTTAAGTTGTATCAATGCTTGATGCAAGATCCTTAATTGCTAGTCTATATTTTAAACATCTTCGTGTCTAGAATACACAGTATTTTCACTCTACTTTGATAATAAACAAAAGTATTGCTCTGAAACAGTTCATCTCTTTGAAATCATTAACTAACAAGTAATTTTCTCCTCTTTTCTCATTTGGGTGTTATTTAACATCTAAAAACAATGTTGCAGCAATATTGGAATCTTGTTCAGCATCCATAACTGAAATTATTCAACCACAGAATTATTGGCACAATTTGGAACATTTGCAGATGAATACAAGCTGTTGCTGACTACACAATAGGATTCATGGTTTCTGTTTTGTAACATCATTACATTTCAGGTAGAAACATCTTCTTAAGAAAATATTGCCACAAACTAAAAAAAAAATTTTCCTCTATATATACACTTTAAGTACTTTAAGTACTAGTACTGTGAGTTCTTTGGCATTGTATCCACTTATAATTTACTTGTTCATATTGAAACCATATAGATTGAACTTTAGAGTTAGGTTATTGTCAGAAACTGGAGGAAGAACCTGGCTCTAAACATTTCAGGCTCATGTGTGGCAAAAGGGTCAAAGTCTCACCCTCACAAGGTGTGCCCTGCTCCACACACCCCACACCCCCTGGGTGAACCCCCAGCTGAAACACTACTGAAGCCATAGGTGGTAGCTATATTTGTTCTTTTCTGTATCTCTTCTCTCTTTTTTCTTTTTCTCAAAGTTTGGGAAATTTAAACTGGCTGAATTGGAGTTTGCTAAGCGAATGCTTTGTGAAATGCTTTATTTTTATTGAATGTTGCTTTTCACTTTTTCTAAAGTTCCCTTATTTTCTTTTGCCAGTAAAGTTTTTGTTGTTTTGACCTCTTAAGGAATATCTTGTTGGGTACATAAAAGAATCTCAAGCCTTTTTAAGACCCTTGCTGAGTAAGCTCTGGGACCTTACAGTTATCCATCCACATTAATCACAGTTTTCTGGTAGTTGTTTTACAAGGTACAGATGCAGCACATAGATTTTGGCAAATCCAACATGCCTCATACGAAAAGCTTTTCTTTAAGTAAGTGCATCTACTTTGAGTACACTTGAAAAATACTGATATGAATGATGTGAACATCATCTGAAGATGCCTTAAGCATACATTTATTACGTAATTTAAAATTCTGTTTAGGAAAATAAAAATAAATTCCAATGAGATCTTATATCACAAAAACATCCTCCTTACTGAATGACTGCTGTTGATTTACCAGGAATACTGTAGAATGAAAAGAAAATTTTTGAAAAGAAAAATGTATATGGTAACATTTTGTTACTTTGTAGGGGAGAAGAAAGCATGTCAATATGAGCAATGGCAGAGAAATAAAGACATTTTGAAACTGTATTTCACCAAATAAGACTGAAATAACACTTTTTTGTTACAAATATACATTTTCTTTATACCTATCAAACACATGCAGCTGGAAAAGAAAAGAAGCAAAAAAGAGAGAGAGGATAAGAATGTGGTTAAGAAGAGGTCTAAGAATTAATACAAATAAAACATTTAAAGAATAGTATTTTTTTTCAGTGAGAAATGATCTTTCCATAGATTTTTTTTGCTTCAGTTGTACTGAATATTAATGTTTGAGCTTCAGCAGAATTCTCTAAAAGTTCAGATCAAACTTAAAATTCTATTTGATATTTATTTTAAAATTGTTTTTAATTCATGTTTTCTACTGTCATCAGTTTTGTTTTCATAGATGCATATCTAAGTATAGCCAGAATTTCAAAACTCTCATAAAACAATACAATGACAGAAATTCTGTTGACAATGAATAAATGAGGAATTGACATGTGTGTCTATTGAGCCATCACCATAAAGGATTTTAAAATATATGCAATAATTCAATATCATACTAGCTGTTTAAAAAGCAAATATAATGATATTACAGTTGTCAATAATTTGGTACTCTTTATTCTTCTTCTATAATATACTATTATTAATGACAGTTTGGGTCCCTAGCAATATATGAAAACATACTGTTTTTCAGATTTACTAATATTTCCTGATCAATCCATGGTTCCAATGATTCATTTTCAACTGCCTATCTAACATCTGGTGGTTTGTTGTCTTTCTGTCTAAAAGAAGGACTTATATGTGAATCATCTTGTATTTATTGTTGCACATATGCTCCTATTAATACTGGAGGAAAAAGGATTAGTCTCCATTGAAGTGGGGTTTATGTCACTTTTCTTTATATTTAATTAATTTTATATAATTTCCTAGGGTCAATAAAGGAATACCATAGATATGGTGTGTTAAGACTACAATGACATATAGCTGTGAATTCTGATTCTGTCTGCACCTACAGAATTGTGAGAACTGTCCAGGTCTGGGTAAACATTCTGACCATAGAAGTACAGAACAGTTCAAGTGAGAAGGGAACTCAGGGGGTCTCTAGCCCAACCTTCTGCTCCAAACAGGATCAGCTATGGGGTCAAACCAGGCATCTCAGGGCTTTATCCAACTGAATGTAGAAAAAATCCAGAGAGGGATGCTGCACAGTATCTCTGAGCAACTTCCTCCACTGTTGGACCATGCTCATGGAAAAAAAAGAGGTTTTCTTCGTACCCAGTCTGATTAACTGCTGTTTAATTTTAAAACTGTATGTGGGGCAAGATATATATCTTAATGTATATACTTGCCCCATATACATCTGGTGCTTCTCTAACAGACCCCCAAAAGCCTTTTCTTTCCTGGACAGAACAAGCTCATCTTCTTCAGTATTCCCTCACAGGTCAGGTGCTCCAATGCACAAGCACCCTGGTGACCCCTGCTAAAGTCACTCAAGTATAGCAATATCTATATTGCTTGTATTGGTGAAAATAGAATATTTCCAATTGTATTGGAAACAGTAGCCTAGATGTGGTCTATTGAGTGCCTAACAATAAATTTAATAAAATCCACATCTCAGTCCTTTTTGTGAGCTGTGTAACATTTGTCTTACAGATAAATATTCCCCAATGACTCTACATAGAATCTCTGAAAAAAAACCCAAAAGACTACTTCTTAAAGAAATAGAAAAGCGTCAGGTGTTTCTGAGATGCTTTAATTTCACTTTTAATTAAGTCTGTAAATTCTTTACAAAGTCTTAGTGTAAACAGGCCAAAAATAGGGAGAGATATGGTTTTACCATACCTAATAACTTGTCTTCATTTCACTTCATGTGTGGAAATCTTCACTTCTGGTGCAGAAAAAAACCAGACCTAACTCACGATGTATTCATGTAGGTATTAATATAAACCTGTCTCAGGGTCTTACCTCTGTTCTGCAGGCAGACTGCTCCCACTTAGTCTCAAAAAAGAACAAGGAATGAATTGTGAAATAGGAATTTAAAGACTGCTCATGGGATGATGAACTGTGTGAACTACAGCTTCAAATGATACTGCTGAAAAGCACTTCCTTCTGTGTGACTAGGTATGACATTTTATGCTCCAAAACTTGTTATATGCAAAAATAGAACACAGTGTATAAATGTGGAACAAATAATTTATTAACGTAATTATAATCTTAACAACTCAATGAAAACACAGATTTTTTTGTAGTTCAGTTACAGCAATACTATGAGACTGGGATCATTTTGGGTTTAAGGCTGATGGACTCAATGATCTCAAAGGTCTTTTCCACCGCAGTTAATTCTGTGATTTAGTATGATTCTGTTGGCAGTGTCAGAAAAATAGTGAGGGTGGTACATGGAGCTGCCAGCATCCTGCCTTCTTCAGTGGGAGGGCCATGATGGTGGGTGGAACCTTCACCTCTGGTCTTGGTTATTCTCAGGTTTATCTTTAAAAATGTTCTCATCCATTTGGCATCCTTCTCCTGGTCTGCCAGCTGAAGTTCTTCCAGCCTCATGCACACAAAGGGCTCTGCATTGTCAGGCAGTGACAGGCAGGGGAGTGTCACCTCTTCCCCAGTGGGGCTGCCACAGGGCTGGAGCAGGGGAGGCAGGAGCCACTGGCCCCAGCACAGGGGTTAAACCAGTGACACCCAGATCAGGCCATGGCAACACTGAGCCCCCAAACTGCCAGGTTAGCACACAGAAAGGCCATGCCCTTTACAGACAGACAGCATATATACTAGGCTACAGGAGAAACACCTGGGAATTTAATCATGTTAAATGCATACATGTGTCTCCATACTGCTAATCCTTGTTTTTCTCTCAACAAGGTAATGATTCACAGCTATGTTCTCATAGAAAACAAACAATGCAGTCAGCTGTAAATAAACTGGTTTTTCTCTCCTCCTTCACCCTTAATTCCAAACTTTTACTTGATAACTGAAAGACAAAATTTATGTCCTTTCCCAATTGCTGATTAGGGAGCAGAACATGCTTTACTCTTCCTTTCATTGCATGCAGTGTAGTAGCTCTTTACTTTCCACTGATTACGCCACTTCAATTAAAGTGGTTTGTGCAAAATAAATCAGCAATACAAACAGCTTTGTTTTCCCCTGACTGAATAAACTAAATTTGGTCACAAAACTGGAATAATAGAATTAAGTCACTTGCTTGGAATGTTTTTGATGACAATGACATGAAAAGACATCTCTCTCATTTTCGATGTCTATTGATGCAATATAAATATTATGTCAATACATTTTGTTACTGCTTCATATAGGAGTTTATTGTAGAGTTTATTTTTTATTTGGTTTCCATATAAAAGTTTAGCGAATATATTTTATTAATCTAAGACCTAGTGAAAGCATGTGATAATTTATATGAATGACTGAAAGAAAAAGATTTAAAAACAGAGTTTTCAAATCAATACACTACAAAGCCTGAAAAATGTGCTGAGCAGTTGATATACTTGGGAATGTGATAAGAAAAAAATATAGAGGAAGGAATGGAATAGTAGCATGACATAAAATCTGAGCTCTTTAAAGGTTTGGGAATGGTTTAAAGATGAACTGAAAAATATATTTTCTGTCATTGTCAAAATTTTGACAGGTAGGAATTCCCATTTCGATAGATCTTCCCTCTTTACTTGGGAGGACTAAAAAAATGTATGTTGCAGAAAGATCAGCAACATAGACTTCTCATTTCTGGTTTTTAAATGTTAGACAATTAGACATAGACAAGCCTGTATGTCCAAATGCAATGTATCCATGGCTACCAGAGGAGCTGGCTGATGTTGCTGAGTGGCCAACCTTATAATTGTCAAAGTAAAATGTAACTTGTGAAAGGTTTCTGATGACTGGAAAAAGGCAAACACTGCATTCATCTTCCAGGAGAAGGATCCAGGTAAAGGTCTCATCTCATCTGTTATGGGGCAAATCCTATCAGAAGCTATTTCTCAAGACACAATAGACAATTTAAGTTACTGGAAGCAGCTAGCATGAGTATACCAAGGGTAACTCATGCTTGGGCAACCTTACTGCTTTTTGCAACAAAGTGATTATTGCTGATGCTTCACACTTTGACATTAGGAAGGTCTTTGAAAAAGTCCCTCATAGTCTCCTTAGTACTGAAATTTTGAGATATGGTGTGGACAGGTAGACAGTAAGGTGCACAGAAAATTGACTGCTGGACTCAAAGACCAGTAGCTAATGCTGGAAAGAGCAGATGCTGTACTGATGTGTGCTGATGTTGGGGCATCTTTCAGGAAGCAGTCCTGGAAAAAATGCATCTTAATGTCTTTATAACAACCTAGATGGTGGGACAGAGTGTGCTCTCAGAAAATTTGCGAACAACCCCAGAGTATGAAAAGCACATAGAGGGCAGGACTTTTACTAAGAGGGACCTGGAAAGGTGGGAGAAATGGGCTAGCAGGAACCTCAGGAAGTTCACTAGAAGCAAATGCAAAAGTCTGCACCTGGAGAGCAGTAAGCCCAATTACTAGTACATATTGGGGATTGACCAGCTGGAGAGCAGCTTTGCAGAAACTGGTAGGCTCTAAGCAGATGATGAGCCAGCAGTGCATCCGTGCAGCAGAGGCCAATTGCCTTCTGGGCTGCACAAGCAGGACTGCAGCCAGCAGACTGAGGGAAATGATCCTCGTCCTCAATTCAACATCAGTGAGACCATGACTGCAGTGTTTTGTTTTTTCACAGAATCTGGGCTACCCCTTACAAAACCACAAGGACATCCTGGGAGTTGTCCAGCGCAAGCTACTATGTCTGCCATGAGGCTGGAGCACATGATAGACTAGGAAAAACTGAGAGAACAGGGTTGACTCCATCTGGAGAAAAGAAAGCTTAGGGAGACCATATTGCTATCTGCAGCTACCTGATCTGAGGATACAGAGGACATGGAGCAACCTCATGGAAATGCCCAGTGATTGGCAAAGGACAGTAATCAGAACATGGGAAATTCTCGTTGAATATTGGGATTTTTTAACAGTGCAGATGGCCAAACCTTGGAGCAAGTTACCCAGAGAATAGTGCAGTGAGTGTAAAACCCTGGAGGTATTCAAGCCTTATGGACATAGTCCTGCACAGCCTGACTGAATTTGTCCTGCTTTGAGTGGGATATTGGACTAAACTACAGTCCCTCCTGGCCTCGATATTTTTTGATTCTGTGATTCCATTATATTACTTTATTGCTTTTTGAAAACAATAGTTGTTTGATTATTTTGACTGAAATATTCTCAATGGCAAGGAAGTCTAAGTCCATTTCCCCAACTAGCCTACCTGGACTTGATTTATTTTAACAGCTCTAGAGAGTAACAGTAGATTATCTTTAGATACTAAATAAGTCTCATTTTAGACAAAATTTCAGTTCCACAAAGTATGGGTTAGAATATACATACTTAATACTGGTTTCTGAATTTTCCTTTAAGGTTAACAAAATGTTTCAGTAAGCAGCACTGAAACAAAATCCAGAACTTTACCATTTTAGGGAAAAAAATCTTACTAGGCTGAAAAATCACACTTTTGTTGTTTGGGTTTTTTCTTACCTTACAATTTTTTTCTTCATTTTCTGATGCAAATCTAAGAGGGAAGCCTGGAGAGAAAAAATAAAATCAGAGTTTTTTACAGTCTGGCAACTGAGGAATTATCAAGCTAACTGGGAAATATGGGTATCAGCTCTCATAGATATAGGACATTGATCTCCTGTGGTTTAGAGAAACAATCTGTAAAAAGCTTATCCTCTGTGGATTTTTGGCACCTTTTTTCCTGGGCAGACAAGAGCCTACATTTAAATAAAAAAAAAATTTAAAAATTTAATAAAAAATAAAACAAAATTATAAAGGAAGAAGAAAATGTATTTGAAATCTCTATGTAAATTATTTTTATAATTTTGCAAAATGAGAATAGAAGGACTTAAAATTGTGAGACAGATGGACAGAATGCTCTGTTATTTTAGCAAAATCTTTGCTCTTAATAATTCATGTGTCTTGTCTTGATTTCGCTGCCAGTATTTAAAGCTGAAATAGAGGCTGGAAAACATAAAAGTGTTATGAAAGCATAGGATGCATATATTTAATGAGGCTCATGCCAAATTATATAGGATATTTTATCACCAGCATGAGAAGAAGTTAAAAACAAAAATATCTTACTCCTCCTGTGAATTAATATCCTGGTTTTGCTCATCAATAATTCATCTAGTTCTCGTGGCTACTACACAGTGTGAGTTCTCTGTCCTAGATCTGAATAAAGTAGAATTTCTGCCCCAATTTTCACAAAAAATTATATAATTTCTTGACCAATAGATCTTTAGGCGCATATAGAAACTGTAGCTGTAAGGACTTCAGTTTTTAAATTTTACCTTTTTGCTTTGTTTTACAAATTATTGCTCTCTGGACATGTGTTGCATTCTGACATTTTGGCTTTAACTGTAGGAATTGTAAGGAAATATTGCAACAATACCTGTAAAAGCACACATAAGTCAAATGAAATATACTATTATTTCAGGCAGTTTGAGTTCTGGTTGCACTCAAGAAATTAGATGGCTGAGAGTGTCAGCTGTTCAGACCTTAGGGGAGGAGAATCAAAACTGAGGCCTTGAATAACTTTTTAAATCATAGCAGAAGTGAGCAAAATTATACACAATGTCATCTGAACAGTGAGAGCACAGCAGTGAGTAACTCTCCAGCAACGAAGTACCAATCTGTTGGGTGACAGGGCAACACAGGCACAGAAGTTAAGTGTTGAATGCAATTGCAGTTAGGTGAGTTAACAGTCCATATGCTCCTGGAAATTAGGGAGTAAACTTGAAAGGAAATCTAATGTTTATTCTCCTTCTCAGTAAGTTAGGAGCTTTCAGATAGAATGGATATCTTTGGAAGGACATTTTTTTTTTATCTTTGAACCTAAATTTTTGTCAAAAAATTTAATTTAAATTCATTCCACTTAGCTTCTGGCATCTTCCTGAGGAGTCTAACCTAGGCACAAAAATGGCATAAGCTATTTCTGGACTTAACAGAATGACACCTCAGGAGAGAAATTTAAATGAGATAAGTTCTGAATCATCCTGTGGAGAGCCTACTTCTCTCCAACAGGTATAGACACAAATATCTGTTTGAAGACTAAAGTGAGATGGAATAAATCCAGATTTTGTGCTGTTTTAAGCAAATGGAGGCTTAAAACCATTCGGACCAATGTCAAGTTAATTAGGAAGCTACTAGCAGGATTGCATAGACGTATAAGCAATGTATTGCCTGTTTAGTTCTTCTTTCTGGTGCTACACAGTAAAATAAGAATTTAATCTTTCTTTACAAAAAAAAAAA